>JAUIZM010000013.1:4690995-5290995 GCA_030848705.1 Heracleum sosnowskyi | reverse complement strand
AGGAAATAGTGGAAGTTCTGGGAATGCTGATGAGACAGGTTCAGTTACTCCACAGGCTGAGGTAAGAAGATCTAGCAGAACTGTGAGGCCGCCACAAAGATTTTCTCCTTCAGCATATTACATGTTATTGACCGAGGACGGAGAGCCTCAGTGTTATTCAGAGGCAGTTCAGGTGGATGATTCAGTTAAGTGGAAATCAGCCATGGAAGAAGAGATGAATTCTCTTGAGAAGAATGAGACTTGGTCTTTAACAGAATTACCAGCAGGAAAGAAGGCTTTACAAAATAAGTGGGTGTTCAGGATCAAAGAAGAACCAGATGGCAGCAAAAGGTACAAGGCAAGGTTAGTAGCCAAAGGATATCAACAGAAAAAGGGTATTGACTATACTGATATATTTTCTCCGGTTGTTAAGATGACTACTGTTAGACTTGTGCTAAGCATTGTGGCTGCAGAGGAGTTACATCTAGAGCAACTAGATGTTAAGACCGCGTTCTTACATGGTGATCTTGAGGAAGACATCTACATGGTTCAGCCAGAGGGATTTCAGGTAGCTGGGAAAGAAAACTTGGTTTGTAAGCTTATAAAAAGCTTGTATGGTTTGAAGCAAGCACGAAGACAATGGTACTTGAAGTTTGACAACTTTATGATGAAGAATGGGTACACGAGGAGTGCTATGGATCATTGTTGTTACTTTAAACAATTTTATTCATCTTATATCATACTGTTGTTGTATGTTGATGACATGTTGATAGCAGGATCAAACATGAGGGAAATCAACATGCTAAAGAGACAGATGTCTGAAGAGTTTGAGATGAAGGATATGGGTGCAGCAAAACAGATACTTGGTATGAGCATCATAAGGGATAGATCTGAAGGTACTTTGAAATTATCTCAAGAGAAGTATATTGAGAAATTATTGCAGAAATTCAGTGTCCAAGATGCGAAGACCAGAAGTACACCATTGGCAACTCACTTTAATCTCACGAAGAAGCAGTCACCTAAAACGGATGAAGGCAAGAAAGATATGGCTAAAGTTCCGTATGCATCTGCAGTTGGCAGTTTGATGTATGCTATGGTGTGTACAAGACCAGACATTGCTCATGCAGTGGGAGTTGTTAGCAGGTTCATGTCTAATCCAGGAAAAGAGCATTGGGAAGCAGTCAAGTGGTTGTTACGCTACTTGAAAGGCACATCCAAGTTTGCATTATGTTTCAGCAAGAAAGATGTTATCTTGGAAGGGTTCTCTGATGCAGATTTGGGTGGATGTTTGGATACAAGAAAAAGTACTACGGGATATATTTTCACTTTGGGTGGAAAGGAGATGATTTGGTTGAAGAATTTTCTTGAAGAGTTGGGCAAGAAACAGGCGGACAGTGCTTTGTATAGCGACAGTCAGAGTGCCTTTCATCTTGCGAAGAATCCCGTGTTTCATGCTAGGACGAAGCATATTCAGTTGAGATATCACTTTACGAGGGAGTTGATTAGCAATGGTATTTTGTCCTTGAAGAAAATCCTTGGTTCAAAGAATCCTGCAGATATGTTGACTAAGGTGGTTACCAATGAAAAGTTGAAGCTTTGCATAGCTTCAACTGACCTTCAGAATTGATTAATGAGAAGGCACTGCACTAGTTAGAGTTATTGATCGAAGTAATGGGTGTTACTAGATTTACAAGAGTGAAGAGAAGATGTGGTCAGACTCCAAGTGGGAGATTGTTGGGTTTGTGGAGTCTAACAGGTTTCAGAATTAGTTTCTGATTTGAGTTAGAATTTCCAGATCTGAATTCTAATTAGAGTTAGTAAATTCAGAATTTCAGAATTAGACTCTGATTAGTTTAGACCCAGTTTTTTCTCTTATAAATAGTCTCATGTAATTGTAAAACACCAACACATCAGAACACAACATAGTTGTGAGAGATCAATACAAAATTAGTACGGCTTGTGGAGTAGGAATTTCCGAACCACGTAAATCTTTGTCTTGTGTGATTGTCGTTTATTTTCCTGTTCTTGTTTATTCGCTTTGGGTTTTGCTTTCGTTGTTGTATACTCAACTCCCTGCACCTGCAGCTAACTCAATCAACTGTAACCATAACCAAACCGGGCCTATACCAAAGGTGGGCCTTAAATTAAGTCCATGTGAGATTTAGGACACAACAATTATCATAAAATAATTTCCTCAGAGAAACTTCAAAAAATTTGGCGTTCACGAGTGAAAAGATCTATTGTCTTATATATGTCCATGAAGGCTACGTGGATACAGATAGGAGATAAGCCAAGGGACAGTTTAAGTTTATACTGCGAAGTAGCAGTCGTCAATAGATGGATAGGCTTTTTTTAGAAAATGTACCCTGTTTTTATGTACTAGTGTCGTTGAGCAAAAACCTTACTTAACTTTTCCTTATTTTGTTTTCAATAAACTTGTAGCACCTTTGGAACCCTCACGGAAAACAGTCCTTTTCGAAACAGAAGACAGGTAAAAGATGCTTCAATCCTTGTTAATGTATGGCCTGCCAAATGAAGTCCTTTTGAAGTTTGGTGTTTTATAAAGTTGTGTGATTGCTGACATGGGAAAGGGCAATTTCCATAACAAAATAAACAATAATTAGTTGATCATGTGCTATCTCAATCCAAATATAACATTAGCACAGAACATAATACCATGTACATAGTTTCTTTGAATTCTAGACTGTGCTTAAATAATACATGTTGACATTTTTATATAAAAAATTTACTTATAAATTCAATAATATTATTTCTTTCTATGAACATCTTTCAAATGACGAAGATCACGAACACTAATTAGAGACAATTAAGTTGATCATAAATAGTTTAAAAGTTATTAAATAAGAAAATCTATCATAAATTAGTATCAAAAACTATTTTTCATACTCGTAACTATATAAAGATGTATATTTAATCAAACATATCATTTTATGCGAAAATTGAGACTGATATTTAACATTGCAATTTTCTAAAAAAGATATTAATTATCACGAGAGAGAGGTTACTAAATTTTAATATTGATCCCGAATTGGGACGGAGAGTTTTTATCAATTTAGAGAAATTATTAATTTAGAGGGATTCTAGTGGAATAGTATTTGAAAGAAAGATGTTCTGCCGATTCAATTTTAACGTATAAAAAATAGTTATAGTTTCCTTCAAAAAAAAAAATAGTTATAGTTATTATTATATGATTTTCAGGTTGAGCATAAATGAAAATTAGCCGGGCATTGAAGTTAAATTTATAAAAAAAAATACAATTGTACTCGTAGCCGGGCATTGAAGTTAAATACTACTAAAAATTACTATTTAATGCTAAATTATAGAAATAATTATAACTAATTTTCATCTAGCATTGACTTGCTCTTAACGGAGAAATTCAGGTATTCATTTCTCTAATAAATATACATCCAGGAACTTTTAGGGATTTATTTAATGAAAACTTGGTCAAGTGTAAATAAACTTGGCGTGTAGCAAAGTAAAGTTGGCCAGCTGGCCCAGCTGCGTTGAAGTGGATGATAAAAGTTGTCCTGTGCCCTCTTCGGTGGCTAGTGCCCGGTTCAGCAAATGTTAAATTTGTGTACTTTTATGTTGGGTATTTTTGTATTTCGTGTATTAACAGACTAAACTATTAGTAAAACGAAATAAGTTCGTGTACCCATTTTGCACAACGAAAACGAAACGAAAAATTTCGTGTAAACACGAAACGAAACAAAAAGTACACGAAATTGTCGTGTACACGAAAACGAAAATGAAACGAAAAGTACACGAAACGAAAACGATAAATGTTGAGTGCCCATTGACCATGACCAATATATACAGATTATTTTAAATATTTATGAATTATGATATACAATATTTTGAGTATATAATTTTGTATAAAAATAATACATACAATATTTATTTATGATATGTATTTATATAATTTTAAAATATTTATTTATTTATTTAATTATTTATTTAATTATTTAATTATTTCGTGTACTTTCGTTTCGTGTAGTGTACCCAAGGGTAAACCCAAAACCGACACTAAATTCGCTCGTGTAATTTCGTGTTCGTGTACTGAAAAGATCAAACCAAACCCATAATTTTCATGTCGGGTACGAAATTGCAGGCTGTATGTTAAATAGTAAATACTCCGTATAAGGAATTTAGTGGGACCTGAATTTTGAAAAAATAATGTAATAATAATGAATAATCGGACACTAGGGTCGGAGGGATTTGGCCAACATTTACTAGGAGACAACTAATTTTATGTATGTGGTATATTTGTGGGCCAAAAATTGAAAAGTTGATCAAGCTGTGGAGTTGCTCTTAGTAAGGGATAGGACAACAGTAAGGGATATTTGTCTTGTAAAGACTAAAATACAGATGGTCAAGAAAACAGATGCACAGAAAGTCTTATTTATGATAAGGAAGTGATTAGCTAGCCAACAAACAGAAATTCACATCACCATGTACATAACAGAACAAAAGACAAAATAATAACAGAATTGTCTACTACTCCCTCCGTTCCAGTCATTTCTATACACTTTCCATTTTGGGACGTGCCATTCATTTCTATACATTCCAAAAATAGTAACTTTTAATAATATAAAACACTATTACACCCACTACTTTCTCCACTATCTCTATTCTATAACCATATAAATCACTATTACACCCACTACTTTCTTCCACTATCTCAAATCTATTATTAAATATTGATAGGTCCCACCACTTTACTCACTTTTCATCTAATTTTACTCATTTTTTATATATTTTCTTAATCTCCGTGCCCAATTTCTATGTATAGAACCAGAGGACGATGGGAGTACAAAATAAGTAAAATTCCAGCATTTGACTTCATCATCTTGAGAAAGGTCCAACTCACACATTTACTTTGTCGACATAATAAAATTACAAAACCTTTGGAATAGTCGCCTTTCTTGAAATTTATTAAACTTTTTAATAAAATTGAGATCTCTTGTTTTTAAAATTTTTTAAACTTTAGAATGTTCCCCATCATATTTTAGAAATTATATATATATATAAACTTTGTACTCTATAAATCGCATCTCCTCCTTTCTTTCATCAAATTTATTTATTCTGTAATGTCTTCACATCAATTCATAGTCAATAACAGTAATGCACAATTTAACGTTGCATTCATCAACATGACACCCTTACCAGCAATAGAACGAGGCAACCATGGTATTGTCAGCATTTTCGGGATAACTGTTTCTGTCCTCCTCACGGCCTTGCAGCTCAAGTACCAAGCAAGAAGTGATTCTCCATTCCAAGATCACCCAAAAGCTATGGCTATTGCTATATCAAGTCTTCTTATATTCTGCATGGGATGCGACCTGGAACAAATTTTTGTTTCCCCTCGCCGTTTTTCAACTTCTGCAACCATGCTTCACCATGTACTCAGATTGCTTGGTTTCACTTCCTTAGCATCTTTAGCCTATATTATTTTCTCGACATCCTCTAGCTCAATCCCATTGCTCATTGTTTTTCTTATCTTCACTTGGTTTTTTTTAACTAGATTCGTGCTCCATTGGCTCCAAAACAACAATTTACATGGTGGCAGAGGAGCCAACAATCTATGTACTTCACACCCTCACTTTGCTTTCAATCAAAATTTAGACTACATAGATTCTCTTCCGATCAACCATACAGCTCCTGCAAATCTTGTGTAGTGACTTAATTGTAGTACACATCGAATCAAATCTTGTAAGTATTGAATTCAGGAGTAATAAGATGGTGCTAAAAGTGTTCTTAAATAATTAGCCGAGGCTAGTCATTTGTTGTCAAGATTGTTTCAGTTGGGGACTTCCGGTGTACAGTTTAGCTTCTGCAATTCCGGTGTAAGGACTTGTTGTGAATACATGGAATCAAAACTATGTGAGTATTGAACTTTGAAAGATTAATAAACAAAGTATTGTATCAAAGTCCTGTTTATATAGAAGCACTGCATTATTACTAAGCAACATCTTCTGTAATCTGTACACTTTTAGATTCCAAATCATCTTATATAAATGATACCATATTACTAATAATTATGAAACTGAAAAGAATCATGTACTACATTCCATCATCATCATCATCATCATCATCATCTTACACTCCTAAAAATCAATAATGATACCGTCTCCATCCACATCAACTTTCTGAATCATCTCTTCACAACTCAGGCAATAGTTTCCCTTCTTTAAACTCTAGAGATGACAAAACCATTCCAAAATTTCTCTACTGTTACCAAACCATCTCCATCCTCGTCGAACACCTCAAAAGTCTCTTTGAAATAATACCACCGTCTTCTTCTTTTCTTTCAATAATTTTGTCCAGAACTTGAAAAATTCAGCTACATCTATTAATCCAACTTCATTTGGTAACACACTTTTTTCACCATGACATTCACGTCCTAGTCAGCTTCCAACTTTCTTAACATCTTCTTTAGCTCTTCGATCGCTGGCTATTTATCATTATTGTTCTCATGTGGGGCGAAACTGCTCTGTAATCTAACTTTGGAATGAAGTGTATGTTCATGTGTCCGCCCGAGGCTTGAACAATCCTGAACTTGACCATGCAAGAACTGCATACCCGTGCAAGAACTGCATACCCATGGCCCCACTATTTTTATTTTATTTTACTATGCAAAATATAAGTTTACGTGAATGTTTGGGGTATCAAACAAAAGTTGACTTATAGCTTAAAATGAGTAAGTGGTGATAAGTTGATTGATTGTTTAGGAGAATTTAAAAAGTGAACTTATTAAAATGAGTAAGTGCTTTATAAGTGATAAGTTGATGCAAACTTAAAAGTTACGTAAGTGTTTGGATAAATTTACTTATAAGTTAATAATTTTTTTGTTAAATTAAATTGAAAAAATAAATAATTAATATAATGATCTCGATAAATACATTTTAGATTAAAAAACATTTAAAAGTATAAATATAAAAATATAAACTACTAAAATGTTAGTAAAATATAAAAATAACATTTTAGATTAAATATAAACATTTAAAAGTATAAATAGATAAAGAAATCATGAAAAATGAAATAAGTTGAGCAAAATGTTAGTATTTTCTAACATTCAACTTATCATCTTATAATCTTATAAGTTATAAGTTAGATTATAAGTTGGGTAGACAAACACCCAGTCAGAAACTAAAAAAATAAATTATAATTTATAAGTTAATGAAATAAGCTGAGTACACAAACACCCCCGCTGAAATGGGTTTATAAGTCATAAGCTGACTTATAAACCCTCAGCCAAACAGGCCCTATTATGTTTTAAATGTTCATAAGATTAGGACCATTAAATTCACTTGACTGCAAAAATTATCATTTTTCTCTCATTTGCACCCTATTTATAACAATTATTTGATAAATTTAATTGCCGAGTGGTACTTATAAAGAGTAATAATTTCCAATATTATTATTATTATTATTATTATTATTATTATTATTATTATTATTATTATTATTATTATTATTATTATTATTATTATTATTATTATTATTATTATTACTACACATTTTTTAGTTTTTACTACCAGTTTCTTTTAGTTTTAATTACATGAAGTGCCCAATGTATCATTTTTAATTTACTAACTACTTTTTTCACCTTGGTGTTGGTTCAAGTGCAATAGTAAAGTTCACATATGGTGTAATTTTTATTGTTTTTTTAAAAAAGTTATTGAAAGAACTTCTGTAACTAAATTAATAAAAAGTTTATACTTTAAAAACTTAAAAATATATATTATCAAAAAATCATTATCAAATTAGATATCTAGCAATATAAAATCATCAGCCATGTTAAACTTGACAGCAACCCTAGCTTCATATGGAGAAGTATTTGTGAAGCTAGAAAGGTCATTTCTGCAGGTTCAAGCTGGAGAATAGGTAATGGAGTGGACATTCAAGTCTTGAATCAGCCTTGGTTAAATGACAGAGACAACCCCCATGTGTCTACTATTTCACCAACTTTGTTAAATCAAAATGTGGCGTCTTTACTTCGTATGGATACAAAAGATTGGGACCTGGAGATTTTGAATGATATTTTCGAGGTCAGAGATCGTCAAGCTATATTGAACACGGTGGTCGAACATGATTTGGATAAAGACACTCTGTGTTGGAATCTAGAGCATACATGTCAATACAGTTAAGAGCGCTTATAGACTTATGCAGAAACAGAAAGGTGCTTGGAACGAAGGCAACCACGTGGAGTTCTGGAAGGCTGTTTGGAGTATTAAAGCGCCTCCTCAATTCATTAATTTAATTTGGAGGGCTTCTATTTATTGTCTACCTACTTTGGTTCAATTACAAGCCAAACAAGTGCAAGTTAACAACACATGACCAGTTTGCAATGAAGTTGCAGAGACCATCATGCATACTTTAGTACAATGTAAAATTGCTACTGTGTGCTGGCAAGTTTTTAAACCAGGTACTAATACTGAAGGAAGCTTGGAGTTTAAGGATTGGTTGGCTCAGATACTAGATGGCCAGTCGCACAATAATAAGGCAAAGATCTTAACGCTATGCTGGTCAATTTGAAGATCTCGTAATGATCTGGTTTGGAGCAGGAAAAGATGGCCAGTTTTGAAAATAGTTGCAAAAGCATGGGAATATCTTTCACGGTGGAGTGCTGCTTGAATATAATAGAGGAATTTCAGTGCCTATCATTCTTACAGTCGAGGGGGATGGGGCTATAGTCTGGGTCGAGCCACATGACGAAGTAAAGATCACAGTGGATGCAGCTATTTTTCAGGAACGGGGAGCTTCAGGGTTCGGACTCGTTGCTCGTAATCACGATGGCCACTTAATCTTGGCCAAGTCGATAACTATACCAGAGGTTATGAACCCAACTTTGGCGGAAGCTATAGCAGTTAAAGAGGCTCTAAGCTGGACTATGGAGATGGAGTGGACATCGCTTACTAAAGAATCTGATTGCCTTGTAGTGATTCAGCTAATTAGGAATGCTGCTCCCATGCGTTCGAGACTTGGCAAGGTAATTGAAGATTGCAGAGAGATAGCTCGTCAGTATAACAACATTAGGTTGTATTTTATTAAGCGGTCTGCGAATATGCCGGCACACGAACTGACTCATGTGTCACATACTCACATATGTATCCTGATCGTATTTTTGATTGGAGGTCTGTTCCGATCAATGTTAATGATTGTATTCTCCTTGATTTAATGGTATAAAACTTTCGCATTTCGTCAAACAGAAGGGTTCTACTGTAGCTGCATATAAATTGTTCTTCTGGAGACACACAAATTTTGTCTAGGAATTGTTCGATGTCTTCTTCTTGGCACAAATTCAGAGTCAATAACAATTCCACACAACTCAATGTTGCAGTAATCAATATAACACCCTTGCAAGCAGGCCGAAATGGGAACTAGGGCTGAGCAAAAACCGAACCGATAACCGATCCGAACCGAAATATTTTGGTTTGGTTTGGATTGAGTTTTTTCCAATATTTCGGTTTTTCTGATTAAACCAAAATAAAATTGGTTCGGTTCGGTTTTCAGAATATTGGTTCGGTTAAAAACCAAAAACCCAAAATATTTTTATATGTTTTTTAAAATTATATATATATATATATATATATATATATATATATATTAGCTTAAAACTCGTGCGATGCACGAATTGTTTGTAATTGTTACTTTTATGTTTTAATAGGTATTAAAATAAATAAGTAAGGATTTGTCCGTGATATTTTTGAAAAATAAAGTATTTTAGTAAGGAAAAATAGAAAAAATAACATGTTTTAGTTGAAAAAGGGTAATTCTCTGTGATTTTTTTAGAAAAAGTGGGAATTTTGTTAGATAAAACCATTTATTTTAGCTGAAAAGGTAATTGATTATAAATAATGTTACTATTTAATAATAATTAATAATTTTTTTAAACATTATTTTGAAATTTCGGTATTTTAAAAACCAAACCGAGAAACCGAATTATTTCGGTTCGGTTTTCGGTTCGGTTTTAGTAAAACTTCGGTTCGGTTCGGTTTCACAAAATTGACATTTCGGATTTTCGATTTTTCTAATTCGGTTCGGTTTTTAATCAAATTAAACCGAATGATCAGTCCTAATGGGAACCTTGCTATTGTTGGCATTTTTGGAATAATTGTTTCTGTCCTCGTCACTGCCTTGCAGCTCAAGTACCAAGCAACTACAGATTCCCCGTTTCTGCTTGGGATGCGACTTAGAAGAATACTTAAGCTTCAGTCGTAGTTCTTCAACTTATGCAAAATTTCAGCACGTCGTGGATCTGCTTTGTCGCTGGTTCTTAAACAAATTTATGTACTCCCCCAGTCTCACTTTCCTTTTTGTGATGTTATATCTATTTGTTTACGTTTCAAAATTGTCTAAATATAGTAAAGTTTTATAATATAAAAATTAACTAATTCCCCTACTTTTCTTTATTTTTACTTATTTTATATCTTAAATATTAATGGTCTCACCACTTCACTCATTTTTCTTATTTTTTTTCCTACTTTACTCATATTCCTTAACCTCTGTGTCCAACCCAACTGTAAACAATTAAGAAACAATGTAATTTTGTAGTTGAAATACTTAACTAACAGAAATATGAACCTAATAAAAGAGTGAACGACTAGCCAGATAAATTTATTAATATAACTAATTCCACCTCCAACTATAACGTAAGCAGGGAGAACGTACATGCGTTGAATCATGATGATGTGAGCAAGCTATTGCGGCACAGAATGCGGCTGAGCCGATCAATATTAGAAATCAGTAAATAAACAACTTAAATATTTATAATGAAGCTTAAAGTCATATCTTTATATATTTCTAATGAAAAATAGTGCCGCCCCAGACTTTTGTGTGTATAATAAAGAGAAGGAAATATCTGGGAACTTGTATAAAAGCACGCTCTCTTTTATTCATTGATTTTTATCTCTTAATTCTATGATGTCTTCTCCTTCGCACCGATTCACAATCAATAATTGTTCTACACAATACAATTTTGCAGTAATCAACATAACATCCTTACCAGCACGACAAAATGGCAGCCATGCAATTGTTGGCATTTTTGGAATAACTGTTTCTGTCCTCCTAACCGCCTTGCAACTCAAGTACCAAGCAAGGACCGATTCTCCATTCCAAGATCACCCGAAAGCCATGGCGATCGCTATAGCAAGTCTCCTTATCTTTTGCTTAGGCTGCGACGTGGAACAGTATCTTTCCACGGCTTCTACAACTTCTGCTACACGTATTCACCATGTCCTCAGATTGTTTGGTTTCATTTCACTAGCTTCTTTAGCTTCTGTTATTTTCTCGACGTCCACAAGCTCAACTTCCTCGTTCATCGTTTATCTGATATTTCCCTGGTTCTTTTTTGCTAGGTTTGTGCTTCAATATTGGATAAGATATAAGAATCTTCATAGAAGCCAAGGAGCCTACAATTTTTATAATTTACGCCCACACTTTGCTTTCAGACACTATTTTAACAACATAGATACTCTTCCAGTGTACCGTATAGCTTCTGCAAATCTTGTGTAGAACTTCTAGTACTCATATCAAGTCGAAAAAGTGTGCAAGTGCAAATTTAGGAATTGGGGACTAATTAAATGGTGTAAAAAGATTTCTTAAATAAAATTTTAAAATCCAATTTTGTGTGAGACTACCACAAAAACTAACAATATTTGCTCTTTCGGGATTTTAAAAACACTCTGCTGAAAGCCATATATATTTACAAAATTGGAGCTAAAGAATTAAGAACCAAAAAGGCAACACATAAAAACTGCACATACTTATAACATCGCACAAACAACCACATTTTACAGGTGTTTGCAAAAAAAATTAACCCATATACACTGTTGATTGAATTCTTGCAAAACAAAAACAAAAATATGAAGTAGGATAGAACACAGTAAAGAAAATAAAATGTAGTATTACTGAAAATTACTGAACAATAAATTGAAGAACAACGAATCCGAAAATTGTAGTACAATAAATTTAATTTTCAGAATAAGTTCATTTCGACCATAAAAATTCTCATGAAATGAGATTGTAGATAAAGTGTGTTAACGGAGGAATTTGGTATTAACAAAGTTCGAGGTTTGTAAAAAATTTGAAGCTATGTAAAAAAGTTTCGGTGTAGATTTTTTGTTATGAAAGGCCTTTAATTTATAGGTGTTTGTAAGGTGAATAACATGGAAATCCATTATGTTTAAAAGTCAAGAAGTATTATAAAAGAAAAGTTCTATAAAGTTTGAAAATAATAAAAGAAAGTTCTATCAAGTTTGAAAATAATAAAAGAAAGTTTTATCAAGTTTGAAAATAATAAAAGAAAGTTCTATCAAGATTGAAAATAATAAAAGAGAAAATTGCAATTATTAACATAAGAGCCTACAAATTCGAAAATAATAAGGAAGTTGTAATTTTCTAAATCAAAGAAAGTTCTATCAAGTTCTACAAATTCGAAAATAATAAGGAAGTTGTAATTTTCTAAATCAAAGAAAGTTCTATCAAGTTTGAAAATAATAAAAGAAAGTTCTATCAAACCTACAAATTCGAAAATAATAAGGAAGTTGTAATTTTCTAAATCAAAGAAAGTTCTATCAAGTTTGAAAATAATAAAAGAAAGTTCTATCAAGCCTACAAATTCGAAAATAATAAGGAAGTTACAATTTTCTAAATCAAAGAAAGTTCTATCAAGTTCTACAAATTCGAAAATAATAAGGAAGTTGTAATTTTCTAAATCAAAGAAAGTTATATCAAGTCCTACAAATTCAAAAATAATAAGGAAGTTGTAATTTTCTAAATCAAAGAAAGTTCTATAAAGTTTGAAAATAATAAAAAAAAGTTCTATCAAGCCTACAAATTCGAAAATAATAAGGAAGTTGTAATTTTCTAAATTAAAGAAAGTTCTATCAAGTCCTACAAATTCGAAAATAATAAGGAAGTTGTAATTTTCTAAATCAAAGAAAGTTTTATCAACTTTGAAAATAATAAAAGAAAGTTCTATCAAGTTTGAAAATAATAAAAGTGTAATTTTCAATTTCCTTCCTACAAAATCGAAAATAATAAAGGAAGTTATAATTATTAAAATTAAAAATTGTGAAAAATTGAGAAAATTAGAAAAATAGAACGGAGCGATTCTAGAGGCGCCACCTCACCGCTCCCGTCTTCTCATTTATATAAGTATATTGATTCTCAATATAAAAATTTGTAACTTCAGTTCTAAGTTGAGTAGGTTTATGTGATTGTTGGTCTATACTGTAATTCTAAGTTAGTATGTTTTTTTTATTTTAATTATATTCCTAAGTTGAAAATAACTAATGCAAAAAATTCTTCACGTTATTCTTTCTTCAGTTTCAGGATATTTTTTATTGAAAAAATTTGTTAAACCATCATCAAATTAAAGATTATTTTGTTAGTTTGAATGGGCTGTAAAATCGTTCAGATCCGATTTTTAAAACTCAAGATAGAGCATAAATAGTATATTAAGCATATAAAACCTAATTAATAAATAAAGTATGAAAACTAATCATATAAAAATTTACAAATTAATATAATTATAGATATTAAAAAAAACTATGTATTGCACGGGTTATAAGCTAGTAGTTACAAATTCTATTGGATGTAAAATAGGAGTGCGAATTTATATAGGTATTTTATCAACGAGAAAGCGATGAGTATGTTAACATAAAAATTAATACATATGATAACTATTCAACTAGTTTAATATAGGATATATTTTATAAAAAAATTAAATTCAAATCTTTGTCCAACATAAATTAATAGAATAAAAAATATGATACATTGCATATTGCACAGACTATAAATCAATTACGCTTAAAAATTTATCAATATATATATATATATATATATAAAGGAGGATACGCAGGAGGTGAGGTGGCGTATCTACAATCGTCGTCTCAATCTATTTTTCTAATTTTTCTAGAGTTTTATAATTTTAAATACTAATAAATCAAAAATATTCTTTAGCATATTAAAAGTAGAATAGGTGTTCTAATTTATAGAGGAAAAAAGTTCGAATTTATAGAGAAGACATATAAATAAAGTTTTATTTGAAGTAGAGTAGGTGTTTGAATTTATAAAGAAGAAGACTTCGGTGTTTGAATTTATAAAGGATAACCGTTCGAATTTACAGAAAGAAGACTTCTGATTTAGAGAGAAGTAGAAAAAACAATATAAATCACTTAATGCTGTTTAATATATTTGCACATTGTCTTACGCCTATGCAAATTTTTGTTTGCCTACTGTTTTGATTAATCTAGAGCGTACTTACCGTACAAGAATTTGTTTCCATGATTGTACATTCAATTTATTATATTATATGTTCTACTAATTATGTTCGCATTGTAATGTAGTATTAACTGTGCATATCAAATGGTGGCAATTGACGGGAGGTAATTGTTGCCAACTTTTTTATTTGATATCTTCGATTACTTTTTATTATGTTAGATAAAGTCTTTGTATTTAATTTCTATTTTTTTTACTAAGTAGTTTTTATATTTAACATATTATAAGTAAAATACGGGTTGAATGTATAGAGGAGAAGAATTTTTCTAATTTTTTGAGAGTTTTAGAATTTTAAATACTAATAAAAAAAAATATCCTTTAAAATATTAAAAAGTAGAATAGATGTTCGAATTTATATAAGAGAAGAGTTTGAATTTATAGAAAAGATGTATATAAAAAAAATTCATTTAAAGTGTAATAGATGTTTGAATTTATAAAGGAGAGTGATGATTCAAATTTATAGGTAATACATATTTTTAAAAGTACTACCGAGTATGTGTTCGAATTTATAGAGTAGAAGAGTTTGAATTTATCAAAAAACAATTCAAACAATTAAAAGTTCTATTAAAATTGAAATATGTATTTGTAAGACAAAATTAAAAATTTTGTTCAAAATAAAATAAGTATGCGAATTTATAAAGTACATGACATCGGAACTAAAATAAATATTCGAACACCAATTCTAGCCATACGACTTAGAGTTTTCATAAATATGATGTGTTTCAACTTTAATTTGTTCCGAAATTTTGTTCGAAGTTATAAAGTTGTGATTTAAATTATTGATGGGGTAGCAGTGTTCTAAAAATCGTTCGATTTTTCAAAAATCGCTGATAAATCATCGATTTATCGTTTAAAAATATTTGATTGATTCGATTTTTGAAATTCGATATATCGTTATGAATTAGTTTTAAATGGTTTATTATATTATATATAAGGCTAATATATTAAATATATTTAAAATATTACAATTTATCCGATTTATCATTCCGATAAATCCCCAATTTGCTGATAAATCACTACTCCCTCTGTCCCATCCATTTCTTTACAGTTTTTTTACACTGCTTGACACGCATTTTAAGGCTCCTATAAAGTATAGTTCTACAACTTATTTTTAAAATTTTCTTTTTCTAAATAAAAATTTAAACATTATATTTTTATTCAGAAGAAAAAAAAATTTAAAATAATTTATCAAAATATATATTAAAGGAGCCTTAAAATGCGTGCCGAGTCCCCGTCCCCCAATGCAAAGAATTGGGTGGGACGGAGGGAGTATATGATTGTTCCGATTTCCGAAATCTACAACCATGATGGGTAGGTCTTATTCCAACCGTAAAAATTACGATACTGTACTGTACTAGATAATTAGATGCATTTTACAATATTAGAGCATCTCCAATGACATCTATGTATCATTATTTAAAGAATATGTAAAAAATTTAATACTCCAACCATGTAACCCCAATAAATATAGATAATCATATTTGGTTGGTTATATTTGTCGAACCAGCAAAACTCTTAGATATAATTTACATTATCATAATTATACACAACACCATTGGAGTATTGATCACATCTCTTAGTTAAAATTTTACATCATTCCTATTTTATCATATTTTAGCCAATCATTTTACATACCAGTGCTCTTAGTCATCTTTTAGGTTACAAGGTCTAATTATTTGGCAACTTTTTACATTTTTTGTCGGGGGATTTTGTCAAAACTAATTGTGCCAAAAATGATACACAAGACAAAAGGCAGACACGACTTAGTAATAACAATTCTGCGCATTCATGTGCTTATTTTAAATCTTTTGATTTTAAAATTTTCTTTAATATATTTGAATATAGTAATATATTTTAAAATATTTTTAGTTATTTTTTCTAAATTATTATTAATGTTTTTATCACATTTCATGTGCAAAAAAATGTTCGAATTTATGGGAAATGAAAATTTATATTTAGAGAAAAAAAATAAATTTTAAATTTTATTCAACATATTTTAAATATAAAATAAATTCAAAATTATGAAGGAGAAAAATTCAATTTTTTTTAAAAACACATGTTATTAAAAATGACAAAATAAATAAAAAAATTCACCCACTCTGCGGGGATGAAAATTATTATACAAGACATGTTCACACAATATGTTAAAGTTGGAATTTTGGCCAACGAGAGAACGGCTCATTAGCAATTAACGTGTTCAACGAGAAAGTGGATGAGAGGAACATGTTAATTATTAGAAATGTAAATTGATAATATACAGTAGTATACATAATATTCTTTAAAATAATTTGAAAAATATTATAACGTTGTTTCGAAGCGCGCCATACTCGACTATCGATCAATATTTGTATATAAATTAAGATACGCGGTAGGTTAGGTGGCGATTCTAAGATTGTTTCAATCTATTTTTCTAATTTTTTAGAATTTTAGAATTATAAATACTACTAAATAAAAGTAATATCCTTTAACATAGGTGTACGAATCTATAAAGGAGAATTGTTTGAATTTATAGAGAAAAAATATAAATAAAATCTATATTTGAAGTATAATAGGTGTTAAGATTTATAAAGGAGAATAATTCGAATTAATAGGTTAAACATATAATTAAAAGTTCTATCGAAATTAGATTACGTTTTCGAATTTATGAAGTAGATGAGTTCGAATATATAAGAAATACATATAATTAAAAGTTCTATTATAAGTAGAACATGTATTTGTAAAACATAGTTAAAAATTCTATTGTAAGTAAAATAAGAGTGAAAATTTATATCGCTGTTTTTTCAACATGAAATCGACTCATTATAATGAGTATGTTACCATTAATATATAAGACAAGTATTCAATAGGTTAAAATTGGTATTTTGATCTTAACGAGAGAAGCGTGTTTAACGGGAGAACGACTTATTATGGAGAAATGACTAATTGTTGTAGTTTTAAAAAATATCCTTTAATATATTAGAAGTAGAAAATGTGTTCAAATTTATAGAGGAGAACAATTCATATTTATAAGGAAGACACATAATTAAAAGTTATATTTGAAGTATAATAGATGTTCGAATTTATAAAGGAAATTTATTTAAATTACAGGTTAAACATATTACTAAAAGTTTTATTTGGAGTATAATAGGTGTTTATAAAACATAATTAAAAGTTATATTGAAAGTCTACTGAAACTAAAATATGAGTGCAAATTTATATAGACATTTTTGGAACGAGAGAGCAGCTTATTAGAAAGAAGTATGTTAACATTAAAATTAATACATAAGACAATATTCAATTCAATATATTAAATTCGGAATTTCAATTTTAACAAAAAATGTGTGTTTAACGGCCGAATTTTATTAGGAGAAATGAATAATTATTATAATTTTATTAATAGAGTTTTAAAAAAAAAATACAACATCGCCGCGAAGCGCGGGTTTCGTAACTAGTTAGATTATATACAAGAATGGGGCTCGGCACATTTATAAATTATAATTTCATAAATTATTTTTTTAATTTTTTCTTCTAAATTAAAATTTAACATTTAAATTTTTATTCAAAGAAAAAATGATTTAAAAATAAGTTGTAGAACGATACTTTATATACATCTTAAAATGCGTGTCCAGTTGCGAGAAAAAATTATATGAAAAAGAACGGGACAGAGGAAGTTTAAAAGCGTTCTTTTTCGATTCTCGGGTATTAAAAGCGTACCTTTTTGGGTCAAAAATGTATCTTTTCGCCCCAGCGGTTGAGTGTCAAAAATGTACAATTTTGATACTGGAGGGGCGAAAAAAAACGCTTTTAAACTTGAAAATTTATGGGTACAACGAACCAAACTTGAAGGACGAAAAAGTAGGGATGAGCAGAACCGAACCAGAACCGAAAAACCGAACCGAATAGTATAATTTCGGTTCGGTTCGGTTCCAATTTTCTGAAAATTTGGTCTTTTCGGTCCGGACCGAATAGACCGAAATAAATATCGGTTCGGTTCTTTCAAAAAAAATTCGGTCCGAACCGAATAGACCGAAATTTTTTTATTTTATATTTATATAATTTTTATAGATATAATATATTAATATTATATGTATGTATATATTCAAAATTTTGTGTGGCTTATTTTTGGTTCGAGATTTGAAGTTTGAACTATTAAATTTACATTTCATACTTGTATTTCATTAGCTAATATTTTTATTTTTAGAAAAATCATATTGTTTTGGCTTTTTTTAAAATATAAATTTTTTATTTGAAAAAATTCGGTTCTTTTATGAAAGAACCGAACCGAATAGCATTATTTCGGTTCGGTTCGGTTCCGGTCCAAAATATAATTTCGGTTCGGTTCGGTCCAGAAAAAAATGACAATTCGGTTCTCGGTCTATTCAGTTCGGTCCGGTTCTGGACCGAACCGACCGAATGCTCAACCCTACGAAAAAGTCATAAAGTCCAGAAAAAATGAGAATTTGGTAGGTTACGAAGATTCTGTAATCTTGTTGGGGTCGACATTTAAACCTTTTCTGTTTTCTGTAACTAATAAACTTTGTAGAATCTTTGGAGCCCACATTGCCTCGAGGAAACTACTGAGCGAATAGTCCTTCTGAAACACAGAAATATAATATGGCAACAAAAGCTGCAAGTTTTGTTTATGTAACCTATATGAAACGAAGCTAAATGTTAACTCTCTCTCACTCACTCACTCTATCTTTCTTCAGTGATCTTTTCCTCATACTTCACTTATGTCTTCTCCTTCACACCAATTCATAGTCAATAACTTTCCTACACAACTTAATGTTACATTTTTCAACGTAACACCCTCCTCAGCAAAAGAAAGTGGCAACCATGTTACTGTTGGCATCTTCGGGATAGCTGCTTCTGTCCTCCTCACTGCCTTGAAACTCAAGTACCAATCACGAACTGATTCTCCATTCCAAGATCATCCGAAGGCCATGGCCATAGCTATGACAAGTCTGCTTATTTTCTGCTTGGGATGCGACGTGGAACAATACTTTAGTACCAGTCGTCATTTTTCAACTACTGCAGTAGTAGTTCACCATGTCCTGAGACTGCTTGGTTTCATTTCACTAGCTTCTTTAGCCTCTGTTATTTTCTCGACATCCACAAACTCAGTCCCGTCGCTCATTGTTTATCTGATTTTTCCCTGGTTCTTTTCGGCTAGGTTTGTGCTCCATTGGATCCAAAACAAAAACTTATATGGAAACAGAGGAGCAAACAGTTTTGGTAATTTACATCCATATATACTCTGCTTTCAATCATTACTCGGACTACATAGATACTCTACCAGTGTACAGTCTAGTTTCTGCAATTCCAGTGTAATAACTTGTTGTAGATACATGGAATTCAAACTATGTAAGTATTGAACTCTGGAAGATTAATAAACAAACTATTTTTATCGAAGTCCCATAAATATATCCCTCAGTGTAAATTTTTGTTATCCAACTCTAATTTATGCAACTTTGGACTGAACAATTATCTGGATACGACATGTGAGTCTGTGACTACCCAAGGCTTGCACAACCCTGAACTTTACCATGCAAGAACTGCATACCCAACAAAAGATGATTAGTTGCTATAGATTCTTGAACTTGGTTTTAGTAAAAGTCCAAATCCTGCGAGAACTATACATATTTGCCGTTTCATGTAAAAAAAAAAGCTCTGATACATGTTTGATGATCAAATCTCTAGCAACCGTGAGAGTTATTAGAGAACCCATCATATTATTTATCTCTCTTTTCTTTTTCTCTCCCTCACTCATCCTAGATGCATGTGTGTGAGCAGTCAATTACCCTCATCGATTTTTTGATTGCGTGCAGCAAAGTTCCCTTAGTCTGTTGTTCTGAAATTTATTTGTATACAAGTCTTCTCGAAAGGGATGAGTATGTTAAGTGAATCAGGAGTCCACTGACTTAAGCATATCAGTGGAATTAACGGAAATGGAGCTAACAGTTAACTGAATTAACTATTTTGGCGCCAAATCCAGTTTGAGTTCAATCATGCCTTCTTTAATTACAGTATTTTTTTATTTTGCAAGGATTAATACAAATTAGACAGAGGTTAGTTATATTTTAGACAATTTTACCTCATAAAATAACTACCTATGCATAATTCGTGAAATGATTCTTATCGATCCCGAGATTATTGAATTGATAAGCACTAGACTTTGTAACATAATTACTCCCTCGGATAGGATATTCTCATGCTAGTTGTAAGTGCAAAGGGGTTAAATGACGTTTTGGTCACTCAACTCACAATAAACTTTCAATTGGATCATCTAACTCAAAAACCTTTCAGTACTCTTAAAAATTTTCATTCAGGTCACTGGCCGTTACACTCCGTTAAAAATTAGACGGAAAGCTGACTAAGTTTGGTGAGTTGGCTTGAATAAATCCATCGTGACATGTACAGTCAGCTGGAGCGGCGTTTTGGTCACTCAACTGACTACAAACTTACAATCGGGTCATCAAACTCAAGAAACTTTCATTCAGGTCACTAACCTAAAGATTAATGGTTTCACTTTAAAAATTAAATTACACTTTAGATTGAAAATACGTGATATCTTAAAAATAATTATTCACATGTATCGATTTACAAACATATAAATTGAATGAGAATGTTCAATTTTAAATTAAATTAAATTCTAATCATCCGAAAAAAAATTACAAATTGAAAAAAAGTACACTTTGAATTGAAAAGACGTGATATCTTAAAAAAAAATTGTTCACATGTATCGATTTACAAGCATATAAATTGAATGTGTATGTTCAATTTTAAATTAAATTCTAATCATCCGAAAAAAAATTACAAATTGAAAAAAAGTACACTTTGAATTGAAAAGACGAGATATCTTAAAAAAAAATTGTTCACATGTATCGATTTACAAGCATATAAATTGAATGGGTATGTTCAATTTTAAATTAAATTAAATTCTAATCATCCGAAAAAAATTACAAATTGAAAAAAATTACACTTTGGATTGAAAAGACGTGATATCTTAAAAAAATTGTTCACATGTATCAATTTACAAGCATATAAATTGAATGGGTATGTTCAATTTTAAATTAAATTAAATTCTAATCATCCGAAAAAATTACAAATTGAAAAAATTACACTTTGGATTGAAAAAAATATGATATGTGTATTAATTAAATGTGTATTTTCCATTTTGAATTTAAAAAAAATTCTAATCTGATAAAATATAACCCTTAATGATAATGTGTGTGTATTTGTTGTAGGAGAGCCGTTAACGTTGTTGCAGGAAAACTCTTAGCCCGATTTCTTTTCAATTTTTAACGGATGTAATCGTCAGTGATCTGAATGAAAGTTTACTCAGTTTGATGACCCAATTGCAAGTTTTTAGTCAGTTGAGTGACCAAAACACCGCTGACATGTCATGGTGGATTACACCACTTAGCCGGCTAGGAGAAGAGGTATTTGTCTTGAGATGAGACGAAGCTCGTCTAAATTTGTCTTTGTTTACACCAACTTCTTCACACGCATCCTTTTTCAGACAACAAAATTATAAAACCTTTGGAAAAGACGCCTAGCTCAATGAAATTGATTTTTAAATTTTTTTAACTTTATAATGTTCCCCATCATTTTAGAACACATATATATATAAACTTGGTACTCTATAAATCGCATGTTCTCCTTTCTTTCATCAAATATTTTTGTTCTCTAATGTCTTCACACCAATTCATAGTCAATAACAGTAATGCACAATTTAACGTTGCATTCATCAACATGACACCCTTACCAGCAATTGAACGAGGCAACCATGGTATTGTCAGCATTTTCGGGATAACTGTTTCTGTCCTCCTCACGGCCTTGCAGCTCAAGTACCAAGCAAGAAGTGATTCTCCATTCCAAGATCACCCAAAAGCTATGGCTATTGCTATATCAAGTCTTCTTATATTCTGCATGGGATGCGACCTGGAACAAATTTTTGTTTCCCCTCGCCGTTTTTCAACTTCTGCAACCATGCTTCACCATGTACTCAGATTGCTTGGTTTCACTTCCTTAGCATCTTTAGCCTATATTATTTTCTCGACATCCTCTAGCTCAATCCCATTGCTCATTGTTTTTCTTATCTTCACTTGGTTTTTTTTAACTAGATTCGTGCTCCATTGGCTCCAAAACAACAATTTACATGGTGGCAGAGGAGCCAACCATCTATGTACTTCACACCCTCACTTTGCTTTCAATCAAAATTTAGACTACATAGATTCTCTTCCGATCAACCATACAGCTCCTGCAAATCTTGTGTAGTGACTTAATTGTAGTACACATCGAATCAAATCTTGTAAGTATTGAATTCAGGAGTAATAAGATGGTGCTAAAAGTGTTCTGAAATAATTAGCCGAGGCTAGTCACACTACAAGAATATCCAATTCTAACAACGAAAGTTACCAATGGAAAAATGTCTGTTGGTAATTACTAACGGATTACTGACACATTTCACATGGTTGAGAAGGCAATGATATAGCGACATACTACTAACGGTTCAGTAATGAATATTTGCCAACAGATTAATCCGTTGGGAAAAATAGGCGGCAAAATTGCCCGCCCAAACTTGCCAATGGCTTTTTTACGGATTACCAACAGATTTTTTAGCAACGGAATTGTAACGAATTAACAACAGGCTACAAAGATATTACCAAGGAATTAACAACGGATATATCTGTTGGGGCTTTCGTTGGTAGTTCTATTGGCAGTTCGTTGCCAATCCGTTATAATGGTATTTTAGATCCGTTACATTTATTCCATTACTAAATCGTTACAATTTTTGGATCGGTTATTTTACTTCCATTACTAAAACGTTATAATTCTAGATCGGTTAGATTATTTCCGTTACTAATCCCTTGGTAGGGTCACCTTTTGAATTTATTGCCAACTACCTCCATCTACATTCTTAATTACCGGTGCTTTATTTCTCAAAAAATCACTCAGATCTAGTTTTTGTTCTTCTCCTCCGGTGCGGAGCTGCTTCTTCTTCAATATTCTAGCAAATTAAGAGTTTCACACAGCATAATTAATTTGCTAATTATAAGGTTAGTTATTCTACATTCTCTCATTTTGTATTTTAATTCTTAATTAATTTCTTTGATTAGTAACTTTATTAACATTAACGTATGTGAAAATATATTTAACATTGTTGATTTGTTGTAAAAGCATGTTATTTTTTTAGTTAAGCAAATTGTAAATGCAAGTTATTACTCAGTTGATTTTTCAATGCCCGCCTACATTAATTTCAATGTGTGCCGCGCATGTTTTTGTAATTTTGGCTTCCCGCTTATACTCCCCCGCGCGAGTGGTGGCAGTAGTTCGAGACTTGCCATATTTTTTATTTATTTATTTTGCTAAATACTTGTCATATTATCTTTCCATTAAGTAATTAGTATCTTTCCATAATCTCATTAATGTTAGTTTTTTTTGCCACATTATTAATGCTAGTTAGTTTAGTTGCACGAATAAACTTTTTAGTTATGAATGTTTTATTTTTTTTTCAGATTATTAGAAAGTTCAATATGAATAATGATCGAGCTTGGATGTATCAAAGGTTAGATAGCCAAGGATGCTTAAATCCGGCATTTGTAAACGGGGTGGAAAACTTTATGGAATATGCAATATCTCGACCCTCGTCCTTAGATGGGATAAACATTCAATGTCCATGCTTCAATTGCAAGAATATTAAATTCTGGAATGCAGAGATAGTAAAACTGCACTTATTGAAGAAAGGATTTGTAAGAGATTATTACGAGTGAGATCGACACGGAGAGCCAGATGTTGTTAGACAAAGTGGAGAACCATCATCCACACATTATTCCAATACTCAAGATAGAAGAGACGAGGACAACCTAATGTACAACATGGTGATGGATGCAGCTGGTCCGAGTTTTAATCTAGAGATGCCAAATCCAGAAGTACAGAAGTTGTATGATATTTTAGACTCTTCTAAGAGGGAGTTGTATGAAGGTTGTGAAACTTCTCAGCTGTCTGCCATGGCTCAGATGTTGAGTTTGAAGTCGGATCATCATTGGTCAGAGGCATGTTTTGATCAGACATCACAGTTCTTCAAAGGCATCTTGCCTCAAGATAATACATTTTTGATAGCTTTTACAGTACGAAGAAGTACATGGAAGAATTGGGTGTATGATTGTTGGGGTGAAGACATCAATATGGAGTCTTGTAAATTTTGTTCACATGCGAGATATAAATCAAGACTCAACAGATCCAAGAAGGAGAAAAAGAAAATTCCTTTTAAGAGGATGATCTATTTTCCATTGGCACCAAGATTGCAAAGGTTATATGCTTCGCCTACTACTGCAGCCCATATGAGATGGCATGCGGAACATTATCAAGAAGAAGGTGTGATGCGCCATTGTTCAGACTCAGAGGAATGGAAACAATTTGATAGAGCACATCCATCATTTTCCTCAGAGACGAGAAATGTTAGACTTGGACTTTCTGCTGATGGATTTCAACCATTTGGTGAAACTGGTAGACAATATTCTTCTTGGCCGATTATAGTGACTCCATATAATTTGCCTCCCTGGATGTGTTCAAAAGAACAGTACTTGTTTCTGTCTGTACTTGTGCCTGGACCAAAAAATCCAAAACAGAAGATAGATGTGTTCCTTCAACCATTGATTGCCGAGTTAAAAGAGTTGTGGGAAGTTGGTGTGGAGACTTGGGATAATTCTTTAAAACAGAATTTTCGTATGCGAGCTGCATTGATGTGGACTATCAGTGACTTCCCTGCTTATTCAATGTTGTCTGGATGGAAAACTGCTGGTCATTTAGCTTGTCCTCATTGTGCTCATGATCATGATGCTTATAATCTTTCACATGGTGGAAAGACTACATGGTTTGATAATCATCGAAAGTTTTTACCGGCCAATCATCCATTTCAAAAGAATAAAAACTGGTTTACCAAGGGAAAGTCAGTGACTGAATCTGCCCCACCAGTGCGAACAGGTGAAGATGTATTGCAAGAAATTGAGTCACTTGGTTTGATGAAAGTTACTGAATTGGGAAGTGATGAGCATAATGCTAGAGTCATTAAAGCTTACAATTGTGGATGGAAAAAAAGAAGCATCTTTTGGGATTTACCATATTGGAGGACATTATCAATTAGACATAATCTCGACGATATGCATGTCGAGAAAAATGTCTTTGAAAATATCTTCAACACTATCATGGCCATTGAAGGAAAAACCAAAGATAATTCAAAGGCAAGAGAAGATATTACAATGATTTGTCGGAGACCCGAACTAGCAAAAGATGAGTCGACACAAAAGTATCCGAAAGCATGTTATAGCTTGGATAAAAAGGAAAAAGAAAAAGTGTGTACATGGTTGAAAGAGCTGAAATTTCCAGATGGATATGTGTCAAATATGGGGCGTTGCATCAACATGAAGAAATACAAGTTATTTGGAATGAAAAGTCATGATTGTCACATGTTTATGTAAAAATTAATATGATAAATTATAAAATGAGAAACTTAAATATTTATTGGAACATAAAAAAAATATAAAAAAAATACAAATGAGGTCGAGGAAGATAACTGAGGTATTATTAATATTATTTTATTATAAATTAATATTAATAATAAGGACAGATAGAAAATCTAACATGTTTTAATTAAAAAAAGTAATTGACCGTGATATTTTTAGAAGTGTTTTAATTATATTAATTGTATTTATTAAAAAAATACGTTGACATGTTAAAATAAGTAAGTTTTTTAAATAAGAACAAATAGAAAAGTTAACATGTTTTAATTAAAAAAAAGTAATTGCACGTAATATTTTTAGATGTGTTTTAATTATATTAATTTTATGTGTTAAAAAAATACGTTCACTTGTTAAAATAGGTAAGTTTTTTTAAATAATTAAAAGTATTAAAATAGGTTTTAAAATATATAAGTTGCACTTGATATTTTTTGAAAAAAGAGATTTTAATGATAACAAATATAAAAGGTTATATATTTTAATTTAAAGGTAATTTCCCGTGATATTTTTGGAAAAGAAGTAGATTTTGTTAGAAAAAAATGTTTTAACTATAAAAGTCAATCAGCTAGTTACTATTTTTATATTATTTTATTATTTATTAAATAGAGTATTAAAATAGGTTTTAAAATAAATAAGTAAGGATTGCACCTCATATTTTTGAAAAATAGGGATTTTAGTGATGATGTGTTTTAATTATATTAATTGTATTTGTTAAAAAAAATACATTCACTTGTTAAAATAGGTAAGTTTTTTTTAAATGATTAAAAGTATTAAAATAAGTTTTAAAATATATAAGTAAGAGTTACACTTGATATTTTTGGGAAATAGAGATTTTAGTGATAACAAATATAAAAGGTAATATATTTTAATTTAAAGGTAATTGCCCGTGATATTTTTGGAAAATAAGTAGATTTTGTTAGAAAAAAATGTTTTAATTATAAAAGGCAATCAGTTAGTTACTATTTTTATATTATTTTATTATTTATTAAATAGAGTATTAAAATAGGTTTTAAAATAAATAAGTAAGGATTGCACCTCATATTTTTGGAAAATATAGATTTTAGTAATAATAAATATAAAAGGTAATATGTTTTAATTTAAAGATAATTGTAATGATATTTTTGGAAAAGTAGTAGATTTTGTTAGAAAAAAAATATTTTAATTATAAAAGTCAATCATCTAGTTACTATTTTGGTAACTTGACAATAATACAATTCCATTAAAGATTTGATTTGTAATAGCTTTCGTTATCCTAAAAAGAAAGAATTATATTTGTAACAGTATATCCTAAATTTAAACAAATTATATCCCACATTTCCATTTTTTTTATTAGATTTCAATATTATTTGATTTTAATGTAGTAAAATATAGTGAAATATTAATGTAGAATAAAACTTTCCCGAATTTTGATTATATTATTAATTTAATAATTAGAAAAAGTACCGAAAACCAAAAATCGACCGTTAACCGAAAACCAAAACTTTCAATGTTTCGGCTTTAATAATATAGTATAGATTAGTAAATGTACGTTATTATTAAATGTACATTATTCCTTTATTACTAATTATTTTTGTGAAAAATATAAATACAGGGACAAAGTAGCGGGATGGGGTTGGAAGACACAAATTAGGGTTTTTTTCTCTCTCGGTAAGCGGCGGCGAATTGTAGTCTAAATCAAGCGGCAAATCTCAGTAAACTGGCATCTCTTGTGAATGAAGATGGAAAAACTATCATCTCTTGTGAATGTATGTATCTATTCCTCTTTTGTGTATCTATTCATGTATGTTTTTCATCCCCCTTTTATGTTTTGTGATTGTGTTTGTATATTCGTGTCAGGAGTCTTGTGAACAATTATCAATTTGTGTATCAATTAGGGGTTTCATTTCCCCTTTTGGTTTTTTGCGAAAGAGTGATGTTCTTTGTGTTTCTGGTCATTGTTTGTGTATGAAGTGGAATAACTTGTAGAATGTGGTTCTAATGTAGTTGATGAGTCCAATGAAACCTAGCAGTGGTGCAAGTCCTGATGACGGGGTTATTGCTGATAAGGATAGCAGGGGTTTTTCTCAATTTGCGAGTCCAAAGAAACGTAGCGGGGGTTTAAGTGTTGGTTGTGATGGCTTTGCTCAGGTGAAGTTCTGAATTAAAATTTATACTTTAATTTTAAGTTGTTTCTATGTATATTCATAGATTACTCAGTATGGTGCATTTTTTTTATATTGTAGGTTGCGAAAAAAAAAACCCTCCGTCAGAGTGCAAATGTTGGCAAAGAGGATGGTTGTGCTCCTAACAGTCAGGTCACTAAGAATTCTGTGTGTTCTTAGTTTTTTCCCTTTGTTTTTTGCTTTTTTTTTGG
The DNA here is from genome assembly GCA_030848705.1 of Heracleum sosnowskyi. Classification (NCBI taxonomy): domain Eukaryota; kingdom Viridiplantae; phylum Streptophyta; class Magnoliopsida; order Apiales; family Apiaceae; genus Heracleum; species Heracleum sosnowskyi. The sequence continues at coordinate 5,262,855 of JAUIZM010000013.1, read as the reverse complement.
CTTTTCATTTAAGACTTTTTTGGTTTAACAAGTGTAATGGTATATATTACTTGTGGAGTCCGTGAAACCTATATCGCAGATTGAAAACAAAAGGAAGCGTAGTAAGAGTGTTAATGTTGTCAAAGGGGATGGTTTTGCTCCTAACAGTCAGGTCACTAACAACTGTAATGATTTTACTTAGTTACTCTTAAGTAACGGATAGAATCTTAGTCAGAGTCTTAATGTTGTTTCAATATTGCAGATTATGAATAAAAGGAAGCGTAGTTGGAGCGCAAATGTTAGCAAAGATGATGGATTTAATGCTAACATTCAGGGCACTAAGACACCCATTGAAAAAGCGGGTTACACTGACCAAGTAAGTGTTAAGTTATTAACCAACAGTAACAATTACAAAATTACAAAATGTACTTACAGAAAATTTAGTTTTAACAACAGAAAATTTAGTGTAGTGTTAAGTTATCCACTGAGTACTTTAATAGTATCATAGAGAAACCATTGCAGAGTCACAACTGGCCCTACAATTATAGACCATGTAGCTAGAGCAAAATACAAACCAATACATAAAGAATAGTATAGACCCCAAGTGAACACACTTCCATTCCCAAATATTTTATAGCTAGATTACTTCAAGTTCATGTAAGCCTCTTCACTGTAGAAGCCATATACTTGCCCTGATGCGCTGCAAGTGCCAGCTCTGTTTCAGCTGCTTCTCTTGTATACCCAATAAGAACATATAGCATTCCGTGGTGCACTAGCTGGGTAAGTAATTTCTGTTTCAGTTGCTTCTCTGTTTCAGTTGCTTCACTACCTAGCTACGAAGGCCTTATTAATTTAGAGTTGGAAAACATTATTCTGAAAATTTTCGATTTTTCAAAAAATTCCTTATTAACTTTTATAAAATATTTTATCAATTCTCGTTTAATCATGGATTGATAGGTCAATCAATTATTCTGACTTCCTATTTTTGCAAACATAATTAGAAACAATAAACCTAATGGATTTATATGCTTTTAAGATTGGGTGATCCTAAATGCAGAAAACATTTACTAAACAATTATTTTTTTTTATCCCACCAATTCTACTTCCTGCACTATTTTACCATTACTATTTCAAAATTGCACCAATTATTGTAAGTAAAGCACAAGTCAACCAAATTTTTATAAGTTACGAAAAATAGCGAACAAGAATTAACAAAGTTTAAGTAACAGGATGATGTGTCATTGATGTGTAGTTTTTTTTATCAAAATACTAGTTCACAAAAGGATGTACATCAACAAAAAGATTTTTTTTTTAAAAAGGCCCGACTCATGCATCACACACCCATTCAGTTTTTAATTTCTATCATCTTTTTATTACAGGCAAGAATGAGGAGGATTATGAACCATACTGTAAACGTACCGGCTCATTCTGGACAGGGCGGCGTACAAGCTCATTCTGGACAGGGCATACCAGCTCATTCTGGACAGCGCGCACAATCTCAATCTGGACAAGGCATTGCTACTCAATCTAGGCAGAAATTTCCTGCTCAATCTAAACAGCAAGTTCCTGCTCATTCTGGACAGGGCGGCGTACAAGCTCATTCTGGACAGCGCGCACAATCTCAATCTGGACAAGGCATTGCCACTCAATCTAGGCAGCAATTTCCTGCTCAATCAAAACAGCAAGTTCCTGCTAATATCGGATATGATATTATATCCTATTATTTAATGGGCCAGAGTGATCTTGTAACTCTTAATTAGCCCCATTTTGAATTTGTATTAGCCACTGAAGTGAAGTGTTGGTATTGGATGAAGACAACTTTGTCATCTTTTGTTTGTTGGTATCTTTTATTTGTTATAATGTGTACAGGTTTATAAAAATAAGAAAGCAGATTTATGCAGGCTTATATTCTGTGTTTCATCCGTTGGCAAAATCTTTGTATCCTAGAGTTACTTATAGAAAATTCGTTGGGAGGCTGTTACTAACAATACTAAACGTGCCTCTTTAGAAATTACTTACGGATCCGTTTAGGAACTTGTTACTATATTTAGCAACGGAAACTGCATTGACATATCATTGTTATAAATACCAATGGAATATCCGTTGGAAAATTGTTGCTAAATTTAACAACGAAAGTTTCATTGCCATATAGTTGTTAATAATAGCAACAGCTTACCCATCGGGAATTTGTTACTAAATTTTACAAAGGAAATTTCGTTACAATGTGGTTGCTAATAATACAAACAGAATATTTCGTTATTAGTTGGTTGGGTAATCGTTATTTCTTAAAACAAGAACTGTGTTGTTAGTTCATTGATATTCCGTTGTTAATTTTAGTGACGAAAAATAAATCCGTTGTTAGAGACTTCCCAACGACGTTTACTGCAACCGACCATTTTGGTGGCTATTCGGTTGGTAAGCTGTCTTAGTAACGGATTTTCTTAATCTAGCAACGGGATTTTCTGTTGTTAAAACTAAATATTCTTGTAGTGTCATTTGTCGTCAAGATTGTTTCAGTTGGGGACTTCCGGTGTACAGTTTAGCTTCTGCAATTCCGGTGTAAGGACTTGTTGTGAATACATGGAATCAAAACTATGCGAGTATTGAACTTTGAAAGATTAATAAACAAAGTATTGTATCAAAGTCCGGTATATATAGAAGCACTGCATTATTACTAAGCAACATCTTCTATAATGTGTACACTTTTAGATTCCAAATCATCTTATATAAATGATACTACATTCCATCATCATCATCATCATCTTAGACTCCTAAAAATCAATAATGATACCTTTCAAAGTGTTGAATCCCATTTTTGGGTTGAAGAGTGGAAGGGAGTCGAACTCGTGATCTCTGCCGACCAGAGCTCTGATACCATGTTGAGTAATCAGCTCATCTAAAACCTTAAGGTGTTAGAGGAAGGCCCCAAATGAATTTTATGTTATATTTCAACACAAAGGTTCTTTTAGTTTTGATTAAGTTGTTAGTATCTTTTTTGTTATTTGGTAACTAGTGATTTGTTGTTTGTAAAAAATCTGGATAACTTAAATTAAGAATGTCATAAATATTGGTTTACAGTGTTCCGAGGCAAACTTTTACAGGTTGTGTCAGTCTTCATTTAAAATTATCATTTTTTAACTTTTGTGGTAGTTTCCCGGGAGAAATTGTAAAAAGAGAAATATGAACCTAATAAAAGAGTGAACGACTAGCCAGATAAATTTATTAATCTATACTCTTTATTAATAAACAAAACAATTTTAAAATGGCGCGCGATACTACAGTACCGAAGTACCAAATTTGGTTATCACTTAACCCAGGTTTGATTCTTCACAACTACATAATTATACAAGATTTATTTACTTTAAATTCTTTAACTTCATCCAGGGTTCGATTCCTTACAACTACGTAATTATACAAGATATATTTATTTACTTTAAATTGCACATTTCGATTGTCTATAACTAAATAATTAAACTTCATCCGTGCTTGACACGGATTATAAGCTAGTATAACTAATTCCAACTCCAACTAGAACGTAAGCATGTGAGCAAGCTATTGCGGCACAGAATGCGGCTGAGCCGATCAATATTAGAAATCAGTAAATAAACAACTTAAATATTTATACTGAAGCTTAAAGTCATAGCTTTATATATTTCTAATGAAAAATAGTGCCGCCCCAGACTTTTCACTTTTGTGTATATAATAAAGAGAAGGAACTATCTGGGAAGTTGTATAAAAGTACGTTCTCTTTTATTCATTGATTTTTATCTCTTAATTCTATGATGTCTTCTCCTTCGCACCAATTCACAATCAATAATTGTTCTACACAATACAATTTTGCAGTAATCAACATAACATCCTTACCAGCACGACAAAATGGCAGCCATGCAATTGTTGGCATTTTTGGAATAACTGTTTCTGTCCTCCTAACCGCCTTGCAACTCAAGTACCAAGCAAGGACCGATTCTCCATTCCAAGATCACCCGAAAGCCATGGCGATCGCTATAGCAAGTCTCCTTATCTTTTGCTTAGGCTGCGACGTGGAACAGTATCTTTCCACGGCTTCTACAACTTCTGCTACACGTATTCACCATGTCCTCAGATTGTTTGGTTTCATTTCACTAGCTTCTTTAGCTTCTGTCATTTTCTCGACGTCCACAAGCTCAACTTCCTCGTTCATTGTTTATTTGATATTTCCCTGGTTCTTTTTTGCTAGGTTTGTGCTTCAATATTGGATAAGATATAAGAATCTTCGTAGAAGCCAAGGAGCCTACAATTTTTATAATTTACGCCCACACTTTGCTTTCAGACACTATTTTAACAACATAGCTCTTCCATTTGGTATTATTGTACAATTGGCTTTTGTATTTGGTACCACTCGAAGTTTTTTACTTCGAAGTGGCACAGTTATGCTTTGACTTCGTCCACACAATATCACTCCGTTAAGCAAACTTTAATAGATCATTACAAAATTATGAGATTTTTTCATTTAATACCACTCTATAAGAATTTGGAGAATTTTTCAGGTTCTAGCAGGAGCGGAGAGAAGTATAAAAGCAATTCGCGGATTGGGAATTCTATTATTAATAAGGAAAATTTCTTTTGTTGGAATACAATGATATCAAAGCCAGATTTTGGTTATTATAATATAACTAAATTAATTGATTTCATTTCAAACTCGGGTTCGATTTGCTTCAATAACAAAATGAGATATTCCATTTGGTATTACTGTACTATTGGCTTTTGTATTTGGTACCACTCGAAGTTTTTTACTTCGAAGTGGCACAATTATGCTTTGACTTCGTCCACACAATATCACTCCATTAAGCAAACTTTAATCGATCATTACAAAATTATGAGATTTTTTCATTTGATACCGCTCTACAAATTTTGGCATCCAAGTGACACCATTTTAATTTTCGCTTCAACTCCCAAATACCACTTTTTTAATGAGTCCGATGAATTTGTTCAAACTACTTAGTTTAATGGCTCTCAAAATATTGTTGGATATATCTTTGCACACCAAAAATAAGGAGTGATTCATCAAATTTATCAGATTCATTAATATAGTGGTACTTTGGAGTTGAAACTCAAAGTAAAATGATGTCACTTGAAAGTCATAAATTTATTTAATGAAAAATTTCATAAATTTATAACGATCGAATAACGACATGTTATTTTTGTGGATGAAGTCAAAAATATAATGATGCAACTTGAAAGTCAAAAATTTCAAGTGGTACCAAATGAAAAGTTAAATGTACAGTGACATCAAATTAAATATCTCTTACATACTTACGCAAATAATTTATTTATTTAAATTCCATTTATTTGATTTCACTCAGGATTCGATTATCTGTAATTACATAATTTAATAATATTTATTTATTATCAACTTTCATCTTAATTTCATGTTTTAATTCTATACAACTACATATCTAAATAATATTTATTATTATTACTATTCTATATTTTAAATTTTATTTTCAGTAATTTAATTTTTATTCTCAATCCGTTCGCACGGTTTATCGGCTATAACTAATTCCACCTCCAACTATAACGTAGCATGTAGAACGGAGGCTCCTTCGGAGAAAATTTTCTCGTACAGCTGAACTAATTTTGTGCAGAAATGATACATTCACGTACAAGTGTGCAAAAATGGTATAGGCCCCCCGCCAAAATTCGTCAGTTGAGATGGCGACCCCTTTTTTATTTTTATTTTTTGTTTTTTTAACTTCTTACTCTGTAGTTAGTAAAAATTGGTTGACCATTTCTAAAGAACAATTAAAATAGTTCATTAATAATAATTTTGAAATTTCGAAAAAGCAAATAATTTTTCTTTTATTTTTTTGTTCCCTACTATTTGACAAGACTAAACTCTAATTTGTTAATAATTATAATTTATTGATTAGGTAAAAATATAAAGAGTTATTTTTTATAAATTAAATAATAATAAATTTTAATTTCTAATATTTTTAATTTGAGACTAAATTATTTGTAAGTAAAATTATTAATTAAATATACACGTGTCAAAATAAGTAAAAAAAAAATTAAGATGTCAATATTTGGTATAAAAGTTTTAAATTTTTTATTAACGTGAAAGTAATTAAATTGTAGTTACTTTTTTTTTGAATTTAAAAATATATATATAAGTTATGTATAAAAAATAAAATTATAAATATTAAGTATAAATAATTAGAAAATTAATTTATATGTAAACAATTGTAATTAGAAAATTATAAATAATAAATATAAATAATAATAAGAAGCTATATTTTAATTATAATTGGGGATAAAAAAAATCAATACTATTATATAATAGACGAAACATTAAAAATTTGGTTGGTCGGTATGGTACGTTGTGATTTTACTTAATTGCCCTTAATTAACTGTACTTCGTGTTTTTTCTTAATTAACCTTAATTATTTATATAAATATATTATTAAATAATAATATTACCTATTTATAACCAATTACCTTTTTCACCTAAAATACATTATTTTTTCTATTTTTTCTAACAAATTCACCTACTTTTTCAAATATATCACGGACAATTACCTTTTTTTAACTAAAACATGTTAGTTTTTCAATTTTTCCTTACTAAAACTCCCCCTTTTCCAAAAATATCACGGACAAACATTTAGTTATTTATTTTTAAACCTATTTTAATATTATAATTATTTTTTTAAAGTTTACCTATTTTAACATGTCTACTTATTTTTCTTAGCAAATGCAATTACTAAAAATATTAAAATATAAATAATCAAATACCTATTTATAACCAATTACCTTTTCAGCTAAAACACATTATATATTTTTTCTAACAAAGTCCCTCATTTTCTAAATATATAACGGGAAATTGCCTTTTACAATTTACTTTTTCTATTTTTCTCACTAAAATCCATTCTTTTTTCCAAAAATATCACAGGAAACCCTTTACTTATTTATTTTAAAACGTATTTAAATACTTTTAATTATTAAATTTCAAAACCTCATTTTCCAAAAATATCACGGGCATTTACCTTTTTAAACTAAATATATGTTACATTTTTTTTTTTTACTAAAACTCCTCATTTCCAAAAATATACCTATTATGGATTAAAAAACGTGCTTTGTGAATTAAATGCTAGGGTTTGTGAGCGTTCTAGCTTTAATGGCTGCTCTTGTGTTTCGGAACTAAATCGGTCCTCACAAGATGCCTACGTATCTCTGCTGTATAGAGAATCAAGCCAATAAAACGTAGTTCTAGAATGAAGGACGAAGGTCCTTATATAGGCGTCAGGAGCCTTGTATTTAGAGTATGTTTAGGAGACTTAATAGATAAGTCTCGTTATTGATAACTGATAAGGAGTGTTTTGCTTGGCATGCAAGTATTATCCTCATCTGATAAGTGCTGTGACTCATCGTAATATTTGATTGGGATTCTGGATCCTTCTATGAAGATATTATCATATTTGGACTCTTTTATGAGCTGTGTATTTCCCTTTATTTATTAATTACGAAATTAATAAATAGTTAGGGTTTCGGGCCTTTTGTCGGGCTTAATTCTTGGACCAAACTAGGTCTAATTAATATATCATTAATTATTTCTAGGGTTATATTTCGGCCCATATCAATACCGAACAAACCCATACTTATTTATTTTAAAATCTGTTTTAATGTTTTTAATTAATTAAAGGTGTTTAGCTATTTTAACATGTCTACTTATTTTTTACAATTACAATTAATTAAATATTATAAAAATAATAATAAAATAACAATTAACAATCCGTGTATCGCACGGGTTTTAAGCTAGTAACATTATAAAACTTATTCATTTAAAAAAAACATTATAAAACTTATTATATCATGATCAACTTTAGACTATTATTAAAATTAACATAATTAAAAATTTTAAAAATCATGATCAACTTTAAACATTTTATGTGCTTCAAAAAACTTTATCTAGAAATTATAATTTATTTTAATTTTAATAAATTAAAAAATTACACATAATAAAAATAATTTGTATAAATTTTTACAAATTTTAACTAAAAATAAAATTAAATTATCAAATTCATGATATTCTATGTAAAATTTTTAAAAAAAGTGTAGTTTGATATAATTTAAAAATAAGTTATAATTTCTAAATATATTTTGACATGTATATATTTAATTAAAGTTTTTACTTATAAATATTTTGTCTCACATTAAAAATAATAGAAATTATATTTTTTATATTTAATTAATAAAAATAATTCTTTATATTTTCACCTAAACAATAAATTATAATTATTAACAATTAAGAATTTATTTTTGTCAAATAGTAAAGAATAAAAAAACAAAAAAAATGCTTTGACATTTCAAAATAAATATTAATAAACTATTCTAGTTATTTTTTAGAAATGACCAATCTATTTTTACTAACTACAGGGCACGAACAAACCAAAAAACAAAAAAATATATATAAAGAGGGAGTCGTCACCTCATGTGGAGTTGTTACATAAGGGTCGCCCTATATCGTTTTTGCACACTTCCTGTACCATTTTTACTGTACCTTAAGGAGCCTAGAATCAGAAAACTGAAGGAGCCTAGAACGGACAAATCATGATGATGTGAGCGGGCTATATTACGGCACATAACTGAGCCGATCAATATTAGAAATCAGTAAATAAACAACTTAAATATTTATAATGAAGCTTAAAGTCATAGCTTTATACCTAACCGTTTGCAACTCAAGTGCCACCCCAGACTTTTGTGTATATAATAAAGAGAAGGAACTATCTGGGAAGTTGTATAAAAGTACGTTCTCTTTTATTCATTGATTTTTATCTCTTAATTCTATGATGTCTTCTCCTTCGCACCAATTCACAATCAATAATTGTTCTACACAATACAATTTTGCAGTAATCAACATAACATCCTTACCAGCACGACAAAATGGCAGCCATGCAATTGTTGACATTTTTGGAATAACTGTTTCTGTCCTCCTAACCGCCTTGCAACTCAAGTACCAAGCAAGGACCGATTCTCCATTCCAAGATCACCCGAAAGCCATGGCGATCTCTATAGCAAGTCTCCTTATCTTTTGCTTAGGCTGCGACGTGGAACAGTATCTTTCCACGGCTTCTTCAACTTCTGCTACACGTATTCACCATGTCCTCAGATTGTTTGGTTTCATTTCACTAGCTTCTTTAGCTTCTGTTATTTTCTCGACGTCCACAAGCCCAACTTCCTCGTTCATCGTTTATCTGATATTTCCCTGGTTCTTTTTTGCTAGGTTTGTGCTTCATTGGATAAGATATAAGAATCTTCGTAGAAGCCAAGGAGCCTACAATTTTTATAATTTACGCCCACACTTTGCTTTCAGACACTATTTCAACAACATAGATACTCTTCCAGTGTACCATGTAGCTTCTGCAAATCTTGTGTAGAACTTCTAGTACTCATATCAAGTCGAAAAAGCGTGCAAGTGCAAATTTAGGAATTGGGGACTAATTAAATGGTGTAAAAAGATTTCTTAAATAAATTTAAGCAGATGTAAGTGGCTAGTCTCTTGTACTTCATTAAAAAAGCCAAGTACATAGCGAAAATACACTAGAACACAGTAAAGAAAAACTCTCTTCCAACTCCAACCAAGGACTAGAACTATTAAAGGGAAACTCCATCCTTCATCGGGATCAGGTGGCCGTAAAAGTAGGACTGATGTCTACGAAAACCCTTACTAAATTGAGAAACATTTATTTCTACAAGACAAAAAATTCAGGGCAGACCATTTAAGTGTTTGAAAATTACTGAACAATAAATGGAAGAACAACGAATCCGAAAATTGTAGTACAATAAATTTAATTTTCAGAATAAGTTCATTTCGACCATAAAAATTCTCATGAAATGAGATTGTAGGTAAAGTGTAAGTGGTTAGAGGTCTTCAGTAAGCTTCTCATGTTTTCTCCTTCATCCCAATCAATAAGAATTTTACACAAATTTGATGTTGCAGTCATCAACCCAGCACCATTACCAGCAGGAGAAAACGGGAACCATGCATGTTGGCATTTTCGGGATAACTGTTTCTATCTTCTTCACGGCCATGCAACTCAATTAAGTACCAAGAAAGAAGTGATTCTCCATTCCAAGATCATCCAAAACCATGGCAGTCGCTTTAATATGTCTCCTTATCCCACTTGTCATTCTTCAAAATTTGCAACACTGCTTTACCATGTCCTCAGATTGCTCGGTTTCATTTCACTAGCATCTTCAGCCTGTTACTAGAAAAGATCCCATCTTGTTTGAATGAAGATGCCTGAAAGAAGAATTTTTTTGCCAAATGAAATAAATTCCATAACTTTGTCTGTATGTATATTGGTCAAGTGAAATCTGTCATTCTTTTTTGTTTATTAATACAATGGATATGCCTGTGAAATTGTTTATTAAACTGCCTTGTCATGTTAAATTGTCTGATTAAGCCCAATCAAATACCATATCTACACTTAATATTATCGGTAACATGAAATGCATAAGCCTAGTTTAAGGAAATAGTCAAAATAGGAGGCCTGGATCAGTCTCATCGGTTGCTTGTGCCAGGGCAATGAACGTTGGCTTTAATAGTTGGTGACAAATAAAAATACAAGTCTAATTCGTGCTTTCTCAAGAAACTGGCAGATCCGTCTCAACTATTTTGGAGGCCCAGAACTAAACATAAAATCGGGGTCCTTTAGATGTCAAAAAAACACACGAATTAAACATTTTATATACAAATAAGTTTATTAAAAATGAATCACGTAAACAACTTTAACACAAGTTAAAGTTCATACAAAAATATAGGAAATTTATGTCACAATATATTAAATATGTACCGAACTTAAGAGATACTAAAACATGAAAAAATTACAAAAATATCCATTTTTTTGATTAAATAAAAAAAATCTGAAAAAAATGGTCAATTTTACCTTTTCGGATACTCCACTAGCTCACTGGTAGTTGGGTATCCCATATACAAAATACTCCACGACTGACAGTTTGGTATTCCATATATATATATATGATAGTCTACTGAAAGTTGGGTATTCTATCGTGTAAGTTAACCAAAATTCTAAAAACAAGTATTTTTGTTAATTTTGTATGAAAAAAAAGGTTAAAATTGTCTTTCACTCATGTGCCATTGATAATCTACGGCCCTGGAAACAGGCCTCCCAGCAGTGAAATTTGACTCAGTTGTAGATCTATTAACAGATTGATTAAAACTTAACTGGTAATGAGTTTTCCCATTGTTGTATTAAGAAGAGAGCCATTTATTCATAAATAATGATCTCGCATGGAAACTCGTGGGTTGCACGAGCACTTCCGCTAATTTTATTCTAAAAAATCTTGTAACTTCTCGTCAACCAATGCGCACCCACATGCCCAATAATTTTAGAAATGTCTCCGGTTGACAATGACTATAAGGGTTGACGATCTTTATTCAAAAAATACTTTAATAATTAGAAAATTTTAAATATTATCTTTGTGATCTCATAATTAGGTTGTAAATAACTATTAAATTAAAATAAATATTTAATATACATATTTTTTGTATATATATATATGTGTGTTTAAACTATTTTGAGAAGTTGTCAAAAATTGATAATATTAATTGACAACCTACCAATTCTAATAGGTAGGAACCAAGAGTGCCGTGGTACGTTAACATTGACAACCTCTTGGTAACCCAGTTGGAGATGATTTAAGGCAGCTATACCTCAGTTTCATCTGGCTTCATCTACACATTAAATGAACCCGTAAAAATTTCAACAGAATTGCTATGGATTTATGCAGCGATGAGAATCCAAGTTTTATTCAGCTTAGAGAGAAGATTTTCGTTCACCTTGAGCGATTTTACTGCAGTGTCGTTGAGAAAACACGGAGCTCGGGAAACATACTAATTCAATATTGGGCAGCAAACATTGTCACTCGTGAAAAAGGCCGACAATATTGTGAGCTTAGAACTCGGAATCAACTGTTTTATCATGATCAGTCGGATGACACAAGGCTCCTATCTTACAGAAATCATGTGGTTGCTCGTAGTTTTAGAGTTCATGCAGGGCAAGAAGAAGCAGACTACAATGAACAATGGCAGGAGCTACTTGGTGCTACTGGCCGTGTATTTTGTAATAAAAGGGTTGAAGTAAGTCCCAACGTTTCTCATTATTCTACAGATGAATATCCGCAGAGAGATTTTGCTTTAAGTTGCGGGATTCAGGCTTCTTTGTGTTTGCCTCTCTTTGCAACTAATGATTTTTCTGGCCACCCCAATGGTGTCATTGAGATAGTCTTTACTTCCGAGGAGGACTTTCATCATCTCAAGCCGTATATATATTATTATCATTCTGTCTACAGCACATTGGTTGGTGATTATATATATTTTCTGTACCTTTTTTTTCAAGAGTGCTCTTCCACGGTGACCGTGGATATACCAACCACCTCCCGCAATGAAACATAGCGGTAGGTGGTTGACATCCATCGATGGTCAGGGACCAGATCCTTTTTTTCAATGGTATTCTATTTGATTGGCTTTATACTGATAGATGCCAGTTCCACCGTTGTTGCAGGAAATGACAGAAGTGAAAAATATCTTAAGATTCAACATCTTCCGCATATCTGTAAGACTCTTGATATGATCACAAATTCTTACAAAATAAACATGTTAAGAGGAAACCTTTGTTTAGATGTCTAATATACTTGGCCATGCTTTTCCTGTCAGATTTCACAAGATGTATTTAACGAAATTGATCACGTGTTGACGGTGGTGAGCAAAACATTCCAGATACCTCTTGCTCAATGCTGGCTGAGTAGAGATCATAGCGGAGGAGACTATACGGTGATCAATCAAAAGAGTTCTCTGAATTATGAAAACTTAGTACCATGGTGTCAGTTTAAAAAAGCTTGTTCACAATTATACCTGAATATGGGTGATGGCCTCGTAGGCAGGACATTTATGTCCCATACCCCCTCCTTCTTTAGTGATATAACAAAAGTCAGTATAAGATCTTACCCCTTGGCACACTATATAGGAAATTGTGGGTCGACTGATTCTTTTACGGTATGTTTACATAACCCTATGACAGGAAACGAAGATTATGTCATGGAATTTTTTCTGCCACGTGAAGAAATGGATGGTCATTATCCAGAAAGTTTGCTGAACTCTCTATTTGAAACTTTGAGAACACATTTTAAAACTTTTGTGCTAGCTTCAGGAGAGAAATTGGGAGAAGAGATAACTGTTAAAGTTTTTGACTCTTTCATGCATCATGAATCCGAGTCTTTCAAGATTGGTCATCCAAAAATATCTTCCCCTCGCCAAAGAGTACCTCGGCATGTAAAGGAAGGGTTCCCGTTGACTCCTAGTACATGGAAATCGGCATGGAGTATTGACGGTGATAATGTGTTTAGTATCCCTTGCATATCGCCCTTGGGATTACTTAAGCAACTCGAACAGAATGTTCAAGTCATAGAAGCAAGTAGCTCGTCCAATAACTCTTCTGAAGAAGGTAGCAAAACAGCAATTTCAAAAAGAACGAAGATGAACAATAGTCAGCCTCTGTACCTTTTTATTATGTTCGACTAATTCTCAACTCCCTTGCAAGTGATAGTATGTAAATGATGCTCTAATTATTTATCTGATCACCTCTCTGTAGATATATTGATAGAAGAAGCATCAACCAAGTGGATTGAACCTCAGTCGTTGAGCTATCGATCCAGGGAATCACTACCTCAGGACAAAATCGTCCAAGATGATGGAGAATCACCTGTTGAAGATGTTGGATATGCTATGACTACTAAATCTCAGCTATCGAGTTTCCAAACCAAGAAATCTCTGCCACGACAAGAAGGCAAGGAAGACACAACCGTGTTGGATCCTCCAGCTCAGAAACTTATGTTGGGCGATGCTCTTCAAATTCGACATAAAGGGCTGACTTTGGGCACAGAAAATGTTGACACACACATCCATATTTTGAATAAATCACGCGTAGAGGTTACGTCACATAGAGATAACAATTCTGAAGAAAGCATCAGTTTTGAGAGTCTTACCAAGCATTTTGGAAGACCACTAGATGATGCAGCAAAGAGCTTTGGTGGCAAGTCTTTTCTACTATGTTCTTGCAATTTTATATTTCAGACTGTTTATTCATAAAACATTAACTTGTTGTAGATAAATGTATTTCATTATCATAGTTATGTATCTGATTTCAAATATTTCATATCTCAGTCAGCCGATCCACATTTAAGCGTGTATGTAGAGGTCATGGTATAAAAAGGTGGCAATTTGGAAAGAAAAGGATGGGCACCAGCATTTCTTCTAAGCTCGGGACAAAATTGAACGACAAGGTACCAAGTAGAAGAAAATTATCTTGTTCGGGGAAGGCTCCGGTGACAGATACAGCTGTTGTTCCTACAAGGCAAAACATGAATAAGATGATTGTCAAGGCAACATATAACGACGTTACCATAAGGTTTGAACTGTTCGATTTATCAGGGCTTGCAGAGCTACAAGATAATGTGATTGAGAGGCTGCAGTTAGAGAGATCAAGTTTTAGTATCAAGTATCAAGATGATGAGGGTGATTGGATTCTAATTGCTTGTGACAAGGATGTTCGAGAATGCATGGAACTTTCAAGATCATTGAATAAAACAACAATCAAGATGTTGCTTGATCTGCCTATAATTCATTATGCAACTTAAAAACGTATGCACCGATCTCAATTTTTTCTTCTCTAAGATATATGAGTTCAAATTGTGCATTTATGTGGTGATTCTGCTTGCTCTTTTCGGATAGCAGTATGTACATCTCTGTAATTTCAATGCTTCTGTTTACAGTCCTCATTCTTTCAACAGTCTATGTACTGACTTAAAATCGAAATAATTCATAAAACAAAATCGAAACTATGAACCTAACCCCAGATCGTACAGAACAACAAAACAAAAGAATGAAATAATTCATAAAAAGAACAATGAAGATTCTATCTGTGTGTTTACCACCCAAAACTAAAGATTTTGAAATTTACTTGAATCAGTCAATGTTTATGATAATCTCTCACAAAACCATGTTAGTACACGTGATCAAACGAAAAAAGGAGACCTCCAGTAAACCATATGACTGATACAGGATGGATGATCAAATCTCCTGAAATCATAAGAAGTTAGGAACTCACACTATGACACCATCATTAAATAGTTTCTTATCAAATGTCCTGAAAACCCAAACCTGACAGGAATAATCCAGAGAAATAATAAAGTGAGCAAGCTGGATCATAAGGCTTGTCTTTCTATAGAAAAACCAGCTCCTCCAAATTCAAAAAGATCTCATCTTGTTATTAGTTATTTGATTTTCCAATAATCAGACCTCGGAGCAGCGAAATTTCACTCACTTATAGATTTGTTATCTCTCTCTGTCAAACCATCTTGCAACATATATCTCTATGGTTAGATCAAACCCTCTGGAAATTTTGGAACTTATTTTACTGGAATCGGCCTTACTGGCAGCGAGACTATCTGTACCAGGATGTGTAGTATGTCAAGTTTTTTATTACTGGTTTACCTAAATCACAGGGGAAACAAGTTACTTTTGTAGTGGTTTACCTAAATCAGAAGCGAAGTCCCCTCAGTTTGTTGTTCTCAAACAGACTTGTGGTATATTCTTTGCGATATTGCTCATTTGTGATTCATCTGTGATGTAAATGGCAAGTTACATCGATTTATAACATTTATCTTAGCTGCATAAGTAGGACTTCTGATTTATTGTAAGATTTAAGAAAACGGCAATGAAATTTATCCTGTTTCCGATAATGTTACTTTCTCTCCATTTCATCCCTCATCTACTTATTTCTGTTATTCTCTTACAAAGCTAGGAGCTGTGCGTGACTGGTAACTACTATCATAAAATACTTTCCTCAGAGAAACTTCAAAAAATTTCGCGTTCAGGAGTGAAAAGATCTATTGTCTTATATTTGTCCATGAAGGCTACGTTAGGATACAGATAGGAGATAAGCCGAGGAACAGTTTAAGTTTAAGATCTATTGTCTTATATATGGCCTGCCAAATGAAATGCACAACCTATATAAAAGGTAGCTGAAAAGCTCGTCGTACTTCATAAGCTAAATATTAACCCTCTCACTTTCTTACGAAATCATACTCACAAAACTCTCTAATGTCTTCACCTTCACAACAATTCATAGTCAATAACTTTCCTACACAGTTTAATGTTGCATTTTTCAACATAGCACCATTGCGAGCACGAGAAAATGGCAACCATGCTATTGTTGGCATCTTTGGGATAGCTGCTTTTGTCCTCCTCACTGCCGTGCAACTCAAGTACCAAGCAAGGACTGATTCTCCGTTCCAAGATCACCCGAAATCCATGGCCATTGCTATAGCAAGTCTCCTTATTTTCTGCTTGGGATGCGACGTGGAACGATACTTTTTGGCCTTGTAAACGATGTTTTCTTGGAAAACATAAAACATGAAAGTTGTAGGAAACAAAAAGAGCTTTCCGATGATATATGGCTCCAGTCAACGTTTTTTAACTTTTGCATCAATACTTCACCATGTCCTCAGATTGTTTGGCTTCATTTCACTAGCATTGTTAGCCTCTATTATTTTCTCAACGTCCACAAGCTCAATTCCGTCGCTCATTGTTTATCTGATTTTTCCCTGGTTCTTTTCAGCTAGGTTCGTGCTCCACTGGATACAAAACAGAGATTCACATGAAAACAGAGGAGCCAATAATTTTTATAATTCACGTCCACACCCACACTTTCCTTTCAGTCACCATTCTGACCACATAGATACTCTTCCAGTTTACTATATAGCTTCTGCAGATCCACTGTAACGACTTATAGTACTTGCATCAGATTAACGGTATATATGTGGACTGTGGTTAAGCTTCTTGTACTTCTACACGTTTAAGCAGATATCAGACAGTTATAATCCGTTTAGACAGTTAAAATGTCAAAATTATACTCCCTCCGTCCCAGTTTTATTGTCCAATATTACCTAATTTGCTTGTCCCAAAACTATTGTCGACATTTAATTAATATGGTAAGTTATGTGTCAATTATGTTAATTTTTATGAAAAATAAAACAATTTTTTGATAACTATCAATTTATTTCATATGATTGAATAAAAGTTGGATTTGTGATCGTAGACAATATAACTGGGACGGAGGGAGTACTTTTCAGTGAGTATTTTGTATAGTTACATGAACAAAACTTTTTGAAAATCAAATTGACATAAATTGTAACGGCATTAAATGCTCTAGTGTATATGTTAGAAAATTGAAAGTTTGAGGCATATTTTAAATATGTTCTTGATGAAATTTCCGGAAACTAAAAATTGGAGGTTGTTCCTTGTAACGAGGACTTAAACTTTCATGTTTGGATCTAAGACATTTTCTTAGTGTAATTCATAAATAAATTGAGTTGAAATAGGTTGCTTGAAATGGGTTATGTGGGTTGGTTATATTGAAATAACTTGTATCACACATAGAAATGGTAATGAGAGGCTGGTGATTTTATATAGAACCATGTGCAAGAGTAGTGTACAACTACTAAAGCATGTGGGTGTGCATGGTGTTATTATGTGCCTCACACACACACACACGCCGCCGCCCGCCTCGCCACGCCACGCCACGTCGTGACTCGACTCGACTCGGGTCGGGTCGAAGGGCGATTTGGGCGAATGTCTCGGCGTCTCGCGTACGCGAGGCGACCTGGGTATTTATTGATTTAATTTATGGACCAATTCTTGGATCAAATCCTGATGGCATGGGTCAGTTAAATGTCATATCTTCAGTTACAATATTTAGTTTGTTACGTTTCCCACAGCCTATCGATTTGTCAGGAATGCCTGATAAATTCGGTGAGGGTGTTGGTTTTTCTCGTTGGCAGAAAAAGATGAAACTGTGGCTTACGGTAAAGGGTCTATGGCCGGTGGTGCAGTATGAGAAACCGGTTGTTGATCAGGAAAGGGCTGAAACTGTTAAGGCTTATGCCATGTGGGAGGAAAAGGATGGGGTGGCTAGGGCTGCTATACTGGAAGCTTTAGCGAACACTCTATTTGATGTTTATTCATCTGACTCCTTCACTGCTAAGCTCTTACGGGAGAAGCTGGACCAGACACACAATACTGACTCGCAAGGGTTGGAAAAGTATTCTGTGGCTAGGTTTCTTGATTTTAAACTGGTGGATACAAAATCCATGACTGAGCAGGCACATGAGTTTGAGATGTTGGTGCATGCTTTGAAGGAGTCCGGAATGGACTTTCCTGAAAAGTTTCAGGTTATGGCTGTGATTGAAAAGCTCCCTAAGTCTTGGGAAGAGTTTGCTCTCTCCCTGAAAAGACAGAAAGGAGAGATCACATGGACAAACCTGATGCTGGACATCTCTGTGCAGGAACAACACAAGTCCAAACAGGGACATGTGATGCCTGTTGAACATGGGAGTTGGAAGGTGAATGTAGTGACTGTTGGACAGAAAAGAAAGGTTGTCACTAAGAAGGATAACACTAGGCCTAAAAATGACAAGAAGAAGGTTAAGAAACCAAAGACAAACAAACCTTGTTGGTCTTGTGGACAGGTTGGTCATTGGAGCAAGGATTGTCCTGCAAAGAAAGCTAAGAAACCTGTGGGAGCACAAGCTAATACTGTGCTTGGAACCACTGATGGGCCCAAGGTTAACATGGTTGTTGGTGAGGATGTTGCCTCTGGAACCAATGACGGGTATGTTACCTACAACCCTGTACTTCTTTCCACTTATCTGTCACATGAATGGTTGATTGATACTGGAGCTAATGTACATATTTGTACTGATATTACTCTTTTTGTATCTTATCAACAGACTCATGGAGTGACAGTGACGATGGGGAATGCTAGTGCTGCTCAAGTTCTTGGAATAGGAAACATGGACCTGAAGTTTGTTTCTGGGCGTGTTCTATCCCTCACTAGAGTGCATCATGTTCCTGATATTCGTAGAAACATAATAAGTGGAAGTTGTTTAGTAAAGAATGGTTTTGAACTTTCTTTGAAATGTAATAAAGTAGTTATTACACATACTGGTACATTTTTTGGTAAAGGTTACTTGTCTGATAGTTTATTTTTGATAAATGTTGAGCCTGTTTTGGGCAGTTTTATTAATGATAGTATTGCACCTTCTGTTAATTGTGTTGAATCATCCGATTTGTGGAATTCTAGACTTGGTCATTTAAATTTTGGTGCTCTAAAGAATATGATGAATTTAGAGTTGATTCCAAAACATGTCATTGATAAGAAATCTAAATGTCAAGTATGTGTGACTGCTAAACAAACTAGGAAACCCTTTCATAATGTTGTTAGGGATTCAGGAGTATTAGATTTAGTACATACAGACATATGTGAGTTTGGTGGCATGTTGACTAAGGATAGTAAACGATATTTTATTACCTTTATAGATGATTGTAGTAGATATTGTTATGTTTATTTACTTAGACATAAATATGAAGCACTAGAAAAATTCATTATGTTCAAAACTGAAGCTGAAACACAAACTGGTAAAGTACTTAAACGTTTGGGATCTGATAGAGGTGGTGAGTATACTAGTACCTCGTTTAATGAATTTTGCGCAAGCAATGGTATAGTTCATGAGGTGACTCCACCATACACACCTGAGTCTAATGGGGTGGCTGAACGAAAGAACAGAACTTTTAAAGATATGATTAACATCATGCTTATTAATTCTAGGTCGCCTAAGTACATGTGGGGAGAGGCTTTGAATACGGCTAGCCATATTCTGAATAGAGTTCCTCTTAAACATATGGACAAGACACCTTATGAATTATGGAAAAGTAGAAAGACAAGTTTAAAGTATCTTCGTGTGTGGGGGTGCCTTGCAAAGGTGCTTGTCCATGAACACAAGAGAAAGAAACTAGGTCCGAAAACTGTTGATTGCATCTTTCTGGGCTATATTGAAACCACTACAGCTATGAGATTTTTAGTATTAAAATCTGACATAGATGGTATAGTGGCTAACACTATAGTTGAGTTTCGTGATGCAACATTCTTTGAGGATGTGTTCCCTATGAAGACTGGCATACCTCAAGATATTTCTAATGATGATCCTACTCACACATCGAGTTCTATTCCTGATCATGTGGAAAAGATGACAAATGTGGGGGTTGATCCTGCTAGTAGTTCTACTCCTGACGAAGTAGATGAACCTAGAAGGAGTAAGTGTGCAAAGGTAGTCAAGGACTTTGGAAGTGATTTTGTCACTTACAATGTCGAGGACGAACCTTTAACTTTCCGACATGCCATGGATTCTTCGGAGTCAAGGCACTGGAAAGGTGCTGTAAAGAGTGAGATTGACTCTATTGTTTCTAACGAAACATGGGAGTTGGTTGATCTTCCTCCTGGGTGTACTACTATATGATGCAAGTGGATCTTCAAAAGGAAGATGAACCCGGATGGCTCAATAGATAAGTATAAGGCTAGGCTGGTAGCTAAGGGTTTTAGGCAAAAGGAAGGCATTGATTACTTTGACACATACTCTCTTGTTGCAAGGATGACTACAATCCGAATGATTATATCATTGGCTTCTGTACATGGTCTTATCATCCATCAAATGGATGTAAAGACAACTTTTCTTCATAGTGATCTTGAAGAAGAGATTTATATGGATCAGCCTGAGGGATTTGTTGCTTCGGGTAACGAGAGGAAAGTATGTAAGTTGATCAAGTCTATATATGGCTTAAAACAAGCTCCTAGAGACTGGCATAAAAAGTTTGATGATACTGTTTTAGAATCAGAGTTTGTAGTTAATGAAAGTGACAAGTGTGTCTACTATATGGTTAAAGGAAATGAATGTATTATCGTGTGCCTATATGTGGATAATATATTATTGTTTGGATCCAATATTGAGATTATTAACGAGACAAAAAGTTTCTTGAAAAGGCACTTTGAAATGAAGGATATGGGTGAGGCTAGTGTGATTCTTGGGGTCAAGTTGACACAGTCAACTGATGGAATAACATTGTCACAATCTCATTATATAGAGAAATCTATACTTGAGAAGTATGGTTATTCAAATTGTAGAATCGCTAGTACACCGTACGATCCTAAAGTTGCCCTAGTCAAGAATAGTTCAGGGATTCATGTGTCTCAGTTAAGGTATTCTCAGATTATTGGGAGTTTACAATATCTTGCTAACGTGACTAGACCATACATTTCTTATTCTGTGTCTAAGTTAGCTAGATATACAAGCTGTCCAAACAAGACTCATTGGGAGGCACTAGATAGAGTTCTTAGATATCTTAAGGGAACTATTTCCCTTGGTTTGCATTATCAAAGATTCCCTGGAGTACTCGAGGGATATAGTGATGCAAGTTGGATAGCTAAGAAATCTGGTACCAATGGAGTGACTGGATATTTGTTTACCCTAGCAGGTGGAACAATATCCTGGAAATCTACTAGACAGACTTTGATAACTCGGTCTACCTTTGAGGCTGAGTTGTGTGCACTAGATGCCACGGGGACGGAGGCTGCATGGTTGCATGGACTTATGTCAGAGTTACCTGTAATAAGCAGACCGCTTCCAGCCATTGCTGTTCATTGTGATAGCCGTACAGCTATCGACAAGATCAGTAGTGAAAAGTATAATGCTAAAACAAAGAGACACATCCAAGTTAGACTTAAGTATATAAGGGGTCTAGTGTCTGAGAGGATTATTGTTGTAGAGTTCATTGGAACTCAGGATAATATAGCTGATCCTTTGACTAAAGGACTTGAGCATGCAGTAGTCCTTAAGTCTAGGTTGGGGATGGGACTGATAGCCCATAATGATTCATCAGCAGCAGGAACCCAATACACCTGAGAGGAGATCCCTTGAAGTGTATTCAAGTGGTAATAACAAGCTGTGAGGGTGAGTTGGTAGTACCTTTACTATATACCTTGATACGCACGTATCTGAGTCTATCCCCTGTAAACCTAAAAGGTACTGATACTGCCAGTATAGCAAGAGTTATATGAACTCTGAATGGGGTCAAGTCATTTGACGAGATGATAGCAGTACATCTCTGGAGATGCCCAGCTAAGCGAATGTAATTGTGTGGTCGCAATTAGAGGAAAGGGTTATTCCTTGAAGCATTCGACGAACAGGATCGAGACAGGACCATTAACGTCTCAAAGCCGTAGATCAGCACCATAGCCTTTGATTTGTCGTCGTCTATGGAGTGTGGTTACACCAAACGGATAAAGATTCAAGGTGAAACATTCCATCTAGATCCGGTAGCCATCGAAGTAGAGGACTTAGGAGGGTTCAAACCCGGAAGGGTACCGACTCTGAAAAGCAAGTCATGATAAGGACCGATATGTAAGCATTTTTATATGGATTTGTGGGGAATTGTTAGAAAATGGAAAGTTTGAGGCATATTTTAAATATGTTCTTGATGAAATTTCCGGAAACTAAAAATTGGAGGTTGTTCCTTGTAATGAGGACTTAAATTTTCATGTTTGGATCTAAGACATTTTCTTAGTGTAATCCATAAATAAATTGAGTTGAAATAGGTTGCTTGAAATGGGTTATGTGGGTTGGTTATATTGAAATAACTTGTATCCCACATAGAAATTGTCATGAGAGGTTGGTGGGTTTATATAGACCCATGTACAAGAGTAGTGTACAACTACTAAGGCATGTGGGTGTGCATGGTGTTATTATGTGCCTCACGCACACACACACACACACACACACACACGCGCGCCGCCGCCGTCGCCCGCCACGTCAAGACTCGACTCGGGTCGGGTCGAAGGGCGATTTGGGCGAATGTCTCGGCGTCTCGCGTACGCGAGATCCTGATGGACCAGTTCTTGGATCAAATCCTGATGACCTGGGTCAGTATTTGGATCAAATCCTAATGACTACTGATCTTGATGGCCTGTGTCAGTACCTGGATCCGGATGGAGTTAAATCCTGATGGTCGGTCAAGTACTGATGCTTAGACCTGGCAAATCGGATAATCGGTTCGGTTTCGGATCGGATCAATCTCGGATCGGATTAATGTTCGGTTATGATATTTTTTGGTATAGTTCGGATCGGATCGGATTTGATTCGGTTCGGGTCTAATTCAGATTAAAATCGGATGAAATTTGGATTAAAATCGGATGAATATGGTTCGGATCAAATTCGGTTCGGATCTTTTCGGATCATTACTCATTCATTTTTTTTAATTTGTAATACTTTAAAAATATCTTATTATTAAATATATTATTTTTGTATATATAATAAAGTACTTTTTTAAAAGTATTGATTAAATATCTATGATATTTTTGACATGAAATTATTCTAATTAAGAATTTTGCTTATAAATAAATTAATTTATTGAATTAAAAGTGGCCTAATATATGTGGATTATGATCTGTAAATATCATAACTCAACTAAAACTGAATTCACCATTTTTTTAGTTCGGATTTAAATCGGATCTCGTATTTCGAATCATATTCAGTTCGGATAATTTATTATTCGGTTATGATCGGTTCGGATCATAATCAGATCGGATAATTTTCGGTTAAATTTTTGGTTCGGATAATTTTCGGATCGGTTCAAATCGGTTTTCGGATAATTATCAGTTTAACTAATTCGGATACAAAATCGGATTCGGTTCTATGAATTTCGGTTCGGTTCTTCGGATCCAGACCCATTTTGCCAGGTCTACTGATGCTACTCCTGACGGATAGCAAGTCCTGATGGCTTGACATCAGTACTGATGATAATTAAATCAGAATATTTAGTATTAAATGTCATATCTTCAGTTACAATATTTAGTCTGTTACGTTTTATTTTGTGTTTTATATATACAAAACAAAACGTTTTGACAGTAGGAGGGGATATACGTAACTGTGAAAAACCCTAGCAAAGATATTCGTCTCTCTCTCTCTCTCACAACACATACAAAATATACATAGGTTTTTGGGCGAACTGAGGTGCAGGTCGCTGTTGATCATTGCCATTTCTGTGAGTGGATTGATCTGTGCTGTTTTATCCTGGGAGTGATATTGCTGCAACCCAACACAGCGTTCATTATCTTTCAGTAATTGTTTAAAGCTACAGAAAGATAAGTGTTCTTTCTTACCTTGTTATTTACAGTCTCTAATTATATTATTGTTTCGACCTTCGTGTTTGTTTTGTTATTGGTATTTTTGCATGTTCTTGTTAATACAAAATATATATAACTGCCCTATTGTTGCTGTGTAGTTTAGTTAATTATACACAACAGTATATACATAATACATCGAAACATCCATCTCTATCCCATGCTCTGTATGCTGCTTTTCTTGCTGATGGCGGCTACATGGTTGCGGGTGCCTCCGTGTGAGTTCCATGGCCATCTCTATCTCTGCGGATCTATTGATGGAGGGGATCATCATATAATAATCCAGAAATTGCAATAGAAAAGAAAAAAAAAGAGGTTTGTGATGATTTTTCCTTATATGTCCAAGGTACAACATTGAAATAATTTGAGAGGTTTTCCCTGACTTTCTCCGTGTCAACAAACAATTCGAAATAGCTCAACTTTTTTAGAATAGGTCCGAGTCAAGTAGCAATGACTCGAAGCACTTCTTTTTACACTATTTCGGAAACATTGTGAGATAGAATTTGGGACATCTCCACCGTTTTGTTACACCCGTGTTCATAACTAAATTTGAAAGATGAATTCCAATCTATAGGTTAAGGTTGATATATGAATATATTAGTTTGTGTTAATATATACTCCGTCCGTCCCAAATTTTTTATCTTCCAAAGTTTGAAGTTTGGTGTTTTATAAAGTTACTAGAAGATAATACGGGCGAGTGATTATTTTTGGAAATTTATTTTATTTATAATATTTTTTAATTAATATTATCAATTATGTTATTTTAAATTTTGACTTAAAATTGTTTACGATTACATTATTTTTTCATGAAATTAGTTACTGAATTTTAAAAATATTTTACTCATGAAAATATTATTATTATTCAGTTAATTGTAAAAAATTTATATGTTATCCCTTTACAACATAATAGAATCTCAATGAACTGTGGAACACTATCAAATGAAATGTTAATGGCAGATTATTTATATTTCAATATCGAAAGCAAAATTATTTTAAAATCTAAAACACCAACGTGTGTTTAGATCCAAAAGATTCTCATCCAAATGAATTTCTTTATTTTCAGCAACAACTTTCTATTATATAGAAACCGTAAGAGATTAATAGTTGTAATTTTTTAATTATATATATATATATATATATATATATATATATATATATATATATATATATAAGTAAGAGAAACTACGTCACCAATACCTGTGTCATATATCTTTTTTGACGTTTCTCATTACGTTTATTTCGCTGCTCATTAATTCAGAATATCTTGTTTAATGACATCTTTTTATTCCAGCAGATCTTTTAACTTCCAATTTTGAAAGCGTAGTTATAAGGGATAATTATATGGGTAATAACAAATTAGCCAAATGTAGTATACATTATGTATGTATACATATAATTAAAATTTTGTTTATTCAACCTGGGATAAGATCTAGAAGATTTTCATCCAGTTGATTTTCTTTATTTCTAGAAATAGCTTTTTTTATTATATAGAAAATGTAATTATAATCAAATTAATTTTAAAACTGAAACACCAACTTGTATATAGATCCAAAAGATTCCCATTCAATTGAATTTTTTTTCCATAAACAACCTTCTCTTATATAGAAATTATATAGAAATGTAAGAGGTCATTAGTTGAATTGAAAAATTATATAAAAATAAACATAAAAAACTTCGTCACCAATACATGTGTCATATATTTTTTGAGATGTTTATCATTATGTTTATTCTACTGCTCAATAATTTAAGAATCTCTTGTTTGATGATATCTTTCTCTTCCGATAGATATTTACAATTCCAATTTTGAAGGCGTAACTGTAAGGAATAATTATAAGGGGACTAAGAAATCAGTCAAATACAGTGTAAACTATGTATATATAATTAAAATTTTGTATATACAACATGGGCCAAAATTTAGAAGATTGATATCCAGTTGAGTTTCTTTATTTCTAGAAACAACTTTTTATACATAAAACACAAGAGATCATTATCTGAATGGAATAATTCTAAAAATTAAGAAGAAAAAAAAACTTTTGATAGTAATACCTGGGACATATTTTTTTTGTGAATTTAATCATTATGTTCATCTCTCTACTCAATAGTTTCAGGATCTCTTGTTTGATGATATCTTTTTTTTTTTTTGTAGAAATTAGCTCAATATCGTACAAAGTATGGATGATTTAAATATTTTAAGCCTATTCATGAATTAACTAACTGTACATGATATATATAGTTAAATGCATTTGGGAATATTTAAATATAATAAGGCTAGTCATGAATAAAGAATAAATATAACAAGACAAATATAATTGTATTCAATTTATGCACTTGTGATCGGTGATGTAAATATTTGAACCTTTTCTATGAAATTGATTCGCATGCAGATGGGAACAACTTGGCATGCTGAAAAGTGAATTTACTTCTACACAACTTGTATTAACAAAATCTTGGCATGCTGAAAAGTAAATTTACGTGTCCACAACTTGTATTCGATTAGTAACTTTTTTTGTACTTTGGTGATGGACAATGATCACTTCATCGATAATGACGACCTACATTCATATTCTTTGGTGTTTCATATTCTAAGTTCAATTCACCAAGACACTAAGATTATAAAAGAATTAGAACTACAATAAGAATACAAACTTCCGATGGCCTAAACTACAAATTACACGTATTATAATTTGCTTATGTTATGATCTTATTGTGGGCCTGTATGGCAACCTAAATAAAAGGCAACTTATAGCTTATAATCTCATAATAGCTTATGTAGGGTGTTTGCCAACCCAACTTATAAACCAACTTATAACTTATATGTTCATAAGTTGAATGTTAGTAACAACGTATATTTTCCTTAACTTATTGACTTATTGCTTGATTTCTTTGTCTTTTAATACTTCTTATTTTTACATTTGTGTTTTTAAATATTTTTTTAATTTAAAATATATGTATTTAGCTCATTGTATTTAATAATTATTTTTAAAATGAAAATTATCAAATTTGTAACTAACTTATAAGTAAATTTATCCAAACAATTAAGAATTCACCCACTTATCACTTATATGGCACTTATTCATTTTAAGGTATAAGTCAACTTTTTAAAGATACTCCAAACATGCACTGTAACTCCTCCGGCATGGGATAATATCTATTACATGATATAAAATAAAATAATACTAATATATTTCGGTACAATAGTAATATAATTTAATAACAATATAATATATTCGTACAATAACAATATAATTTATTGTAGATTTAAATTAGATTATTATTATTATTAAAAACAACATAGAATTTTACGTGAAATAAGAGTTTATGGTACAATAACAATATAATGTTAGATTAGATAATTTTTTTTTAATTTCAAAACAACAGAGAATTATTTTTTTTTTTTAAAAATTAGAATTTTACATGAAGTAGAAGTTTAGAGTACAATAATAATATAATCTATTTAGATTAGATAGTTATTATTTTTTTAATTTAAAAACAACATAATAATATATAATATATGAGTCGAACATTGAATTAACAAGTGAGTAGTAAATTTATACTTTCAAAAAAAACTTGATAGGATTGTTTAAATTTTATGACTTAAATATCTATGCGATAACTCATAATATTGACATATGTATATCAGTGTTATGACAATGACAAAGAAGTGACAAAGAAGAAAGGTAACCTTTTATAATGTAGACTTGTAATTGCTTGTATGTGCAAGACGAAAAGTCAAAAATAAAATATTATTTTTTGTAAGCCGAAAAAGTCAAAATAATAATAGAATTGTTAGAAGATTGGTGAAAGTAGAGCATTGAACAAAACAAAAATAATTTAAAAATAACATAAAGTTCTAATACGTGAAATAGGAGTTTAGGATATAATAATTCTACTACGTGAAATAGGAGTTTAGGGTATAATATAATTTATATTAAAATAGATAATTATTTATAAAACAAATTAGGGGTGAAACCAAAAAAAAAAGATGGAACCAAAAAAAGTGCGAACCAAATTTAGTACCATGTTAAATTGTTTTCTTTTGTTTTGTAGGAAAATAAATAAAATCATATTTCAAGCAGGAAAAGGTTAAAAAGGCAAGAAGATGGAAATACTTGAAGTCAAAAGGAAATTGGAGAAAAATTGGAAAACTTATCGGAGAAGAAAAAGGAATTGAGGAAATATTTCTGCAATCTGATTTGTAGTCAAAGAGCCCAAACCCATTATTTTTCCTATATATATAGATCTCCCCTCTTGTATTTGAGAGACCTAGAATTTAGACACCTAGAATTTAGACATCAATTTAGACTAGATCTGATAATTAGGAGTAGGATTGATTTATTATTGTCTTTCAATACAAGTTATTTATTCTATTCAAACACTTTTGCTTGCATTCTTTATATTTAATTGTTTTGTTTCTTCTGCCATGTCTAGCTAAGTTAATTCTCCTAGGATGAAGATGAAGTTAATTTAATTATTATTGATATCTTCTTGTTCCTATTAATTGGTTCTCATAATTTTTCTTGGTGTTTAATTGTTCAATTGACAAAGTGATTTTGATATATTATTGTTACCGGAGTTATTTTTCATAGCCTATGCTTGCTCCATGAAGTTTTGATAGGTTATTGTTAGATAACAAGTTTCATAGTATATGTTTGTCTCGTTAATTGATATATCTTATTTGTGAAGAAAGAGAATTGATTTTAGGGCGAGTTGATATTAATTGTGATTGATTAATGTATTCGGATTCCTAGGTTTTCCATATCTGATTTTAATTGTTAATTAGGTTAAACAAATCTCATCTCAAATCTTATTTGTCTAGTTCGCCTGAGTTAATTGTTAGGGTTTCAAAAATTCATAGTCTCTGTGGATCGATCTGTGATTGCTACAACTAAACACTGTGCGCTTGCAGTTTACACTATTTTTACACATCAAGTTTTTGGTGCCGCTGCCGGGGATTATTGTTAATTTTCACTCCTTGATATTGAATTCTTCGGATTAGTTTCTTGTTCTGCATTGTTTGTCTTTTAGGGAATAGTGAAGTGGAGGAAAGCTTGGACAAGAAGATTGCTAGAAGGCATCGTCGTCTCTTGTGAAATTTTTGGAAGCGCTTTTCGGTATTCCGTATCACCTTTCTCTATATTCTTTCCACCCATTATTGAAAAATACAAAAAAAAAAATTGAATATTTGAAAAATCCAAAAATATTAGTTAGTTATTTGTTAAAAACCAACTTGTTGCATCATTCATTCTCTCACATAAGAGCACATCATCTAGATTTATTTATTGTCTTTATCGCTTTCCATCTTATACAAATTGTGGTGATTGCTGGAGGAAAGATGTACGTATAATTTAGAATAGAACACGTAGTGTAGTGCATCCATAAGTGTTTATTTCTCGTTTTTTGTGTGTTGCATCATCTAATCAATCTTAAGGGCGCCACTCAATTTCAAGATAAGGTGAGGTATTTCATCACCCTTTCCTTGGCCCACAAATCACTAATTCGTTCATCTTACATTCCCTTTCCTTAATAAAATTAATTAGACGTTAGCCCCTAGGATATCGCGCTCAACTAGGAAGAGAATCTAGGAGGAACAAATCACTAAGTATTTTTCGGTGGTGTCTAGGACTAGCGAAAGCTTACCTGGCCTTTAGACTGGTGCCTAGAATGGTGGTTAGCCTCTTGGCAATGCTTCCTCCTGCCTGGCCAGTCACGACGAATGCTTTTTGAGCTGTTACTCTTAGTAGTATCTTATTGTTAGGAGCAAGGTCTAGATTTTTTTTAGGATAAGATAGATTTTTCTTTTGATTTTCCATATTTTTGGGTGTTTACTGTTGGTCCTTGAGTATTGCAGAAGGGGGGGGGGGGATAAATGCAATACTGATGAAATTCAATCTCAGTTTCAACAACTAAAACTAAGATTTAATGTTATCAATAATATGTATGCATTCACAAACAGTAAAATAGAGAAGACAGTATTCACAAAATAAATGTTTTATTTATTTTGCAAAGTGTTGCTACAACCTCAAGAGAGAAATCTTGAGCTTTGTTTTTCTTCAAGGCACTTGCTAGTCTTCGTTGCCTCTCTAGAATGAATTGACAGTAGGTATAAGACTAATCCTATCACTATCAGTCACGGGTTTGTGAAGCTGCTGTCATTGTCAAGCGGCAGCTTCTTACAGATTGTCTTACCCATGTGACTTTCCTAAATTGCTAATATGTCAGATATACATAATAACAAAAGCAACCTAGATTCATTCTATTTCCAGCTTAAGCAATTCAGCAAATAAGGACTTGACCTTGCTCTTGAATTGATTCGCTTTTGTTTTGCAGTGCTTGAAGCTTCTGTCGTAGTCTTGCAGACTTGGTGCAGCTTAGGGATACTGCATCACGCCTGTTTCTTGAACATTGAAACTGTCACGGGATTTGACTGAGAAAGTTACTTAGAACAAGGGTCTTTCTCGAGACAGTTACTTTTGCCGCAAAGCTTGCTGTCACAAGAATGTGCTTTTGGTGACAGTACGAGTTCCCCGCATAGTGTGCTGTCGAGGTTCCCAAGCTTGCTGTCGAGGGCTAAAGTTGTTGTCGCGAAGTCTTCCGCCAATGTTGCTGTCAGAGTGAATATGCTGTCTTGACTTGCAACATTCTGTCTTCTTGTAATCTTACTGTCGAAGCTTTAGGACAGTAACCTTTATTCATGTTGTCATCTAAATATGTACCCTTTGAGGCTTGAACACAACAAGTGAACTTCTTTCAAATTATACAACTAGAATAACATTACATACTGATTACAAGAACATATTTTGGCTGTGACAGTATGTTCTACTTAATTAAAAAATTAAGTACAATCAAAGTTAAGTTATTTCTATGTTATCACCCATAAATCCCAACAATCTCCCCCAATTTGTTTTTATGGGAAATAACAACAAAATTACAATATGTGCTGACAACTTAACTAACAAGATCAGAATGGATTAAGAATTTTTACTTAGCTTGAGATTTCCTCTTCTGCCTTGCTACATCCTCTCTTTTGAGAGCTTCTACCAAGCATCTTTTTAGACTTTCTATTAGAGAAATTTCTGCAACAGAAACTGCATCATCCTCTACTTCTTCAATGATCTTCTTTATAGAAGGGGAGAGGAGAGAACTAACATCCCTGAGATTCAGCCATTGTAATATATCATAAGGATAGGTTCTGAAGTGAAGTTCTTCATTAATGAGCTTGAATCTACTTCCAGGATAAGCATTGAGAGTCCTTCTCCTTTGCTTGTCCAGCTTAGAGTCTTCTCCTTTTCTTCCTTCCAATACATTCTCTATTTCATCAGAACAAATCTGCTCCAAGGGATGAATAGATCCAGCTACCATATACTGTAAGTCCTTCAGAATGGTTGTTTTTAGCTTGTGAAAGCTGCAAACATAGATTTCTTCTTTTAGATACTTCATTCTTAGGGGATTTTCCAGCATACATGATTTATAATTTGGAGCTTCACTTTCTGCCTTGTTGGTAACCTTGCATCTTTCCAGTAGTTCAGCTTCCTTCTTATCAAGTTCTGACTTAGTTTGAGAATATTGAGAAGATTCAGGTCTTTTGCTTGGCTTGGGTTCCCTTTCCTGAGTTGGTTGGGTTTGCCCTTCTTCTGTGGGTAAGTTCTCAAACTCATAGTACCAGTGGTATGGTATAGGAGAAGGTGGGAGATCATTTAGAATATCAGCATCATCAAAATCAGCAAAATTGTAGCCAAATTTCTGATAGAATTCAGCATCCCTATCAGCCTGATATTTCAAGATATGTTCCATAACAGACTTTGGAACATTATCATAACTCTCCAAAACTCTACCATTCTTTCCAGGTAGAAGAAGTCAATTCTCCTTTTATCTATGGTTGATGTCCTACCACTGGTTGATGTGGACACCAGGTTGAAGTCCTTATCAACCTCGGTAGATCTTGATCCTTCCCACCATAGAATGTACTCAGTGGCCTCTTGATTTGCATCCAATTTAACCTCAACACTCTTGATTTCCCAAGATTGCATCTGTTGAATTTTAAGACTGTTGGGAGGAATTGATTGAATTGGCATCTTCAAATTTCTGCCTAAACCAGTGGCCTTTTCCTTTCCTGAGCACATGTGCTTTCCTGCAGGTTTCTGCCTAGTAAACCATGCCTTAGCATTAGCTTTCAGTCTCTTGGGCTTGACAACAGCTTTGGTTTCATCCTTGACAGAACCTTCCTTGACAGTACCTTTGTCGACAACATCTTCCATGACAGCATCTTCTATGACAGTATCCTTGTCGACAGTACCTTTGGTGACAGCATCTTTTTCTGCATTTATGCAGTCAATAGCACATCTAAGAATGCTTGCCTCCAAAGCTTCCAGTATTCTTGACTCCTCTTCATCTGTAGCACCAGCATCTTTCTTTTCCTGATTAGGAGTTTCTTCATTGCCTTCATTTTGGGATTGAATACCAGTATTCCCAGAATTACTTCCACCAGCATTTCCAGCATTTCCAGAAGCTTCACCACCTCCAACCTCATCATCATCATCATCCTGAGGAGGAAGGTCATAGAGGCAACTTCCACCTTGATCATTTCTTTTGGCATTGGCTCTAGAGATTAGTTCCTTCACTCTAGCTCCCAGTGACTTGTCTCTCAACACCAGCATTTTGTAGATCTCTTGAACAACATAAGCTCTTCCTGGATTGGCATTTGAATTGAGTATTCCATCTAACACTTTCAGAATTGACTTGGTTTCCATTCTGGATGTGCCAACCAAATTCATGAATCTGTTCCTTCTTGTGCCATCCTTAGTTTCAGATCTATAGAAAACAAATGGTGGATTTGTGTAGACTTCAGGTAGTTTTTGTATGAGCAGGTTCTGGATTTGCATATCCAATATTTCATTGAATGGTGTTTGAGTTGCCCTGATCTTTCCCTTCAAGGCACACAACACCTTTGCTGGCAGACTCTGCAATAATTGCATTGTGATGAAATAAGATATGCCAGAAGTGAGATAAATACTTACAGCCCATCTTTTCTCATCATTCACCATTACACTGACACTAGTAATTTGTTCCTTTAACAGTTTTGTGGTGTTGGTTGGACGGTTGCTTGGAGCATTCATTGCTTTTTCCACCAAACTGCTAAATTCACTATCATGGTTGTGTAATGTGCTCTTCCTGTAATCCACCATCAAGACATTGGCTTCTTCTTGATCAAATTGAGTGCCATTTGTCCAAATAATTCCCTTTTGGATGGATTCAGGTAGTTTCCCTTTACCTTTCCCAAGTTTGTTTTGTTCCTCCATTTCTCTCCATTTCTTCTGTAGAGCAGTTTCTTGAGTTTCTGGAGTTGGTTCCCTAATCAACACAGGAGGCAAGATTGGATGTCTAGATGCAGGTCTTCTTTGCAATGCATCTTGAGTTTCCTTTGACATTAACACCCTTTCTCCATCCATTTCCACTTCAACAGGCTTTTCAGCTTGATCCTGTGGTTGTGCACTGCTTGGTTTGACTTGCTCTCCCTTAGACATTGCTTTCCTTTTAGCTCCCCCTCTGGTCTCCATAGCTACAGGCTCCCCCTGAGTTCCACCTGATTCCTGAATAGGCAATGATTCTGATTTTGCTACCTTCTCCCCCTTAGTTGAGTTGGAAGCTACTAGGTTAGTAATGAACTGAATAGAGAGTTGAGTAGCAGCAAAACCATCAACCACCAGTTGAGAGAGAGAGTCCATCTTGGAGATGAGAGTAGCACACTGTCCTTCCAGAGCTGCAATCCTGTTACCATAAGTAGCAGAGGGGCCACCATACCTTAACCTTCTTGGAGGGGAAGGAAAATGTTAGGCCGAATACACAATATAATCAAGTATGTATGAGAATAACAATCAAGAACACAAGTTTGTAAATCAACAAACTGTAATTATATTAACAGCTTCTCTCTTTATGATGTTAATGAATCACAAAGAGCTTCTAGGTTACAAGAATAATGTTTTCAATTATCGCTTCCCTTCTAGGGATAACCTATCTGTGTTTATATAGTACACAGTTACAATCAATCTCTAATTGATACTCCTACAAATTAGCTATACAATTTGTAATCAATTAGAATTGCTTCAGTCCTCTGTCCAGTCTCCTTAGCTGTATCAATATATTCTGCTTCTTTCCATCTTCAGAATATATTGCTTCTAGAATCTTCATGATATGCACCGACAGCTAAATCAACTTTCACCCTGTCAGACTTTAACAAACTCTGACCGGCTTCCATGTAAACTCTGATAAGTACTTCAGACTAAACTCTGAACAGTACCTGTTACTTAAACACTGATTAAACAAACATCAGCAATTATATCTAACAATCTCCCCCAACTTGTGCATAATAGAAATGTACAAGTTAAACAGATAATTGATGATGTCAAAACATATAACAAATACAGTGTTTAATCATAACAGAGTTTAATTTTAACTTAGAACAGAAAACTTTAAAAACTTACAGTCAGACTTTATTTGATTTCTTGAATATCAGGAACAGTTCTGAGATAATCCATGAGTAGTCTTCTTTCAGCCCTTTCCAGCTCTTCAATCATAACTTTCTTCAACTCTCTCAACTCTGGATCAGATTCTCCAGTCTGATAAATTGCAGCTCTCAAAGAATAGATGGAATTTTTCCTCATCTCATTCCCTAGCCTAATAAAATATGGTTTATCAGAGTCTAGATTGAATTCTAAGACTTTAACTCCCAGATCAGTCCTTAGTCTTGCACTGTTTCTTTTCATTTCTACAAACTTTCCATGAGCATCTTTGTACTTAGGGATGTAAGCACTTGTAATTTTAGCACCACTAAGAACCTTTGCTCTCATCATCCTTACTCTCAAAACTTCAGCAGCATTTTGAGTCCTTTGATTTCTGACTTTGAGTAGATATAAGACATATTCTAACTCTTCAGCCATTTTCAAATGTATATCATTTTCACCTATTATGTATACTCTGCCATCAGCCATGAAGTATAACAGAAAGTCCTTCCTAAGTCCCTTATGATGAATTAACTGAACAGACTCTAGCTTGTCAAGGTTCTCTTGAGTAACCCCAACACCAGGTTCTGCCAGTGATGTTTGATCCATTGGACTGTTATTTATCCTCTTCTCTCTGTGTGAACCTAAACCAGACTTGTCATAAGATTGTTTTCCATGTACTGTCCTGGTTTGAGAAAAATCCACAGGTTCTAATGTCAGAGTTTCAGAAAGTACAGGTCTTAAGAAACCTTTGAGTTGAGTTTGTACAACTTGAGCCTTGTCAGAGGTTGTCACAATTTTAGTAGCAATATCAACATGAGCAACGTCAGAGGTTGATTTGTTTATCCTTGATTCAACTTGAGCAATGTCAGAGGTTGAATAAATCTTCTTTGGTAACTGTTCTTCTTCTACCAGTTTACCCTTTCCCTTATCAGTGTTTGCAATCACAGGCCTCCTGGTGTATTGTATACTCTGTTGAGTATTTTCCTTGATAACAATTCCAGTTTCTTTCTTTCTAGGAGCCTTGACAGCTTTCTTTCTGTAAGTACCATCCTTCAATTTCTTCTCATGCTCTTCAGCAAGACTCAGCATTTCAGCTTCCATGTCTTCAACTGTAGCTTCATTTCCATGTTCTTCTAGAAACATGTTTGTAGCAATTTCTTCATCAGTAGATGGATTGGCTGAAATAATTAAACTCTTAAGTCTTGAACCACTGGCAGAGTTTGAGGTTCCTTTACCAGAGTTTCTCAACCTATCAGAATTTAATCTTGATCTTCTTTGCCCTTGCTCAGAAATTTGCTTCCTCTCACTTTCCTTGCTTCCACCATCAGCAGAATCATCCCTCCGTCTCAGAGATTGAGTGTCTTTGCATTTGTCATTTGGTACACTCTCCCCCTTTTTGACATCATCAGAAAGTAATACTGATGTCAGCAGTAGAAATAGAATTCAATTGAGCAGACATTGCAGTCTGATTCTCCTCAACTTTCCCAAGCCTCTTCTTAATGTCATCAGAATCCTTGGCTTGCTGCTTGAACATAGCAGAATAATAAGACCTATCAGTCTTTAAGGTAAGATCCCGTATACCAACTTCATTCCTCAGATTGGTAACCGCTGTTTGTGTTTCATCAAACCTATTGTTTAAGGCTTTGACTTGAACCACAGTGGCTTTTAAACTTGTAAGAACATCAGAGTTTGAAATCTGCTTCACAGAATCATTAAGAAAATCAGCAGCCCTCTGTGCAGAAAAGATACAATCTGCAGCTGCCCATCTTTTGTAGTACATATCCTGAAAATGCTCAGCAGTGGCTCGATTGACCTCTCTTTCCTCATCAGAGTTTACTCGAATATCAGATAACTCCTTTTGTGAATGAGCAGGGGTATCATCATCATTATCATTCTCTGCTGTATTCTCTGCAGGAACATTCTCAGCAGTAGTTTCAAAATTTCTCTGTGCAGCTTCATCAATAACTTTCTCTGCAACAGGTTCTGGAATCTCAGAGTTTGCAGTTTGCATTAACTCTGTTTCTTTTGTTACAACCTCAACAACAGATTGTTGTAGAGCTTCAAGAATAATATCCTCAGAGATTAGCTTATCAGCAGCCTCTTGTACATTCTCTGCTACAGCTTCAACAATTTGCTCTGTAGCAACAACTATCCTCTGATCAACCTCCTCACCTTGGTCAGAATGTAAATTGTGAACAGAAAGATTCTCTGTGTGAGAAGCAACAGAATCTTCAATGACCAAGGTAGCTTGATCAACTGCCACATCCTCAGTATCACAAACACTGATACTAGGATGGGCTTCAAAATCAAAATCCAATGCAGAATCTTCAAAGAAATTTTCCTTAGCAGGCATAACATCCTCTGCATCAGCATTTGCTATGTCCTCAGTAGGCACAATAGCTTTATTCATAACCTCCTGATTAGCAGTAGCAGGA
Source organism: Heracleum sosnowskyi (assembly GCA_030848705.1). Lineage (NCBI taxonomy): Eukaryota > Viridiplantae > Streptophyta > Magnoliopsida > Apiales > Apiaceae > Heracleum > Heracleum sosnowskyi. Next base: position 5,225,817 of record JAUIZM010000013.1, on the reverse strand, counting down.
GCTGCAACTTCCATAGACACTCTGTCCACATTGACAGCTTCATCCTCCCGAGACTCAACTTCAGGAGCTTCAACAACCTTTGAGGAAACATTCTCAGCACCAAATAAATGTGCTGCTACCAATCTTCTTTTCCTCTGATGAAGAGTTTCAACATCAGTTTCACTCTCCTCATCAGCATCATCAGACTTTGCCCTGTTTGCTCTTCTTTTCTTTAACCTTTTCTCCTGAGGCATATCAGCAGCATTTGATACCCCAGCTTCAGTAGTTGATGGCTTCACTCTAGCAGATTTAACAGCCCTCAATTTAGATTTCTTTGACCTCTGTGATTGAGACACAGAAGGTCCAGCTTCAGCATTGGCAAGGAGTTGTTGTTGTTGTGAATTGACCAGAAATTGTTGCACAGACTCAGGCAACATTAAAACACCAACATCTCCTTTCTTGTTATCTTTATTAGTGAGATCAGAGAATATGCGTTTATGCAATTTAAACGAGAGAATGACATCATCCTCTAAGATCTCAGCATCAGGACATCAAAAGTTGAATAACAATTGACAAAATCTAGAAAAATAAACAACATTCCTATTCTCTAACATTTTCTCACCAATATTAGTTAAAACTAGCCTAGCAACATCAAAATTACCTCCATAAAGAAGAGAATACCCGATTTGCAGACTATCAGTGGGAATTGCATCCCAATTCGTGCACTTCTTTCCAAAAGCCCTGGTGATGCAGTCGAAAAAGAAACTCCATTCCTTGCGCAAAAACGGCCTTTTCAGTTGACCAATCTTTGTCAATGGTCCAGAGTAGCCTATTTCTCTCATCATTCTAACCAACTCAAAATCACCAATAGAGATTGTGAAAGCATTGAAATCCTCAAGACCCAGAGCATCACGAACAGTAGTTGGAGTAACTATAAACTCGTCTCCTTGAAATTCAAAAATTATGGACGGAGACCCAGACTCTCCTCCATTATCATAAGTGCCTGTCTGCCAAAGAGTCCTGATTTGAGATGCAGACAGCTTCAAAGGTGCGGTGAGAGCAGTGCCAATATCAGAGTTTGACAAGAAATCCTGAATTAAATGAAACGCCTCCGGTGCGTTCTCATTTGCCAAAGGAACAGCATAGTTATTCGGGACAAAATCTAACCCAGAAGCAGTAAACATTGTTGTAGCCATTAGAAAAGTTTTGAAGAAAGCAAGAAATAAGACAGAGAAAAGTGTAGAATGGATGCAGTGAAAGTGTTTGAGACAGTGTTTGTGAGTAAAAGATGAAGTGTGTAAAAGAATGAACCGTTTATGTGTAGTAAGTTTAAATAATGACTGTGAAAATTAAAACTCAATCGTTTGAATCATTACTACACACAGCAGGCGTCTTTGAAAAATGTGTGAGTGGGACAGATGTCAACCTAGCATATGCTGACAGCTGTATGTAACAACTTCCAATACACACACGCAGTAAAAATAGCCATAAATACCGCTTTTCACATTGTTCAAAACACTCATCCTCTTTCTCCTCTATTTAATACAAATATGAACCGTTTGTAATCATACTCTTTCAAATTTCTAAACAAATGTCTAATCTCAAAATTATAAAATGTCTGAAACAAAGAAATCATTTTAACCATCAGAGATTAAAACAAAATTAACTCGGCGTATTTCACACAATACATCAGTGTTTACCATTTATCCTTCTTTGTCAATAAACTCTTTTCTCAAACTGTACAGGTGTGTAGAATTGTGTGTGCAATAGCAGAGTTTACCGAAATCAATATTTAGATCATCTCAAAGTGCATAAAATCCACAAACTTAAGCAGTAAAAACTGGTTGCCTAAACTCTCATGTAAAACATAAAATCTGATTTTTATATCTAAACTCTGTATACTGATATCCTTTCATTTGAATATATCTTTTATTTTTCACCCCCTTTATATATATATATATATATATATATTTTTTTTTTTTTTTATTATTTTTATTATTTTTTTTTCCAGTAATCAGTGGTTGGCACTAGTCACCAAAAATCAAATATTTTTAGCCCTTATTTCATACAATAAGTTCCTGGATCGTCCTAGGCACAACATGATCTCAAAGGAATTTGTGCTCTTTTTGGCATCTTTTGATTTGAGGGTGAATTATTTACAATTAATAATCAGAGTTTAGACTTTTCATCAGTTAATGCAATTAATTTATGAGAGAAAATGCAAACAGCTAATACAATCTCAGTGTATAGGATCAATAAACTAAGAGATGGTATAAATATAGAGATAATATCATGCTGTGTTAACTTACTGCACATATTTGAGATCAGAATCTATACAACTCTTAAGGATTCATAATTACTTACTGAGAATTATGTTTCATACAAATTTCTTCATTGGTCCATATGTTTCAGACAAAATTACAATCAGAGTATAGCATTAGACTGTAACTATCAGAGTATGACCAACACTTTATGACTAACAGAGTTTAGCATCAGAGTTTACTTTCAGAGTTTATGACACTGTTACTCATAACAGTTAATACATGCAAGGAATCATGAGCATAAAAATCAAACATGTATAGTTTTTGAGTCTAACCCGTATCTCTAGTCAAAACCAGAGATCATTCCAAGTTCATTTACCAATCTTGTAAAAGTAGCTTCACTCAAAGGTTTGGTGAAGATATCTGCAAGTTGTTGGTCTGTAGACACAAAATGAAGCTCAATGTTTCCTTCCTCCACATGTTCTCTGATAAAATGATACCTTATGCTGATGTGCTTGGTCATGGAATGCTGTACTGGGTTACCTTTCATAGCAATAGCACTTTGGTTATCACAGTAAATAGGTATTTTAGAGTACCTTAACCCATAATCCAGCAACTGATTCTTCATCCATAAAATCTGTGCACAACAGCTACCAGCAGCTATATACTCTGCTTCTGCAGTGGATGTGGAGATTGACTTCTGTTTCTTGCTATACCAAGAAACCAATCTGTCACCTAAGAATTGACAGCTTCCACTTGTACTTTTTCTGTCTATCTTACAGCCTGCAAAATCTGCATCAGAGTAACCAATTAGCTTAAACTCTGATTCTCTAGGATACCACAAACCCAAGGTTATGATTCCTTTGAGATATTTGAAAATCCTTTTTACAGCTGTTAGATGAGGCTCTCTGGGATCTGCTTGAAATCTTGCACAAAGACATGTGGCATACATGATATCAGGTCTACTTGCTGTGAGATACAGAAGAGACCCTATCATGCCTCTATAGGTTGTCATATCCACTGTAGCACCTGTGTCTTTGTCTAGCTTTGTTGCTGTAGCCATGGGAGTTGGAGCAGATGAACTATCAAGCATACCAAATTTCTTTAGAAGATTTCTGGTATACTTTGCTTGATTGATAAAAATCCCATCATCTGTTTGCTTGACCTGTAAGCCTAGAAAATAACTAAGCTCTCACATCATGCTCATTTGGTACCTGGACTGCATAAGCTTTGCAAACTTCTTACAAAGTTTGTCATTAGTAGATCCAAAAATAATATCATCTACATAAATCTGAACTAAAAGCAAATTATCACCAGAATTGAAATAAAACAAAGTTTTATCAATTGTACCTCTTGTGAACCCACTTTCTAAAAGAAATTGAGCAAGAGTTTCATACCATGCTTTTGGTGCTTGCTTTAGTCCATATAATGCCTTGTCAAGCCTGTAGACATAATCTGGATGCTTGGAATCTACAAATCCTGGTGGTTGTTCAACAAACACTTCTTCTTCAAGCTTCCCATTGAGAAAAGCACTTTTCACATCCATCTGAAAGACTTTAAACTTCTTGTGTGCAGCATAGGCCAGAAAAATTCTTATGGCCTCCAATCTTGCAACTGGAGCAAAGGTTTCATCATAGTCAATTCCTTCCTGTTGTGAATAACCTTTAGCCACAAGTCTAGCCTTGTTTCATGTAATCACACCTTCACTGTCAGTCTTGTTTCTGAAAACCCACTTTGTACCTACAATTGATCTATTCTTTGGTCTAGGTACAAGTGTCCAGACTTCATTTCTTTCAAATTCATTTAACTCTTCTTGCATTGCTGTTATCCAGTTAGAATCTTGAAGAGCTTCTTCCACTTTCTTTGGTTCTGTTTGAGACAAGAAAGCATGATACAGGCATTCATTTGTAGTAGCACTTCTAGTTCTTACACTAGCATCAGGATCTCCAATTATAAGATCAGGTGTATGTGCCTGTGTCCACTTTCTTGCTGTTGGTAAGTGGTTCCTTGCATCATTATTGAATCCTCCCCCTTGATCCACGCTCTCCTGATTCATATGTTGACTTTCTGCAGCATCTGAAGCTCCCCCTGAATTGGATGGCTCAGAGTTTAAACTGTCAGAGTTTAAACTGTCAGAGTTTGAATCAGTTTCCTCAACTGACTCACTTGATGTGTCTTGTTGAGCTTCTTCACGCTCCCCCTCAACTGGTTCTCTATTTTGTTCAATTTGAGAATTTCCAGTTTCTCCAGTATTTACCAGTAGAGGTTCAGAGTATGCTTCGTCAGAGTTTGTCAGTACTCCTTCATCAGAGTTTACATCATCAGAGAATAAATCTTCATTTTCAAAGCGCAGTTGATCATATTTATCTAAGTCATCAAGTCCAGTTATTTTCTTGTCATCAAATGACACATGTATAGACTCCATGATCACCTTTGTTCTCAGATTGTATACTCTGAACACTTTTGTTGACAATGGATAGCCAACAAAAATTCCTTTATCAGCTTTTAACTCGAACTTGGTCAACTGTTCAGGATGAGTCTTCAACACAAAGCATTTGCATCCAAATATATGAAAATATTTCAAATTTGGCTTCTTATTTTTCACCATCTCATATGGTGTTTTCCCATGCTTGTTGATCAGTGTAGCATTTTGAGTAAAACAAGCAGTTTGAACAGCTTCTGCCCAGAAATAAGTTGGCAATTTTGCTTCGTCAAGCATAGTTCTGGCTGCTTCAATTAAAGTTCTGTTCTTTCTTTCAACTACGCCATTTTGCTGTGGAGTTCCAGGTGCAGAAAATTCTTGTTTCACTCATCTTTCCTTGCAGAAAGCTTCCAGAATTGAGTTTCTGAATTCAGTCCCATTATCACTCCTTATTATTTTGACTTTGTACTGTGATCCTTTGTCCAGTAGATTTACATGATCCATCAGAGTTTGAGCAGTTTCATCCTTCTTTGATAAGAAATACACCCATGTATATCTAGTATATTCATCAACAATTACTAGAGCATATTTTTTTCTGCCCATAGACATCACATTCACTGGTCCAAAGAGATCAACATGTAGAAGAAGATGATAAGGTTCCACTACTGAAGATTCAGATTTGCTCTTGAAAGATGACTTCGTTTGCTTAGCCTTTTGACAAGAATCACATAGGCCATCTAGACTGAGTATTGATTTTGGAAGTCCCCTTACAAGATCTTTTCTTATTAGCTCATTGATGTTGTTCAAATTGAGATGAGAGAGTTTCTTATGCCAATTCCAACTCTCTTCATTTGACATTCTTGCAGACAGACACACTGTTTTTCCATCAGAGTTTGTTACCAAACTTGCTTCATAAATGTTGTTGCGCCTGTGTCCAACTAGAACAACTTTTCCAGTAGATTTACTGATAACTTCACAATGTTCAGTATGAAAATCTACATGGTTTCCTCTGTCACAGATTTGACTCACAGATAGCAAATTATGCTTGAGTCCTGAGACTAGAGCTACATTTGTGATGATGACACTTCCAAGATTGATATTGCCATATCCCATAGTACGTCCTATGTTGCCATCTCCATAGGAAACCTTTGGGCCAGCCTTCTCCTCAAAATCTGATAGCAGGGCTTTATTTCCAGTCATGTGTCCTGAGCATCCACTGTCCAAGATAAGGGTGCTCTCTTTTATGCCCTGCAATCACAAACAAACACTAAGTGTTAGTTTTAAGGACCCAGACTTGCTTGGATCCTTTGTCTTTCTTAACAGTGTTAGCTTTTGCAGCGGAATCACTATCAACAGAGTTTAAACTAACATTGTCAGACTTTACACTTGCAGAGTTTGCCCTAACCCATTTTAAGTTGGGTTTTAGCTCATAATAGTTATGATAAATAGCATGATAACTCTTGCAAGTATAAATGGAATGCCAAGTGCTCCCACAGTGTGTGCATAAAGTCTGTGGTTTAACCCTTACATAATTATTCTTTACTCCTGATGTAGAAGGTAAAGAATTAATATCTTTGTTCTTATTGCAAAATCTAGCAAGATGGTTAGTACTACCACAGTTATAACATGTTTTCCTTGGAGCTACATCAGTAGGCAAATGATTATTTCTTTTATTTATGCCTAGCTTTCCATTCCTATTCTTCTTGGACCCTTTTGGTTTCATGGCAGACTTTACCTCTTTGAGCTTGTGATTGAACTGTTTTCCTGTCATCAAGCCAACATTAACCTGTTTTTCACAAGTTTTTACTGGATTTCTAACAGCTTCTAATTCCATAAGATTTTCTGTTATAATATTTTCCTGTCTTTCACAGGTTTCATCTGATTCCATATCAGCTTCTCTTACTATAACAGATTTAAACTTAGTGGACTCTGGAACAAATTTCACAAGTTTAAGTTGTGGTTTAACCTTAATCTTGTCTTTAAACCTCAGTTCATCATTTTCACAATAGCCTAAACCTACAGAATCTGTCTGAAACACTTGATGAGTGTCTCTTCCAGAGTCTGTCCAAGTCTTGATTATTTTTCTTTCTTTTTCTAGATCAGATTCGAGCTGCTTATATCTCTTAAGCAATTCCTGTTCAACATAAACAGCATCATCTCTCTCCTTTTGAATCTGCTTCATATTTTCAAGTTCTCCTTCAAGAAACTTGTTTCTTTCTTTAAGGCTAAGATTCTCAGATTTAATTCTCTCATTCTCTAAAGTCTGATCCCTATAACTAACATGTACGCTTTTCAGATATACTCTTAATTCAGATATATTATCAGTATCATAAGCATAAGTAGTTAGGGGTACCTTATTTTCAGATGATTCAGTCTCATCTTTGACAGTTGCCATAAGAGCATAATTTACTCCTTCATCAGAGTCTAAAGTATCTGCCCAGTCTTTGCCTTTAGAGATGAGTGCTTTCTCAGATTTTTCTTTCTTGCACTCTGGGGCATAGTGACCCATCTCCTTACACTTGTAGCACTGGATTTCAGATTTATCTTTCTTGTCAGACTTGGTCTCCTTTCCATCAGACTTTCTAAAACTTTTCCTTTCAGAGTTTGAATCTCTCCTTAAGAATCTCTTTCCTTTCTTGAAGTTCTTGAATCCCATCTTCTTGAAGGTCTTCACCATCAATGCAGCCATTTGCATCATCTGTTCTTCATCATCCTCAGAGTCAGAAGCTTCATCATCAGTGTTTGAGCCATCATCAGTGTTTGATGACTCACTGTCAGATTTAATGACTAAAGCCTTTCCCTTGGCTTTCTTCCTTGATGATTCCTTCTTGATGGGCTTTTCCTCAACTTTGAGAGCAACAGATTTTGTCTTCTTGCTTGATCTTCTGTTTCTTTGTTCTATTTCCAATTCATGAGTTTTCAGTAACCCATAAATCTCATCAAGTTCAGTTTCAGCAAGTTCGTAATTATCTCTTATAGTTGTTGTCTTCAAATCCCATCTTTCAGGTAAAGATAAGAGAAATTTGAGATTTGATTCTTCAAGATCATATTCTTTATCAACTAGAGATAAATCATTCAGCAGTTTACAGAATCTGTCATATGTCTCAGTCAAGGTTTCATTGGTTCTTGAATCAAAGTGCTCATACTCCTGAGTGAGTATTGTTTTCCTGTTTTTCTTTATAGCACTGGTTCCTTGACACCTGACTTCTAAAGCATCCCATATCTCCTTGGCAGTTTTACAACCAATTACTCTGTTAGACATAACATTGTCTAAAGCACTGTGGAGTAGATGTCTAACTTTTGCATCCTTTGCAATTGATGAGATGTCCTCAGGAGTCATATCTTTCTTTTCCTTTGGAACAGTCTTTTGTTCTTGACCATCAACAACAGGAGACAATTTAGTCGGCATATGAGGACCATCATTGATTCTGTCAAGATATTCTGGATTTGTAGCCTCCAGAAACATGGTCATCTTCACCTTCCAAATTGGATACTCCACTGGCCTGAGAATTGGAACCCTGATTGTTTCATACCGACTCACAGAATTAGGTTTAACCTGTTCAACCTTGGGAGGAGCTTGATTTTCTTCAGACATGATTATTACTGTGTTTGAATCGAAAAACTGTATATATTAAACAGCCTTGGCTCTGATACCAATTGTTAGGCCGAATACACAATATAATCAAGTATGTATGAGAATAACAATCAAGAACACAAGTTTGTAAATCAACAAACTGTAATTATATTAACAACTTCTCTCTTTATGATGTTAATGAATCACAAAGAGCTTCTAGGTTACAAGAATAATGTTTTCAATTATCGCTTCCCTTCTAGGGATAACCTATCTGTGTTTATATAGTACACAGTTACAATCAATCTCTAATTGATACTCCTACAAATTAGCTATACAATTTGTAATCAATTAGAATTGCTTCAGTCCTCTGTCCAGTCTCCTTAGCTGTATCAATATATTCTGCTTCTTTCCATCTTCAGAATATATTGCTTCTAGAATCTTCATGATATGCACCGACAGCTAAATCAACTTTCACCCTGTCAGACTTTAACAAACTCTGACCGGCTTCCATGTAAACTCTGATAAGTACTTCAGACTAAACTCTGAACAGTACCTGTTACTTAAACACTGATTAAACAAACATCAGAAATTATATCTAACAGAAAAGAAAGGGGCTTGGAGGCTATGGGGGTTCTCACACTCTCAGGGTGTTTTTGAGTGATCTCATCACCCCTCACATTTTGACTCTCAAGGCCTAGTGCCTGAATATTGTGGGCTCCCTCAATAACTCTCTGGACATGCTCAAGTCCCTCTCCTTTTGCCAGCTCATTTGGCTGCCTCTCATTTTTATGCTCACCTCTCTTTTCTTTTGCACACCCTCACTCAACCTAGATGCATGGGTATGAGCAGTACTAACATGCATGGAAGAAGTAGATTTATAATGTACCTTTAAGAGTTTGGCAAGAGGTAGATCATCATCAGAGGCATCCTCAATGATTACAGCATCAAAATCAGGCTGAGAGGACTGGACAACATCTTTGGCAGAAATGTTACTGTCAGTTTGAGTCTGGACAGCAGGTTCTGGCATGACAGCAACTTTGGGAGGTGGAGTGACAGTAGGTTCTGTAGTGACAGTATCTTTCTCTCCACCCATGACAACAGCTGTGTCCAGGACAGCAACATTGCCAGTGTCTTTGACAGCAACAGAGGCTGTGACAGCATCTTCCTGAAGGTAAGATGCTCCTTGGAGTTCATACAAAGTGTTGGCTGTTTCATTTTCTGACAAAATACCACTTTGCCCTAGCTCAGTGTTTGGAGGAGTGGTGTCCATCTCACTTTGAGAAATGGGTTCTTGTGGACCACTAGATGGGGGCTCATCCATGATTGGAGATGGATGATCAAAACCTGAAGGGTTGGGACTGTCCCCTTCTCTAGGTTGTGGAGAAGAAACAAAAGAATGTGTAGGGAAGGAAGAAGGTGAAAGTATAGTAGAGAGTGGGGGCTGATTCACAGATGAAACATGTGAACCATCAATAGGAGTAGAGAAATCCTCACTGTGCCCTAACTCACTGTGTGTTTCTTCAAGTGGGGGTACCTCAGGTTGGGAACCATGAGTTTGTGCAGACTCTGTACAGGGTGCCTTGGGAGACATGCCAATTTCAATAGATGTCCCTTGTTGAGAAGGCACAGCTAGGGAGGAGTTTATTTCCCTGGTTTCCTCTACAGTCTTTTGGGAGACTGCAGGGTGGCTGACAGTGGTTTTGGTCCTCCTAGCTCTCTTTTTCTTAGGCTCAGGGGGAACCACTGTGGGTTCTGTTTGACTACCTTCCTTATTTGCTGCACTAGGTGCAGTGTCTCCCTCTTGACTAACAGAGCTACCACCAACATCAGCTTCTAAGGATCTTTTTCTGGATTCTTGCAAGGCTTCTCTTTGGGCTTTGGGAAGTCTAGAGGGCCTAGGCTGAGTGTATGGTGTTGAATGTGGGTTAACTGAATTTGGGTCTAATTCAGTTTCATTCTCAAGAGAAAAGGAATCATAACCAGAAGGTAATGGATAATCAAGGTTGGACACTTGATCAACCATGTGTTGAGTGAAACAGAGTGGAATGTGTGCATTGAGATCTTGTGATGATAACAGTGTGTGTGTGTTCTTTTTCAAAACTGAGCAAGCCTCTAAACGAGGAGCAGCATCATTAAAATCACAGAATGAATTAATGCACAACATAAGAAAGCGAGGGTAGTGTGATACCTTCTTACCTATGGCAGCTTTGAGGTGTGCCATGAGGAGAGCTCCAACATTCACCTTGTATCCATGGACAAGAGAATGTGTCAGTTTCTTGATGTATGAGGGTATTCCATTCCAGCCGGTGGACTTGGTAGAGAACACCTTGACCATCACATCAAATATCATACTCCACTCCTTTCGCAAATGTTTCCTATCCATTTCACCAGTTGGATACCACTTGGTAGTCCCCTCTTCGAGAATAGGGCCTGCATACCCAATCTTCAAGAAGAGCTTCTTGAGAGTGTCATCATTTGCAAGTTCAGTAAATTGTTGTCTTGCTTCAAGTGTAATTCCAAGAGCATTGTTGATGACCTCAGCTGTAAGAGTGTATTGTTTCCCAGAGATTGTGAATTGAATACCAGGGTTCTCACCCTCAGTTTGAGCAACAGCAGTTTGCCAAAACGCCTCAAGTCTGTCTAAGTCGAGAATGGGGGTTGAGGTTATGGCATAACCGAGATAGGACTTGTTCAAGAAAAACACTAGTCCTTTGAAGCCTTCACCAACATCATTTAAGGAAAAGATGCCAGCAAAGTTGGTTTGAGAGAGAGTCTGTTTGGGGGCCATTGAGATTTCAAGAAAAGAAGAAAGTAAGAAAAAAAATTGCTTTTTGCTGGAAGAAAGATATTTTGCCTTGAGTTTGATGAGAAAGAGAAAGATATGTCTGAGTAACTGGGGAATAAATAGGGGTAGCTCAAACGTTTTGTGCATAAAAAGTGGATTTCAAGAACGTGTCTTAACCCACTCTTAAACACGTGAGTTACTGCCCGTTATTCACTGACCATCGTGGGATAAATATCCAATTTCAACGGTCCACTATTGATGACAGTAACCTGTGCGCTAGAAACAATCTGTCAGTAATAAGAGGTGGTGACAGTAGGTTTTGCGCGACAGCAACTATTGCGCAAAGACTTGCTGTCACCGTTAAGCATATGAATGACAGTATCCTTTACAAGTCTTGACAGAAGGTCTTTCCCTGTTGTCAAGAAACACGCGACAGTATCCTTCTTAACGACAGTAACTTCGATTAGGAATTGGTTCTGTCATGAACTTATTAGAATGTTTGATTCATACACTTAACTTAATATTGACAAATCATGGATTTAGCAATGTAATCTATTGAACATAGATATTCATCAATTAACACAGACAAAGCATAAACTCAATAACCACAAAGACAAGAACTTTTATTATTATTATTAATAAAATCATTCAGAATGGAACATTGAGTACATCATTTCATGACTTTATTAACTAGTTCTAAAAGCTCTGCCCTAGCCTCTTCTTCAGTGCGGCCTTCTTCCTTGAGAAGTGCTTGAAGCAACTTCTCTTCTTCCTGAGCCTTGGCTTCCTCTTCCTTAGCCTTGGCCTCCTTTTCCTCGTCTATCTCATCGAGGGCATCCAACAGCACCTCGAAGAGCTCCTCAATCTCCTCATTGTAGGGTTCACTATCACACTTCTTTAGCCCAACTTCAATTCCTACTTTGTTTTCCATTATTTACTTTAAAACTGAGAGCAGACTGGTGAAACCTAAGGTTAATTTATAGGCAAAACCGTCTAAGGATTAAAGTCTAATGGTTAACAGTTAGAGTACCCATACAACTACCACAAAAGTAATTAATGGTCGTGTCCTCCTTTAATCCTACAGATTAATGCAAAAAGGTGTGAAAGTCCAATGGAACAGATTTTTATCTCTCAAACTTAACAAGTAACCACATTAATGTCATACACGGTTTAAAAGTATGAGACTGGCACAAAATACTGACACGATTAGTCAAATCAACACATGCTGTCACATAACAGACATAAACCAAGTAGACAGTAACTTCTCTCGACAGCAGGTTTGAAGTTGCTGTCATGAGCTTCATTAGAGAACTTGGAAATATCAAAAACTGAGTAAATCAACATACCAGGTTCAGTATTCCCAATTCACTTACCAACCTGTTGAAGGTTGCTTCATCCAATGGCTTAGTAAAGATGTCAGCAAGTTGCTTGTCAGTTGGGACATAGATCAGCTTCACAGTTCCTTGTTTAACATGCTCTCTGATAAAGTGATGTCTTATATCAATGTGCTTTGTCCTAGAGTGTTGAACTGGATTGTCTGATATGGCTATGGCACTAGTGTTGTCACAGTAGATAGGAATTTCACTTAACACTAGACCATAATCCAGAAGTTGATTCTTCATCCATAGAATTTGTGCACAGCAACTGCCTGCAGCAATATACTCAGCTTCTGCAGTTGATGTAGAAACTGAATGCTGCTTCTTGCTAAACCATGAGACCAATCTTCCACCAAGAAATTGACAGCTACCAGTAGTACTCTTTCTGTCAATCTTGCATCCAGCATAGTCTGAGTCTGAGTAGCCAATTAGATCAAATCCAGTGTTCTTGGGATACCAAAGACCTAGGTTAGGAGTGCCTTTTAGGTATCTAAAGATTCTTTTGATGGCTACTAAGTGAGACTCCTTTGGATCACTCTGAAACCTTATACAGAGACATGTAGCAAACATGATGTCAGGTCTGCTAGCAGTTAGGTATAGGAGAGATCCTACCATGCCTCTATAGGCGCTTGAATCAATCTTCTTCCCTTTAGGATCAAGATCTAGACTGGTTGAGGTGGACATTGGTGTCTTTGCAGGTGATGAATCTTCCAAGTTGAACTTTCTGAGAAGTTCCTTGATGTATTTAGCTTGACAAATAAAGATTCCATCAGATTGTTGAAGAATTTGTAATCCCAGAAAGAATGACAATTCTCCCATCATACTCATCTCATATTTGTTACTCATGAGAGAGGAAAACTTCTCACACAGTTTCTCATTTGTCGAACCAAAAATGATATCATCCACATAGATTTGTACCAGAATGATGTCCTTGCCATGGTGTTTGTAGAAAAGTGTCTTGTCCACAACTCCTCTAGTAAACTGGTTTTCCAGAAGAAAGGTGGAAAGTGTGTCATACCATGCCCTGGGTGCTTGATTTAGTCCATACAAAGATTTGAAGAGTTTGTACACAAAATCATACACTTCAACATCCTCAAACCCTGGTGGCTGTTCAACATACACTTCTTCTTCCAATTCTCCATTTAGGAAGGCACTTTTGACATCCATCTGAAATACTTTGAAGTTGCAGTGTGCAGCATAGGCTAAAAAGATTCTTATAGCTTCAAGTCTTGCAACAGGTGCAAATGTCTCATCATAATCTATTCCCTCCTGTTGACAGTAACCCTTAGCTACTAGCCTTGCTTTGTTTCTTGTCACTGATCCATTTTCATCAAGCTTGTTTCTGAAAACCCATTTGGTCTCAATGACTGACTTTCCCTTAGGTCTTGGAACTAGCTTCCATACATTGTTCCTTTCAAACTGATTTAGCTCTTCTTGCATGGCTATCACCCAGTCAGAATCCAACAATGCTTCATCAATTGTCTTAGGTTCCATTTGAGACAGGAAGCATGAAAACATGCTGTCAGCAGAGACTTTGTTCTTGGTCCTCACTCCAGAATTAGGGTCACCAATGATGAGGTCACTTGAGTGATCCTTGTTCCACTTGGTAATTTTGGGCAAGCTACTTGACTGCACAGGAACATTTTCTTCAGTTTGTTGAGTTGAATGATCACCAATACCATTGTCTTCACCATGTTCTTCATTGTCTCCAGAGTCACCATTGTCATGAATGTTAGAGGATATGGTCTGTGACTGAGCTGGAGTTTGGTTGACAGTAGTGGCATTGACAGTATCTTTATCAACTTCAACAACTTGAGTGAAGCTAGGTTCATCATCTACAATCTCCTCAGCTTCCAAGTATCCTTGATTCTCAAATCTGAATGTCTGCATCTTTCCTTCTTCATGCAGTCCTGGAAACTTGGTTTCATCAAATGTGACATTAACACTTTCTTCAATAATCCTGTGTTCCATAACATAAACTCTGTAGGCAGTCCTTTCTGTGCTGTAACCCATGAATAGTCCTTCAAAAGCCTTGGTGTCAAATTTTCCTTTCTTCTCATGGTTATCCTTCATCATAAAGCATTTGCTCCCAAATACATGAAAATATTTGACAGTAGGTTTCTTTCCAGTTAACAGGCAGTAAGGTGTACTTGCATGAGTCTTGTTGATCATGGTTCTGTTCTGAGTATAACAGGCTGTGTTGATAGCTTCAGCCCAGAAATATGTTGGCAGTTTGGCATCATGCAACATAGTTCTAGCTGCTTCAATGAGAGTCCTGTTCTTTCTTTCTACAACTCCATTCTGCTGTGGAGTTCTTGCAGCAGAGAATTGTTGTACAATTCCTTCATCTTTACAGAAATTTCCAAGAGTGGCATTTCTGAATTCTGTGCCATTGTCACTCCTCAAGATTTGAACTTTTGAGTTTGGAGTTCTATCAAGAACTCTGACTTGATCAATAATCACTTGAGCAGCTTCATCTTTAGATTCTAGAAACTTCACCCAAGTGTACCTTGAGTAATCATCCACCATTACTAAGGCATATCTCTTCTTGGCCATTGATGGTACATTGACTGGTCCAAAGAGATCCATGTGAATCAACTTGAGTGCTTCAATGTTGGTGTTCATTTGCTTAGACTTGTGCACAGCTCTTCTTAGTTTGCCCATTTGACAATCTTCACACAGTCCTTCTTGACAGAATTCCTGTTGGGGCAAACCTCTCACTAACTCCTTCTTCATCAGAATATTCATTGTCTTGAAGTTGAGATGTGAGAGCTTCCTGTGCCAAAGCATAATGTCACCAACAGTTGCTTTACTGTAGAAACAGTAAACCTTATCCTTCTTTGTTGAATTTAAGTCAGCAACAAACAAGCTTCCTTTTCTGACCCCTTTTAGAGAGAGGCTACTATCCTTCTTGTGATAAATGTTACACAGCATCATATCAAAATCAACCTTGAATCCCCTGTCACTGAATTGGCTAACACTGAGTAGATTGTGCTTCAATCCATCCACAAGAGCAATATCTTCAATGACAACATTTCCAATTTCTAGACAGCCATATCCCACTGTGTAACCCTTGCTGTTGTCTCCAAAGGTTATGATTGGGCCAGCTTTCTCAACATAATGTGATAGCAGGGCTTTATCACCTGTCATGTGTCTTGAGCAGCCACTGTCAATGATCCACATGACTTGATCTTTCTTCTTGCCCTGACTTGAGGATGTTGATGTTACTTCATCAGTGCTAGCCATGAGAGCTAGGTTGACATATTCTTCTTCATCTTCATCATCAGACTCATCCCAACACTTTCCTTCAGCCACATAGGCTCTACCTTGATTCTTCTTGGAGTATCCACCAGTTCCTTTCTCAAATCTCTGAACCTGTTTGGGTCTTTTGCACTCAGTAGCAAAATGACCAGGTTTACCACAGTTGTAACACTTGAATTTAGATCTATCCACAAATCCAGTCTTGTATCCTCCTTTGAATGAGCTTCCCACAGCAGCCTTTGATGAGCTTCCCTTGGTGAACTTGGATGCTTGGCCTTGGGGCCTGAATGACCTATCCTTCTTGAATCTAAAGTTCTTGAACTTTTTGGCTATGTAGGCCATAGTAGGATTGTCCATGCTTTCCAGTTCCTCCATAGTGTAGAAGTCTTCATCTTCCACATCCTTGAGCTGTAGTACTACTTTCTCATCATCTTCAACAACCTCTTCTATCTTCAAGGATTGTACAGGTGTTGGTTGAGTGATTTGTAGTGCTTCACTAGGTTGTGTGATCCTTGGCACTTGTGCTACTAGGGCACTTGACATATTAGCCATCTTGTTCCTTGTTCCACTTTGTATGGCTCTCTTTTGAAAGAGTTCAAGTTCATACGATTTCAGAATGCCATAAAGTGTCTCAAAGGTTATATTGTTAAGATCTCTTCCTTCTCGTATGGCCGTTGTCTTGTGTTCAAGATGATCAAGCAGTGTGAGCAAGAACTTGACGTTCAATTCTTTTCTGTCATAGTACTTGCCATGTATCTGCAGTTCAGTTAAGAGCTTACTGAACCTTTCAAACATGGAGGTTAAGTCTTCACCAGGCTTGGCCATAAATGCCTCATATTGAGATATAAGTATTTGCCTTTGGTTGCCCTTAACTTCTTCACTTCCTTCACAAAGTAAGGCTAACCTGATCCACATCTCCTTGGCTGATGTGCAGCTTATCACACTTCCACACATGGCTTTATCCAACGTGAGAGAATCGAGCAAGATGAGTTGCAAGTGATCATCTAGCACCATTTTCTCCTTTTCAGTTTCCAAAAATTCCGAGGGATCTTTGGGAACCCAATGTGCAGGAATGATCTCACCATTTACTGTTGTGGCTTCAATTTCCTTTCTTGGAATGAAAGGACCATTCTCGAGTATACCTGGGTATAGTGGATTCGCAGCTTTGATAAACAACAAGATCTTTCTTTTCCAAATACTGTAGTTCTCTTTATCAAAAGCTGGGATCTTGATACTGTTTGATTTCTGCATTGTCGTCGGGATCTCAGATATGTATATTAATCTGAAAGCTCTGATACCAGTTGTTGGTCCTTGAGTATTGCAGAAGGGGGGGATGAATGCAATACTGATGAAATTCAATCTCAGTTTCAACAACTAAAACTAAGATTTAATGTTATCAATAATATGTATGCATTCACAAACAGTAAAATAGAGAAGACAGTATTCACAAAATAATTGTTTTATTTATTTTGCAAAGTGTTGCTACAACCTCAAGAGAGAAATCTTGAGCTTCGTTTTTCTTCAAGGCACTTGCTAGTCTTCGTTGCCTCTCTAGAATGAATTGACAGTAGGTATAAGACTAATCCTATCACTATCAGTCACGGGTTTGTGAATCTGCTGTCATTGTCAAGCGGCAGCTTCTTACAGATTGTCTTACCCATGTGACTTTCCTAAATTGCTAATATGTCAGATATACATCATAACAAAAGCAACCTAGATTCATTCTATTTCCAGCTTAAGCAATTCAGCAAATAAGGACTTGACCTTGCTCTTGAATTGATTCGCTTTTGTTTTGCAGTGCTTGAAGCTTCTGTCGTAGTCTTGCAGACTTGGTGCAGCTTAGGGATACTGCATCACGCCTGTTTCTTGAACATTGAAACTGTCACGGGATTTGACTGAGAAAGTTACTTAGAACAAGGGTCTTTCTCGAGACAGTTACTTTTGTCGCAAAGCTTGCTGTCACAAGAATGTGCTTTTGGTGACAGTACGAGTTCCCCGCATAGTGTGTTGTCGAGGTTCCCAAGCTTGCTGTCGAGGGCTAAAGTTGCTGTCGCGAAGTCTTCCGCCAATGTTGCTGTCAGAGTGAATATGCTGTCTTGACTTGCAACATTCTGTCTTCTTGTAATCTTACTGTCGAAGCTTTAGGACAGTAACCTTTATTCATGTTGTCATCTAAATATGTACCCTTTGAGGCTTGAACACAGCAAGTGAACTTCTTTCAAATTATACAACTAGAATAACATTACATACTGATTACAAGAACATATTTTGGCTGTGACAGTATGTTCTACTTAATTAAAAAATTAAGTACAATCAAAGTTAAGTTGTTTCTATGTTATCACCCATAAATCCCAACATTTACTTATTGCTCTTGTCTGCTACGTGCCAACTCGATTTCTCTTCACCCACTAAAATTGAGTTAAAAGAAGTAGAAGTTCCAACAACCATCATGGCTGTCTCTTTTAAAGAACGTTGTTACCCCACTCGTAACCGCAAACAATTTTGAAATCAAACATCAAAACATTAGCATGTTACCTAGGTTTGCTGGGGTAGAGGGAGAGGATCCATATCTTTTCATTCGAGAATTTGAGGAAGTGTGTGCTTTACAAAAACTTCAACAGTTAAGTGAGGATTCCATTAGGCTCAGACTCATTAACTTTGCTTTAAAAGAAGATGCTAAACAGTGGTTGTATAGTCTACCCGTTAATTCTATTTCCACATGGGAGGGATTTGTCGCTATATTTCTTAAAAAAAAAATTCCCAACCATAAGGCTAACAGGCTTAGGAATGAAATCAACCAATTTCAACAAAATTCAAATGAGTCTTTTTGGAAATATTTTGATAGATTTCAAAAGTTGTTGTCTAAGTGTCCTCAACATGGTATAGAAAAATGGAGACTTTGTAAAATTCTTTATGAAGCCTTAGATAGCCAAACCACTACCTTGTTAGAGTCTATGTGTAATGGTAGGTTTATGGATAAAACTGATGAAGAAGCTTGGCAATTTTTTGAGGAGTTAGCTGAAAGAACAATGTTGTGGGAGTCAACTAGGGAACCTAGTCAGGAAACTGAAAAATCTAAGGGCGTACACGTAGTTGGTAATTCTATTGCAACCGAAGCTAAGTTAGCTACTCTCACTAGACGTCTAGAAGCCTTAGAAACCAACAAGGTGTCCTCATAAGTGTTTCTGTGTGCAAACTGTAATTCTCCTACTCATTTGATAGAAAATTGTCCTGAAATTGAACAAGCCAATGCCATGTTTCAATCTAGAGTTAGGAATGATCCCTATTCATCCACATACAATCCTGGTTGGAAAAATCATCCAAATTTCTCATGGAACCAAGGTCAATACAATCAGTATAACCAAAATTCTCAACCTGCTTTTCAAAAGCCCAATCCTGGTCCATACCCAACTCAAAATCCTAACTCATATCCTCCACAAAATCTCGGTCAATATCAAAATTTAGTCCCCTTGAATCCTCCTGGTTTTACAGAATCTGACAAAAGATTTACTTCCATTGAAAAGAGTTTAGAGGCATTGCTCAAATCTCAACAAAATTTCATGAACACTATGACCCAAGATAGGCAATTGCTAAATTCCAATGCTCAAGCCATATCTAAGCTAGAGGTCCAAGTTAGTCAATTGGCAAACACCATCAGTGAGAGAGAGAAAAATCGATTTCCTAGTCAACCCGAGATTAATCCTAAATTTCATCCAAATCAAAAGTCTCATGAAAATGTGAATTCTGTTATCTCTCTAAGGTCTGGTAATCAATTCAATAATCATGCTGGTGTCAATACTGAAGAAGAAGATAAGTTTACATCTGAACCAAATCCGTTACTCTTGAATCCTAGTCTTAAACAATCTTCCAATCCCAAGAGTCCTGAAGAAGTTGAATCTAATGAGTCATCACCCTCCGATGAACCACCTTCAAAACCCCAATCTGATGTGTCTATTGAAAAAGTGTTTAAGCCAAAAGCTCTGTTTCCTCACAGACTTACTTCAAATAAACAATCTGCTCAATTAGATAAGATTTTGGAAGTCTTCAAGCAAGTCAAGATTAACATTCCTCTTTTAGATGCAATTCAACAAGTTCCCTCTTATGCGAAGTGTCTAAAAGATTTGTGTACTCATAAAAGAACAACTCATGTTCCTAAGAAAGCTTTCCTAACATCTAATGTTAGCTCTATCTTGTCAAATCAAATCCCTTTGAAGTATAAGGATCCTGGTTGTCCTACCATTTCTTGTGTCATTGGTAATACTTTCATTGATAAAGCTTTACTCGATCTAGGAGCTAGTGTGAATCTTCTTCCATTATCTGTCTATCAAGACTTGGGTTTAGGTGAACTTAAAGAGACTACTATCACTCTTCAGTTAGCTGACCGTTCTGTAAAAATTTCTAAGGGTATGGTGGAAGATGTGTTGATTAAGGTTGGTGATTTTGTCTTCCCCGTCGATTTCATTGTTCTAGAAACCGAACCTGTCCAAAATCTCAAAAATCAAATTCCCATCATTCTAGGAAGACCTTTTCTTGCCACGTCAAATGCTTTGATTAACTGTAGGAATGGTTCAATGAAACTCACTTTTGGAAATATGACAATAGATCTTAATGTCTTTAATGTAGGTAATCAACCTAATGAGCTTTTTGAACAACCCGTAGGAGTTAATTTGATTGATGAAGTTGTTTCATGGTCATATCTTGAGGATAGTGCAATTGAGTCTTTTCTTGAGAACGATATTTTGTTAGATTGTGAGAGTAATAAAGAACTTCATGACCTATATAAGAATTTTTCTTCTGGTGAAATGTTAGGTGAATTGAATGCTATTTGTTCTAAGCATAAATCTAAACTTGAGGATAGTTCTTTTGATCCTAAGTCCGTTGTTAAGACTTCTGTTGGTGAGCCACCCCCACTTGATTTTAATCCATCTTTTTCCACTCTTGATCAGTCTTTGGTGGTTAATAATGAAACTCATCATGTTGTTATCTCTAGTGACATAGTTCATAACCAAGAATTTCAAGTTATTAATATGTTTAAACAACATAAAGAAGCATCTACTTGGTCTATGAATGATGTTAGTGGTATGAGTTTTATTCTGGTTCAAGATCATATTTCTCTAGTGGATACTGTCTTTTCTGTGAGTGAGTTTCACATGCTTGATGATTCTGTTACGAAGGTAGTTTTCCCTCGATCTGGTATTGGTTAGTATGTGCTTTTGTTTTGTGTCTCCCATAGTTAAGTGTAGGTATGGGGGATTGTGTGAGTGTGTTTATTGTGTGTGTGTTTTTGTGTGTTATAGATATTATTGTGTTTCTCTGTCATTCCCTTATCAGGTATTCTCGTCCTTTTACTCTGTCATTTTTCTCTCATTTGCATACATTGAGGACAATGCATGATTTAGGTATGGGGGAGGGGTTTAGTAGTATTATTAAAAAATGAAAAAACCAAAAAAAAAATTGAAAAATGAAAAAATTCCAAAAAGAATTTTAGTCTTGTAAATTGTAGAATTCTAGCCTTGTAAAATGATTTATTGTGGCTTGATGCACCCTTACATGCTATAGTAATCTTGTGTTTCTGATACTTTTGATTGAGAAGTGATTTGCTAAGTTCTTGTCCACACACATACACTAGCAAGTTGAAACTAGTAGACTTACTGAATGTTGCAAGTAATTAGAAGGACATGAATATGTGCAAAATGATTTGGTTTTCATGCTTTGAGTACAAGTTGGTGCATTAAAGAGATTTTTACTTGGGATTGATTATGTTTTTACCACCATGTGAGATTTTGAGCCTATATGCATTTCTTTTGCATTTTATATTCGTTTGCTTGAGTGTCCACATGTTGTTTGCATTGCTAGCACTTGTTTGAGAACTTTCTTGAAATGCATGACATTATTTGATGGTAAGATGATAAAGGCATTTAGGAATAATCTATATTTTCCAAATTACACACCATTTATATATGATCAATTAGTTACCCTCTTGAGCTTAATCCTATTTTTTTCGGTGACACACCACGTTTCTTGCCTAAGACATTTTTCTTGTTTAGCCTTACTTATGCTTGATCCCAAATTGTCATTGGCTAGTAGGAACTTGAAGGAGTAATAAGGTGTGTAAGTTAGCTCCTTGTGAAGCTAAGTTACTACTCCCAAATATGATTTTATTTATTTTCCTACAAAACAAAAGAAAACAATTTATTAAATAATAAAATTACGAAAACAAACATAAAATAAGTATTAAAAATGTATTAATTATGGACGTATCAGCACCCCACGAGGGTGAGAAAATGGGAACTATGCTATTGTTGGTATTTTCGGGACAACATTTTCTGTTCTCCTACCCGCATTGCAGCTCAAGTACCAAGGAAAAAGTGGGTTTATATTTTTTATACTTTAAAATAATTAAAACAAGCCTATAATTCGTGCAAAACACGAACGATTTTAATATTAATTTTAAAATTTATTTTTAAATTTTTTGAGATTTTAATACTTCTGAAAATGCTAACTTTTTAAAAAGAATTTAAAGTACTACTTTAATACTTTAAATCTAAAAAAACTTATAGATTTTATAAAAAATTATTAGCTTAGTAAACATGTTAGTCAAGATAACCGTCAAAATTATCAATATATTTTTTTGTAATATATATAAATATAAATATAAATATTTTCTAAAAAAGATCGTGTTTTTCAATTCTAAGTAAAGTATAATTAAAAGAGTTTGTAGTTATGTTATATATGTGAGAAAATCGAAAATCAAAACTTTCAATGTTTCGGTTATTATATAATAGTACAGATAGATAGATTAAATAGAATAAATTACCGAAAATCGAAATCAAAACTTTCAATAGGTAAAAAGAACTACCCATAATATTTTTAGAAAATGAGAGGTTTTAGTTAGAAAAAATAGAAAAGTAAAAATTTTAGTTTGAAAATATAAAAAAGAATATACACTTTGGCTAAAATAGATAATTGGTTAGTTATTAACAATTATAATTTTATTATTTTATTTTAATAAATGAAACTATCTGTGATATTTTTGGAAAAGGACAGGTTTTAGTAAGCAAAAATAAAAAGCTTATATGTTTTAGTTAAAAAAAGTATCTGTCCGTGATATTTTTGGAAACTTAAAGGAATTTTTCAGAAAAAAAATATATATATTTTAGGTGTAAAAGGTAATATATACCATGTACACAGTTTGTTTGGATTCTAGACTGTGCTTAAATAATACATGTTGACATATTTACATAAAATTTTTACTTATAAATTCAATAATATTATTTCTTTTTATGAACATCTCTCAAATGACGAAGATCACGACGACTAATTAGAGACAATTAAGATGATCATAAATAGTTTGAAAGTTATTAAATACGAAAATTTATCATAAATTAGTATCGAAAACTATTTTTCATACTCATAAGTATATAAAAATGTATATATTTTTTTGCTAAGTATATAAAGATGTATATTTAATCAAACATATCACTTTATGCGAAAGTTGAGACCGATATTTAACATTATAATTTTTTAAAAAAGATATTAATTATCACGAGAGAGAGTTTACTAAATTTTAATATTGTTCCCGAATTGGGACCGTGAGTTTTTATCAATTTAGAGAAATTATTAATTTAGAGGAATTCTAGTGGAATAATGGGTCTTTTTGGCTAATGGTTTATATGCTAACTTATAGCTTATAAACCGTACATTTTTCTTAACTTATTGACTTATTACTTAATTTTTTTGTCTTTTAATACTTCATATTTTTACATTTGTGTTTTTAAATATTTTTTTAATTTAAAATGTATGTATTTAGCTCATTGTATTTAATAATTATTTTAAAATATAAATTAGCAAATTTGTAACTAACTTATAAGTAAATTTATCCAAACATCTAAGATTTCATCCACTTATCACTTATATAATGACACTTATTCATTTTAAGGTATAAATTAACTTTTATTAAGATACCCAAACATGCACCGTATTTAAAAGAAAGATGTTCTTTCGATTCAATTTTAACGTATAAAAAATAGTTGTAGTTATTATTATATGATTTTCAGGTTGAGCATAAATGAAAATTAGCCGGGCATTGAAGTTAAATTTAGGAGAAAATACAATTGTACTCGTAGCCGGGCATTGAAGTTAAATACTAAAAAATATTATTTAATGCTAAATTATAGAAATAATTATAGCTAATTTTCATCTAGATTGGCTTGCTCTTAACGGAGAAATTCAGGTATTCATTTCTCTAATAAATATACATGCAGGAACTTAGGGATTTATTTAATGAAAACTTGCTCAAGTGTAAATAAACTTGGTGTGTAGTAGCCTTTCTTGTTCTGACTTTTAAGGAGCCAGCAAACGGTACCACAACTGATCTCTTAGTCAACACTGAGTTGCACGTGAACAACACAAGGTTAGTGTATAGTCATCAGACATTGCACAACTACTCTTTTTTTCCTTGACAAAACAGAATAAACAATTCTTTTATAGAAAGTTCTGAGATAAATTGCACAACTACGTATGATGTATTCCATGATTCCGGAAGATTTGTTGGTTTATTAAAACAATTAAATAAACTACTCCTACTAGTACGGCGTTGTGTGACTACTGAATAACCAGAACTCATGATTTAATAAATGGGATGTGATGGGTCACCGATTGCGGACCCGAAATATAGTATTGTGTTTTTATTGGTGAAATTCATATTTATGCGGCAAAGATTATCTTATTTATGAGATAATATTCAATAATATAGTGACATCTCAGGAACAATTTTGAGAAGCATTTTCCTTAATAAACATTAGTAAGATACATTAGTCTATGGAAACTAGATCTGAAAATTCGTTTGTTTCGTATATATTTCTGTGTTGTGTATTTTCGTATTTCGTGTATATGAATGCTAAATCCAAACCCGATTTGTTAAGGATTCGTGTCGTTTCGTGTATGTATACATTCGTGTCGTGTTGTGTTTCGTTTAATTTTAAATAAAATAATTAAATTTCAAATTTTTCCGTTCAATTTTTATTATTTGAGTATTAAGTCAATAAGCTGTAACGAGTCGAGTGTTGTCAAATCTTGTTAAACTTAAATTTGAAACTATTTTATTTTATTTTATTTTTGTAAAGATTATATTTACAATATTTATTTTAATTATTTATTTATTTCATGTACTTTCATTTCGTGTCGTGTATCTAAGGATAAACCCAAAACCGACACTAAATTTATCCGTGTACATTCGTATTCGTGTATCAAAAAGATAAACACAAACGGAATATTATCGTATCATTTCAGTGTTATGTATGAAATTGTCAGTTCTATGGAAACTAGACAAACCTCACCGACTCCTAGCAAAAACTATAAATGTACTTGGTGCTTAACTGTATAGCAAATAAAAAAAAGGATACTTGCTTAACTGCCTCAAATTTATCCTCATAACTCTCTGATGTCTTCACCTTCGCACCAAATCAGAATGAGTAATTGTTCTACACAATTCAATGTTGCATTTATTAACATTACACCCTTACAAGGGCGAGAAAATGGCAACCACTCTATTGTTGGCATTTTCGGGATAGCAGTTTCTGTTCTCCTCACCGCATTGCAACTCAAGTACCAGTCAGAAACTGATTCTCCATTCCAAGATCACCCGAAAGCCATGGTCATCGCTATTGCGAGTCTCCTTATTTTCTGCTTGGGATGTGATGTGGAACAATACTTTGGCTTTACTTATCGTTCCTCAACTCTTGCAACACTACTGCATCATGTCCTTAGATTGCTTGGTTTCGTTTCCCTTGCATCTTTAGCCTATGTTATTTTCTCCACATCCACAAGCTCAGCTCCGTCGATTATAGTATTCCTGATTTTTCCCTGGTTTTTTATAGCTAGGTTCGTGCTCCATTGGGTCCAAAACAGGAATTTGCATGGAAGCAGAGGAGCCAGCAATTTTCGTAATTTGAACCAACACTTTGCTTTGAAGTACATAGATACTCTTCCACGGTACCATGTAGTTTCTGCAAATCTTGTGTAGTGATTTCTGTACACATTCCAGTACTTGCACAGAATCAGTTCTATGTAAATTAAATTTAGGATAAAGAAATAGATGAGTCGAAAAAGGCTAGATGGTCTTAGAAGTGTTCTAGCATGGTACCTAATCAAAGCTATGTAAGTAAGGGAACTGATAGTTCAAAAAAGTTTATGTGGTCGTGGAATTGTTTTAAGAATAATGTAAGCATTGTGGTTAACAGTTGGTCTCTTGTAATTCTATCCAACATGGTCAAGTATATAGCTAGACAGTTTGAATCGGTTAAGACAGTTAAGATGTCGAACAAGTAGAGTTTCCTCTGGCATTTCTGTCAAAAATAATCTGTCAAGCCAAAAACACTTGGTGATACTTTTACAGATTGCATAGTGAAGAAGCAAATAAAATGAAGTGCAAAAGATTCTTGAATTCAATCTGACTGTTGTCTTCACTACATGATTATAACCATATTTATCACTACTCAATAACATGTGCTGTAACAAAGGACTAAAGGACCGACAAGATAACAATCTTCTGGTCTCATGTGCCCTAATATTTAGAGAAAACAATACTCCCTCCGTCCAATTCATTTCTATACACTTTTCATTTTGGGATGTCCCTCTCATTTCTATACATTCCAAAAATAGTAACTTTTAATAATATAAAACACTATTACACCCACTACTTTCTCCACTATCTTTATTCTATAATAATATAAAACACTATTACACCCACTATTTTTCTCCACTATCTCAAATCTATTATTAAATATTGGTAGGTTCCACCACTTTATCCACTTTTCATCTAATTTTACTCATTTTTTTATATCTTTTATTGGTCTCCGTGCCCAGTCCAAGTGAAGTATAGATTTCACTGGGACAAAGGGAGTACTAAACTACCCTTGACAATACTAATAATTCTGAAATGATTTGAAAAGATGATTTGCTGTTGTTTCATTCCTTATTACTCCTCCTCAAGCTTGGTGGGAGGTCGAGACTGAACTCCAAGCTTGGACAAGAGATAGAAGTGCTGCTTTGCCGAGAGCCCTTTGGTCAATACATCTGCTAGTTGAGAGTGTGTTTGATTGTCAAATCTCCTGAAATCACAAGACCATAAATAATTGTTGAGTAACCAACTCATCTAAAATCTTAAGGTGTTAGAAAAATACCCCAAATGAATTTTATATTATATTCTAACACTTCCCTCACTCGAAAGCCCATTTTTGGGTTGAACAGTGCATCATGGACGCCCATCTTTGAGGCATAATTTTGCTTTTCTTGTCCAAAATAAATTGTGAATAATCAACTAATCTAAAACTTTAAGTGTTAGAGAAAAACCTTAAATGGATCTTATATTATATTTCAACAAAAACCCACCATAGCATTTTACAGTTCCATATCAAATGTCAGACAGAATAAAATAAATAATATGGGTGTTAGATCTAACCTTGTTAAAATAACGATGCCTGGTCCTGGAAGAAGAAAGTTTCTGACTGCACTAAATGAGATAATTTCCATAACTTTCTGCGGGTGTATTTTGGTCATCCAAATCCTGTCATTTTCAGTTATTTAAAGTATTATGGACATGTCTGTAAAATTGATTATTTTAGCCTTATCTTATAGAGTATTTGTGTGTTATTTTTGCAAGGGTGGAAGTTGTTTATTTTGTTTATTTTGCCTTTTGTCAGGAAGGGGGGATGAGTGTTTGGCTAACCTGGGCTGCTTGCGTCAAGGCAATGAAATATGTATCTTTAGAACTTGAATGCTTTGTAGTATGTGACATTGTTTGTTAACTTTTTCCCAGCTTGACTAACTTGTAATTTTTTTAAAGGTTCCTTTTTCTCTACTTCTGGGGAAGAGAGTCATGCTTTTTTTTTTGATAGTTTTCATTTCTCAAAAGAAATGATTACCAAACCCCTCACAATGTTAAAAGAAAAGTATCTCCAGACCAAGGATACTGATGATGAGTTTGAAGTGATCCGCATTCGAAGAAACAATACAGAATCTTTAATCTGTAAAGACCTTGTTGGAGATATGCCTTGGTTGGTATCACCTGCAAGCGAGCTGTTATATGATTTAGGCTCTTCCAATTTTTGGTATGGCAAATGTACTTATTTTCTATTCAATTTTTCACTTCCAATAGTAAGCTGATACAAAGTGTGCAAAGGCTAAGATGATGGAAAATATAGCTTGTAAGAACTATAACTTCAGTATGGCATAGCCTTGATACAAAGTGTGCACTGGCTGAGAGGATGGAGAGTATGGCAACAGTCAAAGATCTTTTTATTTTAAAATAAATAAATAAATGTCATGCTGTTAGTCTAATTAATATTCCGTCCCAAATCTTTTGTCCGGTTTAACTTTGTCGGATCAAATTGATCAAACTTTGACTGACAAGTATACATTACCTTATCAAATGCTTTGGTCAAAATGCTGCATCAACATTTAGTTTGATCCAGTTTTCCTCCGGTTTAGTCCACTGCTGGTTACAATCCTCTGGCTTCAACGACATCAAGGATGATCAAAAATTTCTTGTTTGAGCAGTCTTCCTTTGATCAAACGAAGTATATGCCATCCGCAACACCTCTCCGACCGTACTCCATTTCTGTTTCCAGAACTAGCAGTTAATTGTGCAAAACCATAAAACTAGCTCGTTCTACATTGTTCCTGGCTGCTTCCATGGACATCTATGTCTATGGTGATTAGATGGACTTTATCCAAATGGTAGCAAGTAGCAACTTTGCTCCAGTCAACTTTCTACAAATATAATAAGATTATATAAAAATGTGATGTACAGTCTGTAGTTTGCATCAGAAAATCCCATGATGAAATACACTACTGTTGTTAGTTATAGAGAATGGAATGAAGTAAATTAGATTAAAAAAAGACCATAACCATGTACAAGTATGTAGGTAGGAATTTGCTATCGAGTAGCTTCCTGCAAATAGGATCTAAAGTTCGATTTCCAGAATATGTGGATGCATGCTTGTTAAATAGGATGGAAAATTGTGAATAAGTTATGCCTCGAGACAATCTACCACATTGCATTCAAATTAGCCTGACGACTAGGGCTGTAATTCGAGTCGGGTAGCTCGCGAGCTCGCCCGGCTCAAACTCGTTTAACAGGGCTCCGCTCGGCTCGGCTCAAACTCGTTAACGAGCCGAGCTCGAACACAAGACCGGGCTCGTTTAACTAAACGAGCCGGCTCAACTCGACTCGTGAAATTAAACGAGCCGAGTTCGGGCACAAGATTAGGCTCGTTTAAGTGTAATTTTACACGAGTCGGCTCGCCCGACTCGTTTATAAATAGGCTCGTTTAACTAAACGAGTCGGCTCGTGAAATTAAACGAGCCGAGTCCGGGCAGAAGATTAGGCTCGTTTAGTTAAAAAAGCCGAGCCGGCTCGTAAAAAAAAGCTCGGCTCGAATTAATACCCGACTCAAACTCGCCCGGCTCGACTCGAATTACATCCCTACTGACGACACTAGCTCTCTGAGAAAAAGAAATACTCAACATAAAATATGAGCATTTCAAAATCAGCTCTCTGACAGTACTTAGAAAAGAGCTAAATAACATAATTTTCTGTAAAGTAATTTAGATAATATAATGTTAACTAGTAGTATAAGATACATGTATTCTAACTAGATGCATCCTGCATTCTTGACAAAATCCAACTAAACGCCGAAATACAAAAAGAGCAGCAAGGCAGGATAAACAAACATTGCAGTGATAGCAATATTAAATCACAATGCTTTTAAATCGAATATTAATCTTTTTGATTTGTTCTTATGAGAAGTATTATTGATATCTATATCTCTCCATCCATAAGAATTCATAAGTTTCCATTTTATAACTTATACATGAAATATTAGGACAAAATTGAGACCTTAAGTACAAATTCTTCTCATGCTTAACAAGACAAACAACAGCAGCTTAAACTCTCTAATGACTACATTCCAAATTAATGGATCTTGTTATTATAACATAATTTGTACTATCTCTTGGCATTTGATCCTACTCATCTCTTTATCGCCTTCATTCGTAAATAAATACAAGGAAGTGTTTCGATATTGTACTATTGATGTATAAGCACCAACATCACCATGTTTTCTGGCTACCTCAGTACTAACAGAAGAAACTTGTGCATAATCGGTGCGATTATATTAATTATAATCATCACCATCATGTTAAGGAGATGGGCAGTTTATCTGGAGAATAAAGATCAAGAAAATAACAGTTGTTATCAAAAATCCGAAAGTGAGGATCATAAGGAAGATGGTCACAAGTCCATTACTAAGAGTTGTGTTATAAGTAGTTGCTCTAGTGGTGTCAAGACTTATGCTTTTGAGGAATTGAAGGAAGCAACAAGAGATTTTCGTATAAGAATTGGCGTTGGTGCGACGTCTTTTGTGTATCTTGCACAGCTCGAGGATGGAAGGTTTGCAGCAGTGAAGCGTGTCATGGAGGATAGAGGAGGCAGCAAGAAAATGTTCTTGGATGAGGTCTCTATTTTGCTTAGAATCTCACATCCTAATTTGGTGGGAATGATGGGTTTTTGCTTGGAACAAGGCATGTCAAATACTTGATAAGCCTTTACATCCTCTTTTTGTTATTTCATGCAGGGAGATGATTCAGTGGTTTCATTTTTCATCAATCACATTGCTGTTCTCTAACAAGTTCTTGCTCTAATATTGAAACAGGTGAACAACTTCTATTATTAGAATACGTCCCAAACAAAAGCCTGTTTGATAGAATGCATACACAGCAAGGCCAATGCAGAGGCATACTCTCATGGTCCAACCGAGTGAGCATTGCTCTAGACATTGCACGAGCTCTTGATTATCTCCATACAGTCGCTGACCCTCCAGTAATCCACCGCGACATAAAATCATCCAACATTCTTCTCGTGAACAACAATCACGCAAAACTTGCAGATTTTGGACTATGTAAATTAGGTCATGACGTTCAAACCGCACCCCTGACACCAACTACTATCAAAGGCTCACTAGGCTATGTGGACACAAATTATCTCAACACAGGCCTACTGTCCCCAAAGAGTGATGTATATAGTTTTGGAGTAATTTTACTCGAACTTGTCACTGGTTTAAAATCAATACAAGGGTCTACAACAATAGCGGAGTGGACAGAGGATTGTCGGAAAAATCAGAATGTGGATGTTTTGGTAGGTTTGTTGGATCCAAAGCTTAAAGCTGATGCAGACTTGGAGCAACTCAAGGTTTTGATTGAGTTGGCAAATCTAGCTTTGCTTGAAAATGCTGAAGCAAGGCCAGACATGAAACTTATGGTAGACACATTATTAAGTTGTACAGAAGATAATCTTCAACCTCAGTTGCCAGTTTAAATTTACTGGTATAGATTGGTTAATAACTTTTAGTACATATAATGGAAAACTGCATAAACTTGTTGAGTGGTGCTGCATAGTGGAAAGGCAAGCCCCCGGAGAAAAAAGCTCTTGCAATCTCGCCATCTAATTGTGCTCTCAAGTCCATATTGTATGCTTTCGATATAGGATTGTTGATGTCAGTTGCCTTTCTTTTTAATGTATCGAATTTCTTCTTTTCTCCTCCCCAGGCACTACTACATGACTGAGTCTGAGACGAAGGAGGTAGTGGAATTTCAATTGTTTTCCTTCTTTCTTCCTCCTCCGCCAACTCTCTTTGCATCTGACTAAAAATTTCCGGAGTGATTTTGGAACAAATTTGAACTCCCATATTCTTAATCCTCATCAAATGTGCTTTCACTCTTGAATATGAACCCGTGAATTCAAAATTACAAAAATTGCATTTGATTTTTGCATTTCCACTTCTTCCACCCGATTTTGCAATTTTTGTTACATATTTCCATAAAAGATCTCCCGTTGGTTGGCTTTGAGAAGCCCCGGTAGTTGCAGCAGAACTTGTTGATGATTCCATACTATAAAAACTGGAAAAAAAACACATCAAAAAAATTATTAAAACAGGCAGTAACCTACTGCCTCTTTAGCACTTACCTATTAAAACAGGCAGTACCAAGAATTTGAGGGAGTAAAGTTGTTACTTAACGAAATGATTTATATGTTAATAATTTTGCCGGCACTTAACGATATTACTGTAATAATTACACAGAAGATAGAAGACCAGAGAAATCAGTAAATAATTAAAAGAAGTGTAAAACAAAAACAAATTCAAAAGCTAAACAATGAAATATAAAAGAGTGAAAGAAGGGTACAAGCCTGACAAAATTAAAAGCATCAGACAAAGCATCAGACAAAAGTCGGCCAAGAGAGAAACGCATCAGACATATACAAGAGGGAAACATATACACACATATACACGCATCAGACAAGAGAGAAACGAGGAGACAGGAGAGAAACGAGGAGAGAAACAAGAAATTACTCACCAAAAGTCGGGGTCGCCGTCGCCGTCGCCGTTGATGGTAGTCTTCAATTAGGGATTTAGGGTTGATTTGGGGGAAACACGACTGTAAGTGTAAGTCTGTATGTAATACACGACTGTTGTATTTTGTATTTTTTTTAAAGGGGTGTGAAATTACCTTTTATTCCCGCACTCCCACGAATCCCCCCCAAGAAATTCGCCGCCACGCCACCTGGCGCACCGCGTACGCACCACGGCGCACCGCGGCGCACCCCCGCACCGGCGGCGCACCCCGTTCGCGACTCAGCACCCAACTGCCGTATCCCTGCTTTCCAGGTGGTGCATACTGCATAGCGCAGAAATTGAACTTACGAGGATCATATTATAATCTTAATAGAACCCCGGGTTAATTGCACTACCAGCAGGCTTAAACTCCTGTATGGGTTGCTCTGAGCAAAGTTGATGTTGAACACAATTTTACCAGATATTGGAAAGTGTTTTACGGAAGAAAAAACCAGACACAATTTTCGTGTATTCGATTCATGTGATGATATATGTTATTTTTCGAAATGGGAACAAAATTACACAATGAGATGATTAACATTTAACACAACTGTTAGAGTTTTCCACACAAAAAAGGGATGCCATTTTTAAAAAAGAAGCAAAGAAGTTCAGCATTGCCAGTGAGATCACAACTTATATATGTTTATGATGATACACCAATGAAATGTGTAATGCAAAAGATCACAACATATGTTTTTTTTTCCTGTTTAGGCCTATTTGCAATATTTCAAATTTCAGAATATGTCTAGGATGATAAATTCAGACTCACCAATTATTACCAATTACTTGAAATTCTATTTGAAAACATATAATTCATTTTAAAGATTAGGTTTTAAATAATGTGAATAGTGTTACTATTCTAAATTTTAAAATAATAAAAATTTACTTTTTTAATTCAACAATATTTACAAATTGCTTTGAACTCTACAATATATAATAAATTATGTATGTTAATTCTTTTATATCAAATATTTATTTAATAAATGCAATTACATTAATACTTTTTAAGAACATCTTTCATAATACAAATAGATATTGTTAATTTATCAAAATTATTTTGTCAATAATATTAAATATGATATTCTTAAAATTGAAAACTTATTATATTTTAAAATAAATTTATTAAAAAGTCGTCTCCAATAAATAACAACAAAACGAAAAAATTATTATTTTTTTAATCCTGATAGTTGGAATATTGGTCCGTGACACCGGACCCTAAACTATGGGCCTGTTTGACTATCAGCTTATTTATAAACTTATAGCTTATAAACCTTATGGGGTGTTTGCCAAAATAAGTGAAACCAACTTATGACTACCTAAAATGGATAAGTTGAATGTTAAGAATCCTTAACATTCAACTTATAACTTATAACTTATTCTCGATACACGCAATATATAATATTCTTCAAATCTTCAAAATCATATATCTTTTGATCCGTTCATTAAAAAATTGATATGTATATATCAAATTTCTCTACTCATCGAGATCTATCCATTGATATCCATTTATATATATTAAAAAATAAATATTTTAAAAATAATAAAAAAAAGTTAACTTATGAGTTATGATTTACCCAAACACTTACTGCTTATAAGTTCTGATTTACCAAACACTTTAGGGATTTATAAGCTCAGCTCTACTTATCACTTATAAAACACACTTATTCTTGATACCCCAAATGCCCGGAATGTATGATAGTTAACCATTCTAAAAGTCGGGGAAACTTTAATAAAAAATCAATTCAACGAGATTGAAAGTCCAGGCCCGCCCAATTGGCATCTGAATTCTTGTAATCTCATCTCTCTCCTCACCAACAAAACCAAACCAGAGAGATTTCAAATATCAAATCTCGCACTCTTCTCACAATTTACAAGGTAAATTATGGAGAAAAGGAGTGAAATATCCAGCAGAAAATCCAACTTGAAAAAGGCTTTTAAACTTGCTTTACGCTCTCTTCTCACCACTCCTTCACTTGAACCACAGGTACCTATCAATTTATATCCTCCTACATCATTTTTTTCATTCAATTTGGTTGTATTATCTAAAATTAATGTCAGAATGTTGTTTAGTGGCAGTTGTTTAGGGCTTTTTGTGTTACTCAGGGGACTGGATTGATGGTTACAATGTTACGGAAAACTATTGGGGGAAATGTAATTTGCTATTGTATTATGTCGATATGTGAACGATTTTCACGGTTTTTATAAGTTTATTGTTGTGATTGTTTAGTATGATTTTGTAAATATTAGCGGAAAATGTAGTTTGCTTGTTGATGTTACGGTTTTATTAAATTAGTTGTTTCGGCAGGGAGAGTACACAACAATAGTTTTGTATGGTTTGTGTATATACTCTAATGCTTTTATGTGCATTTCGAAGGAATTTAGCAAAGCATTTCCAGAGTTTACTTCTGCTGAGCAAGCACGTCTCCATCAACTGTTTATTCAGGTAGCTCATGCTGTTCGGAGTCACATTTACTTGAGATGTCTTATTAGCACTTTGATTCTGAATTATAGAATCAAGCATCGTATTTGATCATAAAATTGAAGTTAAATAAAGAGCATGTTGTTTGTGATGTAATACTGATGGCTTCAGTCGTCGTATGTTGTGGGTCGTGACCTAGTTTTTGACAATATTGCTGTCAGCTGAATATTTATGATAAAAAACAGTCATTAAAATACACTGCTAAGTTGTTATAAAAACCTCATTCTGTGAACAACTTATTTTTTTTATCCAAGGAGTTCAACTCTTCCTTTGCAGTTCATTGTTCAATATCGGTATTTCAGCAAGATATCCAAAACCGTTTTCATTCTTTCCTTTGAAGTTTTTTAGTCTTCTATCGGATGGGGAACTGACAATGTATGCATTCCTATCTCTCCTTTCAGGTTATTACATCTTTGCATGGAAACATAGAGGTATGATTTATTTGTGCTAATTCCCTCACTTTCTTATCCTAGCCTAGTTAGTGCGAGTTATCATTCTTTTGCATCTTAATTGAATTACTATTCTTTCCTTGTGTCTGTTTGGTTCAAAGTGAGAAGTGACACATCAAGGTTTAGTGGACTAGTGTCTCAGGGGCAAACTTTAGAATAACCAGTGACTACGTATTGTCGTATTCCTGTGTTAAGCTTTAAACAAGTGACATTTTGTTACAAGGATACTCACTATTCTTCCACTTGGTTTATGTGAATGACAGACTTGTGCAAAAGGAAAAGAGAGATTATGGTAGCACTTAGCACTTGTAATAAAAAATATGAATCCACATGAAGTGAGAGAGCTGATCTGGTACTGAATTAAGCCAAGATTGACTTTGTTGAACTTGAAGTATACTCTTTGAGTTCATGGTCATCCATCTGAAACGGTTAGCATACACTGTCCAAGACCTTTGAGATAAACTTAGTTCTTTTGTGTCAGACTGTCAGTGTATAGTCGTGAGTTTCCATAATAACTAGATCAAGGACTTGGAAAAACTGTTGTTTAGGTGAAGTATAAAAAAGTTAATTACATATTACATCTCAAAGGTCTTGGACTTTATATGCTTCCTGTTTTAGTATGAAACTCATAAACAATAGGTTTTTTTGTTTATGCAAATTTGATGTAATGAAATTTTAATGTGACCGAATTTAATAAACAATTCAGATCTCTCTTGATCCTTATTAATTGCTTTTCTAGACTCAATGCTTTTTCATTCAAAAGCTAAAACGTTTACTTTCTTCTACGTAATACATCAAAACATAAGACAGTTTGTAATGTACTTGATGATGCAGGACAAGTATAAAAATAAGGAAAATGATAGAATTAAGTGGATTAACCTCTGAAAATCCACGCCTAAGGTGATACCCTTAAGATTTCTCAACCGTAGAAGAGAAGTTTGTTTAAATCACAACCCGTAACAAGAGACTGAACAATCTCAATTCATTAATCAATGATCAATCAAAGTCTTCCTTATAATAGCCACCAAGTAAAAAATCTTCTAATCAAGGAAACAAATCATTTTCTTATTCTATTTCTGCATTCTAGAATATTCTTAATAATCTATTTTCCTAATATAATTAATATCTAATAAATTACAATCAAATCTATTTTTAACTAATAATATAAATAAAAACAAATTGATATTTTAATGCCTTGTTCCGCATCACTTGAGTGAGGTCTTTTGTACGAACTTTACTGGCTATGTACTGGTAAACCAATGCTATGCTTCCATCAAACCGATCACTTTCATTTTAGTTGCATATGAGAAGTAGCTGGAAAGCTTTTCATGTATCAAGTTATCATCGTTGTCTCCTCTTAAATTAATTATACATCCTACTATTTCACACACACAACAATAGAATCTTTGATTCTCTTTGGAATTTCTGCCTTGCTAATTTATGAGTTGTAAAAGTTATAGTTAATGTATCACTATTTTTGGTTAAAATTTA
This sequence comes from Heracleum sosnowskyi, assembly GCA_030848705.1. Lineage (NCBI taxonomy): Eukaryota > Viridiplantae > Streptophyta > Magnoliopsida > Apiales > Apiaceae > Heracleum > Heracleum sosnowskyi. The sequence goes on along the minus strand of JAUIZM010000013.1, from coordinate 5,189,289 downwards.
TGTGGAAAGCCAATCAAACAAACCAAGTTAAAGATATTAATTAATGCACAGTTTTTTGATCAAATAAGCAATCTGACTCCCAGCACAGTTTAAAACTTACAATTTTACAAGCTGACTGGGAAATAGGTTTTAGGCAGAGCTGCAGAGTAATTTCTAATTCGGTACTCTCTCCCCAGAAACAACTTTATGTATCTCTGAAATCTAGCTGGATACGAACCTTCGATCATCAATCTGTTGATGTACCAACTCTGTTTATTTGATGTTGAAATTTAGTTTGAATCCTAAAATTTCTCCTCAATTTTTTCAGGTTGACTTTGAGTCCGTATGTGATGAGACACAGGTAATTTTCACTTATAGTCACCAAAATATGATATTATGCTTATACAAGCATCCAAAATTTCATAGTACTAGAAGAATATGTAGTGTTATGAGAAAGCATGTTTTACCTCTCCAGTATGGCAATGTAAATTGCTCTACTGCATTTATCATTAACCATTTAAAAAAATCTTCCAGTTCTATGAACAATTACTCATTGCTCTATGCGTATTAACACTGAAGCTGCAAATGCAACACTCACTTTAAGTGTTTTTGAGGCTGCTTGTATTAAGAGAAAGATTGAGCTAACTATGGAAATACACGTTTAAAGTGAAAAAAAGAGGATGAAATTATCCTCCTCCTAGGAAGGACTGTTGGGGCTGTGTACTTATAATGCATAGCTTTACCTTTCTTTATTATTGGTATGTGATAGGAGTGTATTAAATGAAGCTTTATAGGTACCTATGTTTGCTAGAATGTTTTTTTTTGCTCGTCTTTGTTGTGTGAAAACATACAAAACATCATGCTCTGAAATACGTAAATGGACACGTACAGCCAACTGAAATGTAGCAGTCAGTGCAAGATATCTTACCTCTAAAATTACAAAATACTTCATAAAAGACCTTTTGTAACATCATTAAAGGAAAGTCTCCAAGAAGCCTGAGATCTAATTACCAAGGTTTTACGATAAACCCTTATTTTTACTGTTTAACTGAGCTTCCGTGGGTTATCTTTGTGATTGGTATTTTTGGTAGCCATCATTACGAAGTCTTGGACTTTATAAGTTCTCCACTAATTACGTCTATATTGCTTAATAGTTATCATCCGGGTCTCTCTCTTGGTTAAACCTAAGGTGACTTAGGAAGGTAGGCCAGTAGGTCATGATTACATCTATAGTTTTCTAGTTAGTTTTCCCCATTTCTTAAGTCGGATGTGACTTAAAATTCCTAATTTAGCTCCTAATATTCAGAAGTATTTCCCAGCTTAAACTGTATAATGTTTTTTTCACACTGTCATCCAGTCTTTGTCGAATCAATAGTTTAGATTTTACCATAGGCATAATAAATGTTTCTTTAACTGACAGCAATACATAGTTTTGTTATCAATCTTTTGGTCATGTATGATAACACTATGGTTTTGTACCAGGATTTTGTAATCGACCTTGTTTCTACACCAGACAAAGCCAACGACAAAAACTTTTAGGTTGACCTCTGACACCCCGAAAAATGACAAAGCCAACGACACAAACTTGTAGGTCGACCTCTGACAAACCAGAAAATAAAGTGCGGTCATGTGTTCTTGTTGGGGCTACTAAGACACAGTTTCTACCAAAATGAAAAAATAGCTTTTGTAAATGTATATAAATCTTTTGAACTAAAGTCAATTAGTGGTTTTTAATTCAAGTGATTGCTCTTTTCTTTTTGATGCTAAAATGTCAATATCTAGCTGCTTGTATACCTTCAATATGCTAGCTACCAGTTAGTAGGATTGCTTACTCTACGTTTATGTGAGTTTTGATTTCATTATGTTGGTCCTGTATTTCATTTTTCTTTGTGCCGTCTTTGTTGGTCAGTTAAGTTGCTTTCTTTTTTTTGCAGGCGGGAACAATTCTTGATATGGTAGAGCAAATTGTGGAAGAACAAAGTCTGGACCCTTTGTTTTCCGATAAGTAGGCACCTAAGCTTCTGGCCAATTGAGTTATATATGGTTTAATAATATTATTTTTTTAGTACCCAAAATAGAAAGTATTTTTTACTCGAACATAACAAAAGAAGTTTCCCATACTAGAAACTAGAACAACACAGTCAATTGGCATTACACTCATTTTTCTTGAGGGCAACTATGTTTTCAATGATTTATTCTGCCCAACATTTATTTCAAGCTTTTTGTTATTTAATCACCAAATGCTGTAGCTGGTAGTATGCAATTAATCATAATTTATTATTATTGATTTGATAATTGTTCCTCAAAGATAAATGTTCTTTTTATGTTAAAAGAGGTTCCTAACGCCTTTTTTAGGGGCATGGTATAGCTTGTGAGAGCTTCTATCAAGAGAACATCATAACTATAAAATCAGAAATTGCATACATGTTATATCAATGTACGTTTGTCGGCCATCTATATAATACTGAGGAAGATAATGACTTTTTGTCAGGACGAATGTTGGAGATGTAGGTCACTCTTTGTCAGCAATGAAAAAGAATGAGATCCAACACCTGACAAATTTGCTTGAAAAGGTCAGGAAAATTTGTTCGATTTTCTTCCTTTCCACGGTCTCTCTGATGTATAAACTATAATGTATTAAACAAGTTATGAGTTAATTTTATTTAACTGCACAGATATCTTCACTACTAAATTTTGGGAATATCTTTCTGTCATAGGTAGTTGTTTTTTAGTGATGGTAGTAAACTAAGTTGTTGGACAAATTATATCTCTATGTATCTGGTAAACCTTAGCTGACAATGTAAGATTATATAAACGAAAAAAAGAGTCTTACATTATATATATGTCGAGGAGATTGAAATGTCATAGTTACTTGGCAACAGAAGATATTACACCAGGCACTTTTTTCCTTTTTGCAGACGGAAAAGAGTTCAGTTTTTTTTTTTGAATTCTACATAATGATGGGTTATGATCAGAAGGGAGTGTCTAAATGCATTCCCTTTTATGTCATTTTGAATATGTAACATACCAGAAGTGTATCCTTCTTCATATATTAATGGTATTTCAGTAGTACAGATTTCCTCTGTCTTCCACTTGGTAGTAGTATATATTTTGTGACTGGTTGTCGGTTGATTCCCTACTTCCCTTTGTTATATCTCTTGCTTAGATGAAGTACTGCAATGGGCTTATTAGCTGATCTATGGGATAGAATTTTTACACTCTTGATCTTTCAGGATACTTTGTCTAGAATCATCTTGGCCAATGAAACATCTCAGTGGGGGTTAATAATTGGTATAACTTTATAATTTTGGATATAATAGATTGCTAATCCGATATTTGCCTGTAGGGTGGTAGAGAAATTACATATTAATAAAAATAACTACTTATGTGCTTAATCACAAGAATGAAAAAGAAAAAACCAATAACGTGTAATCATATATGCAGGCAGAAGAAGAAAAACGTATAATTGGTGCTCGTATTGAACTTCTAAAGAGTGAAAAACAGGATTTATCTGGTTCTACTGATTCCATTGAGAAGGTAAATCTTGAATGTCTATCATTTGGCTTAATGTGTAATTTGCATAAAGGATGATTCCACCAAGGTCGATAATGAACATCGTATGCTTATTTTGATCTGGAAAGTGTTTTGCCTATTCATCCCTTTTTGTATAAATTTGCAGGTGAAGACTCAGATTCTAAACTACAAGGCATTAAACAGCAATGCGCTTCAATGATTGCAAGGTTGTACTGTTGTAAAGTATACTCTATCAGTTTATGTATTTAAAGCATATCTATCTTGATTATTCACTGCAAATATTGTTATGCTGTCCAAGTAATGACCACTGCAGTACCATATCTTCACGCTGGAAGATCTGTACTGTTGTTGAACACTAATGTTGTGGGGAGAACCATTGTTTAATGTGAGGTTGGTGATGATGCAAGGAGGATTAACTGTAGGAAGTGTGCTCATGAATTGAGTTAATTTATTTATGAATTACAAAGGGGAGGGGGAATCGGGCATATGACCTCTTTGCCACTAGGCTAGGGAGTGGGGGCTCATCGGCTCAATCCTACGTATCCGTATCTGTATTTAATATAAACAAACTCTTATTATGCTTTATTCTAATACTAAAAGCTTTTCTGTTTAGGTTGAAAAGAAGGGTTTAGTGTGAACTTGATGGACGGGACACCTAGCTAGCTTCTCCCCTGTAAAATGACTGATTTGCAATTGAGAACTTATTCTAAGCATGTTATATGAATTAACCACTCTTTCCTCACGAGATTTTGCTTAACAGGGTTAGCATATATTTCCAGAAAGTGTTGGGTTATCAATTATATACAGGAATATTGATTTCCTTTGGTGGGTTCGTCATGAGAGGAGCATCAGTTCTGTTGGCCTGGTATTCGTAATTCACGACTTGAATTCGGAATTTGTTGAATATACTAAGAAAATCTTTTGCTAATATTTTTCAATTATCTTACAAATTTAAGATGTTACAGAAAAGATTTAACATATTTATTTTGCATTATGTTTATAAATAGAAAACAAAGAGATGATTTTTAGTTTTAATTATTGCACTTTAAATTTTGATGGTTCAACAATGAGTCCTTTACAAAAGAGATGATTCCACCAAGGTGTTGAAGACAGATCTTCCAGACTAGTCCAGACATCTAATTCTGCTGACCCCGTCTCCGAGACTAGTGTTTCCCATTTCTTGATCATCTCATCACAACTCTGATGAATTGCGGGCAGCATTCTCTGTCATGAAACAGGAGGACAAAAAATAGTAAAGAACTCAATCAAAGAACTATAATGCAAGCTTCTTATGTTTATTCATTACATTCCCTGTGTCTGATGGGGATTCTCTCAAAAGCAGAATAAACCCTTTAACGTCAATGTGAAAGGCAGTTTTCATTATTTTTTCGGATCTCTGGACCATATGATCTGCTTAAGCCTACTGTCATCGGCCATTGCTGCAAATTCAGCATGTCGTCTGGTAAAAGGGCCGGTATAGATTTGCATGAAATCATTGATCTTTCAGTTACTTCTCGTACTTCTTAGGCCTTAACCAAAGCCAATTCACCACTTTCATTGTTATAGTCGCCAAACTTGTGACTGCAGCAACCGAGATTGCTAACAGGAATAGTGAAATGTCTTCCATTTTCAGTTTCAGTATTAGTGAAGGTCACTCTGTTGACTCCGCGTAATTAAGCAGGCTCTGTATAAACCTGAATGTTTTAAGAGTGTGATTACCAATGGAGATATAGTGAACTCCACCTAAATGCCATTTTGCAATGTCTTGACAGTGAGCATTAGGCATTTTCGAAATTGTAACGTGTCTCCATTAGATTAGAGTGCTGATTATCAGGTGAAAAATTAAGCACACAAGTGCAAATATAAGTAGCACATGCATCAGTGCAAGGGTGGTCTCCCTCTCTGTTAAAACATATGATCAGTATAGTAGGAGTCTCTGATAACACCATTAGATTTTTAAAAAGTTGATCTTCTAATGTAATACTCCCTCCGTATTATTCTTCATCATAAAAAATCCACGTTTTATTCAATCATGTAAAATAAACAGATAGTTATCAAATAATTATATTGTTTTTTCATAAAAGTTAACATAATTAATACATAATTTATCATATTAATCAATTTTGAACAATTATTTTGGGACAAGCTAAAAAAGGAATCTCTGATAACACCATTAGATTTTTAAAAAGTTGATCTTCTAATGTAATATCAGAGTAACATTTTCAAAGATGACGAGTTTTTTGCTTATGGGTGATATCATCCTCTTTAACATGGTTTCGTCATTTGAAGAGAATGTTGAAATGGAAGAAGAACATTTATTTAGTTATCTCTTCCAATATATATCCTATGATTTTAGGAGAATTTGGCGTTCAACACTTGCACCTAATTTTGTAAAGGTCTCTAGGTTTGTTTAAACAGTAGGTCATTAGAATCAACTACAAGAAGATGCTTATACAGCGAATTCTTTGCACCGTTCGAGCAGTGTTTTATGTTAAATTCCCTAAATGCTAATTATTAAAAAAAACACAAAAAACTGAATCGGTTCTTTTATTCATGAGGGGTGCTTGCAACTTGAGTTTCGAGATTTAATCTGATTTACGTAACTTGTTATTGAGACGATAGACATTATATGTCATATTATTCTTAAAACTTTATCATTAATTAATAGTATGAGGTACCGTATGTAGTATTTGTCGGAACCTTGAGATCTCAGCCAAACATTTTTGTAGTGTGCAAAATATTTTATTTGAGAGTTTTGGTGAGAATTTTTTTAAATATTCTTTCCACAGCTAGCATTAATAAGCTCATTTATAGTCCTTTGGGGTCTCCTTGCAGGGCCTGAGATATTATTAACTCAAGGCCCGAGATGTTTAGACATGGAGAATTGGTCGGGTGACACGTTAAACCAATATCAAATTCATGTAGACACTGTACATTATTTGTTAGTATATACTATGTTAGTAATAAACTAGCATAATATTTCGTGCAAGGCACAGACTATTTTCTAATATTATACGGAAATATGAAACACATTGATTATAGAGTGAGTTTCTCATTCTATCCGAAAAATCCTAATTTCCCGTCTAGCACAATAATATTCGATTGTGTTTGGCTTTACGGTCCAAAAATATTGTACACAAAAATATTGTGTTTGTAAAAATATGAGTCATTATCGTAGTCGCTGGTTGAAGCAGGGAAGTACTCTTAGGACCCGGGTGACAGAATATGCCTCCGATTTATGTTGTACAAAGTAACCATAATTAAGAAAGCACATATCTTGCCGATAATGTTGTTTACAAAATTAGGATGCATGTTTGTCATGTTTTCATTCTGGAATGACACTAGATGATGATATTGAGATATGCATTACAAGCCAATAGTTTTTACAAAGGAAATGTAAAAACTACAATTTACCACCTCAAGCTCTGCCAATTCGCGATAAACGAAAACAGCAACACATAGTAGCAGGTCGTCCACAATGAACAGAATCTACCTATAGTAAAAAAAATAATCAGAATTTGTTATTTGTTGGTCAAAACCAAGAATCTATGTAGACAAAGGTAAATAGACAAGAAAATAACTGAGACGAGGAAGGGAGAAATGAAAGAAAAAGAAAAAATCACTGAAAAACCCAAGGATGGTAGCAGCCTAGCAGGTCGGCCATATTGAAAAAGGTTTGCTGGCTATGATGGCTTCTAAAAAACCAACCACAAGGCTATAAAAACTAACATATTCAGATATACTCACAAGATATAATCAGGCAGGTTAAAATATGCACACGGAAGGAACGTCATTTGAAATTCATACCGAAATATGTGAGATAACATATAATTGACATGCATAGATATATAATTCTACCCCAGCAACGCATGATAACCCATTAGCATGCAACATGGTACGAAGATCTGTAGAGTGGGTGTCAACCCAAATCCTCGATAAGATAAAGAAGAATTATCTTGAATATAAGCAGTCAAAAACAACTTCATTAGCATGAGGTCTTTTGGAAGGAGCCCAAAAACAAAACGGCCCAGAACGGATAATATCATACTAACGGGGATTAAACGGGTGTTGTGCGGTCCAACAAGATCCTCATCCATTCCAAATTCTTTCCATTATCTTGTCAAAGGATCTTATCATACAAGGCAAAGAAAACCGATTAAAATTGTCAGATTTAATGTTGAGTAATAATGAGAAGGAAACGAATAATTAGTTGAATAAAACATGAGATGCATAGACAATACTCTAAACAGTCATTCATATTGAACTAAAAAAAACATGAAATGTATAGACAATACTGTTGTGGAATAAAAAACGTACTTTCAAATTTACTGCTAGGGTTTAAGAGCTTTCGAGCTTTAAAGGCTGGTCTCGTGTTTCGTGGCTAAATCTGCCCTCACAAGATGCCTACGTATCTCAACTATTGCTGAGAATCAAGCCAAAAAACGTAGTTCTTGGTGTTGCCCTCGGGGCTATGGCGGCAGGGGCACACCAAGGACATAGTGACTTGTATGTCCTTATTCGAGGATGGAGTCTAAAACGTTGTAGATGACGTATGGAGTTGTGTCCAAAACGTAAATCTTTATGTTGCCCTCAGGGCTATGGCGGCAGGGGCACACCGAGGACGTACTGACTTGTATTGAAAGAAGCCCACTTGTATTAGAACAAGCCTGTATTGGACGTCTCCTAATACAGGTTGTACTTCTAGCCCAAATATTAATTACGAAATTATTATTTAATTAGAGTTTCGGGCCTTATTAATGAGCCTTATTTATGGACCAACTAGGTTTAATTAATGCAATATTAATTATATCTTTAAGGTTATTTTTAACCCATATCATTTACCCCCCAACTTCTATGATAATGCACTAGGATTTCATAGAAGTTATACCGGTCTTTTTCGAGACTTGTGGTCTTTTTATCCGTTACATGGGACTTACTACCCTTTTTTGGGGGATTTTAATATACACTAGTGTTTCACGAGTACCGTCTTGGTGTAAAGTGTGGAGCGACCTACACATTTACGACGATTTTGCCTTATTCGAGGCTAACTTGACATTTGCATAAGCCTTTTATATCTTATACCGTCTTGTTTTGGCTTCAAACCTTTCATTGAGCATATCGAATGATGGGGTTTGGACTGAATGTCTTAGGTTTCTGGGGTTTCAACCCTTCACCCTTACGAGTTCTTATTGATGGCTCCACTCATAGTGATTCTTTCTCAAGTCTATCATATCAAACTTCTCTTGAGCTTGAAATTTTCGATAATTAACAATAAGCATCTTAGGCTTTCTTTTGTATGTTTATTAGCAACATTCACCCTTTGGGGTTCGTTGTATTCAACTCTATTTGTGCAGTTGACATGCATATTTCGTATGCTTTCCTTTTCATTCATTTGTAGTTTGTCTTGGCAATGCTTTGAGGATGTTTCTACCAATCAAAACGGGTTCAACCCTTCATCTTCTTTCCAGGAACCTCATGATTTCATCGAACCTTATTTCTACTTGTCCTACTAGCGGATCCTTTTAGGATGCACTAAACATAATAAACTTTTAAGTTTGAGGCATGCCAAGTCCTTGACACCTCGTGCCCTTCGAGGATTTCTAGCCTATACGAGCCTCGTCCAAACACATTCTTGACTTTGTAGGGCCCTTCCTAATTCGGGGCTAATTTTCCTTTCTGTCCAACCCCGGATGCTTCAATCTTTCTGAGAACCAAGTCTCCTTGACGAAAGAACCTTTCTTTAACCCTCAGGTTGTAGTAGAAAGATGCTCGCTTCTGATGTTCCACGATTTTGGCATTTGCCTCATCTCTGAATTCATCAATTAGATCAAGAGCCAACCTCATACCTTCTTCGTTCGATTCAGGCTCAAAGGCCCCTACTCTTGGGGAGGTATGAGTAATCTCCACTGGCACCACGACTTCTGCCCCATAGGCTAACAGGAATGGAGTTGCTTCAATAGTAACCTTGCAAGTGGTACGATATGCCCAAAGTATAGGGAGCAACTCGTCCACCCAAGTGTTCCTTGAGCGTTCAACTATCTTCTTGATTCCATCTAGGATGATTCGGTTGGACACCTCGGCTTGTCTGTTTTCTTGAGGATGAGCAACTGATGTGAATCGCAACTCAATGTTGTTCTCCTCACAGTACTTTTTGAAATCTTCATTGTCAAACTGCTTCCCATTGTCCGTGACCAGGATTTGTGGGATTCCATATCGACACATTACACTTTCTCATAGAAATTGCAATACTTGTTTGGTGGTTATCTTGGCTAGAGGTTTAGCCTCAATCCACTTAGTGAAGTAGTCAATTGCCACTATCAAGAACTTCCTTTGTGCACTTGCCACTGGAAATGACCCAAGTATGTCCATGCCCCATATAGAAAACGGGATTGGTGAGTTAACTGATGTTAACATCTCGGGAGGTTGCCTAACCACAGGTGCATGCTTTTGAAACCGTTTGCACTTCTTCACATAATCTTTCGCATTAGCAAGCATATCTGGCCAGTAGAAGCCTACACGGGTGATTTTATGAGCAAGGGCCCTACCCCCCAAGTGTTGCCCACAAATTCCCTCATGAACTTCTTTCAAGGCTAACTCCGCCTCCTGGGGTCGTAGACACTTCAAGTAAGGAATGAAAGTAAGGAATGACAAAAGACTTCTTGTATAATCGGGGTCTATCCAACAGCCACCTATGTCAATAGGTGCTATTAGTTTTCCATTGATGATCGGGGTCTTCAAGACTTGGAAGTATACACTTCCGGCATAGTTCTCTATCTCAGAAGAAGCAAATTTAGAAAAGGCATCGGCCTTAATGTTTTCTTCTCTAGGAATGTGTTCCATATAGCATTCATCAAACCGGGTCATGATGGCTTTCACAAGCTTCAGATATTTAGCCATGGTTTCATCCTTAGCCTCAAATTCTCCATTTACTTATGAGACTACCAATCTCGAGTCTCCACAGACTTTGAGAGTATTAACTCTCAAGGCCCCATCCAAACCTAAGCCGGCTATCAGGGCTTCATACTCAGCTTCATTATTTGTTGTCGAAAAATCCAACTTTGGCGCATACTCAATAAGAAATCCATCAGGACTTTGTAGCACCAAACTTGCTCCACTTAATTTTGTTTTTGATGCCCCATCAAAATAGAGTACCCAATATTCCTTGGATACCATCTCTTGCTCTTGCTTTTTAGCCTCGTTGCCCTCCAAGGGTACTACTTCTCGCCCCCCGACTTCTTGGTTGTTGATGGTATATTCAACCATGAAGTCAGCAAGTGCGTGTGCTTTAATGGCCGTTCGAGGCTTATACTTAATGTCGAACTCTCCCAACTCAATCGCCCATTTTATCTGTCTTCCACTGACCTTAGGACTACGTAGGATGTTCCTCAATGGTTGGTCAGTCAAGACTTCTATCTTATGCGCCTGGAAGTATGGGCGTAGTTTTCTTGAGACCATGATCGATGCTAGAGAGAACTTCTCTATCAGAGAGTAGTTCACTTCCGCTCCATGCAAGATTTTACTCACATAATAGATGGGTTTCTGAACCTTCGACTCCTCTTTGACCAAGACGGCTCCTAAGGCAGTATTTGAAACAACCAAGTACAAATAGAACGTCTCTCCAGGTTTCGGTTTTGCCAACAATGGTGCTTCAGTCATGTATTTTTTCAAGGCCTCAAAGGCTTCTTGGCTTTCTGCTGTCCACTCAAAATATTTCATGTTCTTCAATACTTTGAAGAAGGGTAGACACTTTTCCCCTGAATTGGAGATGAACCTTCCCAATGTTGACACTCTCCCAGTGAGTTTCTGAACATCTTTAACAGAGTGCGGTGGTTCCATATCCACAATTGCTTTAATTTTGTCGGGGTTGGCTTCAATTCCTCTTTTAGAGACCATCAGACCCAAAATTTTTCCTGAACCTACGCCAAATGCTCACTTGGCAGGATTCAACATCATTTTATGGTGTCTCAGCACTTCAAATGCCTCTCGGAGGTGCTCTATGTGATCGGCCTTATCGAGGCTTTTGACTAACATGTCATCCACGTAAACCTCCATGGTCTTGCCAATGAGATGTTTGAAAATTTTGTTCACTAACCTTTGGTATGTGGCACCTGCATTCTTGAGTCCAAAGGCCATAACTAAGTAACAGTAAACACCAAAATCAGTAATGAATGATACATTGAGAATGTCATCCTTATGCATCTTGATTTGGTTGTATCCACTGAAGTCATCCATGAAGCTTAGCATTTCATGCCATGCAGTGGCATCTATTAAAGTGTCGATCCTTGGTAGGGGAAAACTGTCCTTAGGACATGCATCGTTCAAGTCTGTAAAGTCTACGCACATTCTTCACTTTCCATTGGCTTTCTTGACCATTACCGGGTTAGCCAACCATTCAGGGAATTGAATCTCTTCAATGAATCCTGCTTCCAAGAGCTTATCTACCTCTTTCTTTATGGCCTCTTGCCTTTCTGGAGCAAAGTTCCTCTTCTTTTGCTTCACCGTCTTCCTTTCGGGATCTACGTTCAACTTGTGAGTTATCAATTGGGGATCAATCCCCGGCATATTAGCTGATGTCCAAGCAAAAACATCTTCATTCTCTTGGAGGAAAGATATAATCTTGCCCTTACAGGGTTTAGGCAACAATGCTACAATGTAAGTGACTTTATCTGGTTCTCATAGAACTAAGGGGATAGGGATCAAATCCTCAGTTGGCTTTCCCCTTCTATCTTCATCATCCCTTGAATCTATGTCATCAATTGGGAGAACCTGCCACCCGACTCCATCAGGTCTTAGTGCGGCTACATAGCAAGTTCTAGCCATTTTCTGATCTCCTCGCTCTTCACCAACCCCGTTCCTTGTAGGAAACTTTATTTTCAAGTGGTATGTCGAGGCAACAGCCTTAAAAGCATGAAGGCCAGTCCTTCCAAGGATTGCGTTATAAGTAGAGGTTGCCTTTATAACCAAGAAGTTCAACATTTGAGTCGTTGTCTTCGAGCCTTGCCCTATAGTCATGGGGAGCTAGATTGTGCCTTCTACCTTTGATTCGACTCCATTGAATTCGTAGATAGGCATGTTTGAGGGTGTCAACTGTGCGTCAATATATCCCATCTTGATGAAAACATCGTGGAATAAGATATCCACAGAAGCTCAATTGTCAACCAGAACTCTCTTGGTTTCAGAATTGCCTATTACAGGTGTGATGACCAATGGGTCATCATGAGGAAATTTTACCCCTTCTAGGTCAGAATCATCGAAGCTAATGGCAACTTCTGTTTTGGCACACTTCAATGATTCTCCAACAACAGTCATTACCTCTCTAGCATAAACTTTTCTTGAATTCCTGGAAGAGCCAGCCGCAGTCGGTCCTCCAAATATCATGTTGATAACTGGACCTCGGGGTAGGATTACGATCTTGATCATTATCCTTTTTGTCACAGTCTTTCTTTTCATAGTTTCCTCTTTGGTTTCCTCAATTCCCATCCTTGGTGAACTTATCCAGTTTTCCCCTTCGGATCAAGAATTCAATTTCGTCCTTCAGCTATCTACAATCGTCGGTGTCATGACCAACTTCTTTGTGGAACTGACAGAATTGGTTCTTGTTTCTTTTCTCCATATCAGTCCTCAGTGGCTTCGGCCATCGAAGATCAACATCTTTTTCAATGTCCATCAGGATTTGACTTCTAAAAGCATTCAATCTTGCATACTCCGTGAATCTTTGCCTGGGATTACCCTTCTTTGGTGCAAGATCAGAATCCTCTGTTATTCTTGGGTACTTGTCCCTTGCATCAAACTCTTGAGCCTCCTTCATCTTTTTTCTGTTTCCATTACCCCCAGTATTTGATTCATATTTCCTCATGCTCTCCTCAGCTTTAATGTACTTTCCAGCCCTGTCTTGTAGCTTCAACATGCTTTCAGGGAGGTGCTTTGCCAAAGACCTTTTAAAGTGGTCGTCAGTGGTTCCTTGTTGCAGGGCTATCATGGCCACTTTGTCTTCCAGATCCGGGACTTTAAGAGCCTCCCTGGTAAATCGATTTATGTAGTCCCTCAAGGATTCATTCTTGCCTTGTTGAATTCCCATGAGAGATACTGAACTCATCTCATGCACTCTCTCACTAACAAACTGGTTGATGAACGCCTTGCTCAACTCCTTAAAAAACCCAATAGAGTTAGGAGGGAGAGGAATGTACCAACGTTGAGCCATGCCCTCAAGGGTTTGTGGAAACGTTCTGCACTTGACTACATCATTGGTAGGTTGCAACAATAGTGCGTTAAAGAAGGTTCTCACATGATTAACAAGGTCTCCTGTCCCATCGTAGGCCTTAATGGTTGGCATCTTGAACTTTCTGGATATATGAATTTTCATGATATCCTGAGTAAAATGGGGTGTAGGATCATCCGGATCTCCTAAGGACAACAACTCAGTGGGATCACCCTTTGGGGCTTCAGCCCTCCTTGACTTTCTCGGTGTAGGATCTAAGTTAATTACAGGAACCCTCTCGGTTGAGTTGCCTTTGTCTCTAGCTGCCTCTTCCTCTTCTAATACCTTCTTAAGCCTTGCAGCCTCAGCTTCATATGCTTCAATCTTGTCTTTAGTAGTTTGGGGTTCCCGATTTGTTCGGGTAGGACGTCTTCTCCTTGGGGGGACGTCCCTTTCATCATCAGATGAGTAATCTTCATCTTCGGTATAGGGACCAGAAAAGTCTCGAATCAGAGGGACTTGCTAAGTCTGAGTTTGTTGATTAATGGGCTCCAGGCCTCGAACATAAGGAGGCACATATTATTCATGATATAGTGGATTATGACCACTACTCCTAACGGGGGGTCGTGGAGGCATTCCATAAGGTGGCATACCCAAAGTTTGATTCGTGTATTCGGGAAGATCAGTAGTATGAAGTCGAAGGCCTCAGGGTGCATTCAAAATCACTTGAGAGGATGTGATTGGTTGATGATGAGTCATCTCTTGAGTTTGGGGGTTGGCTCCATGAACCACCATCTGCTTGGGATTCATCCCTTCAACTGAGATTGGGATCTCTGGTCCTTGAGTAGTGGTGAGGGGGATATTCGTCTCTTGAGTACCAGTAGTTGGTGGTGGCTAACTTCTTGCCGTTTGAACACCAAAAGTCGATGGTGGATCACGTGAAGTTCTTCGTGTGTTTGCCATGGTTGATGTTCTTGTTCCACAGACGGCGCCAAATGTTGTGGAATAAAAAACGTACTTTCAAATTTACTGTTAGGGTTTAAGAGCTTTCGAGCTTTAATGGCTGGTCTCGTGTTTCGTGGATAAATCTGTCCTCACAAGATGCCTACGTATCTCAACTATTGCTGAGAATCAAGCCAAAAAACGTAGTTCTTGGTGTTGCCCTCGGGGCTATGGCGGCAGGGGCACACCAAGGACATAGTGACTTGTATGTCCTTATTCAAGGATGGAGTCTAAAACGTTGTTGATGACGTATGGAGTTGTGTCAAAAACGTAGTTCTTTATGTTGCCCTCGGGGCTATGGCGGCAGGGGCACACCGAGGACGTACTGACTTGTATTGAAAGAAGCCCACTTGTATTAGAACAAGCCTGTATTGGACGTCTCCTAATACAGGTTGTACTTCTAGCCCAAATATTAATTACGAAATTAATATTTAATTAGAGTTTCGGGCCTTATTAATGGGCCTTATTTATGGACAAACTAGATTTAATTAATGCAATATTAATTATGTTTTTAGGGTTATTTTTAACCCATATCAAATACTTTACCCAACACTGAACTAAATTAAGTAAATTATATAAACATACACAGAGATGCACATTCAAATAACTAACCTTGCAACAAATCTTATAAACAGATTTAAGTGATCAATGTAAAAGCAACTATCCTATACCCAATACATGGAATGCATAAGTATTATTTGCTATTACCATTTGCACTAAAAAACATGGAATACTGGACCGTTACAATGTCAAAACAAAAATTCAGCCCCTGAAATAGAAGACGGCTCATTCAGCCTATAGGTTCTGCACATCATGATAATGAACAGTTAAATAAGACCAAAAATTAAAGGAGAACGCATTATGCCAACATAAAAAAAGACGATTTCAGGGCTTATGCAATCATTTCTCTTGTTGATAGAATATATTGTCCAAGGACAGAGGCCAAAGCCTCAAAGAATTAAACCTTGTCAAAGGAAGGTGGGTGGGTGCATATTTTAGATCCGACTTCCATTCATCAACATTCCTCGTACAGTACTTCACTTCTCTGCGGAGAGGTTTTCTGAAATTTTTACTGTACGTGCACACGTAGAAAATATCTGATCCTGATAATAATTGAGCCAAGGACTTCTGGTCCCAATCATCACTTTTAAGACATGCCTAGGAAATGTAAGCATGGGTGGAACTTGGAAGTGAGAATTGGTGCCTGAAAAGATGATGCAGAAAATTGATTTGCAAATCTCCACCCAGCGTTACCTCTATTAGTTCCTAATATTAGTCCTCCAGCAGCTTCTGGTAACTCAATAATTATATGTTTACAACAATGAAAAGCTATATAAACCACGGGTACTACCGATTGAACTCTTTAAACAAGTTATATCTGGCTTTCTAGTCCTCGTAATCATCGTCATCAAATTCAACATGGTCTTCTTCGTCTTCTTAATCTTCGACAGCTATAATCTTGGTTTCGTTTAGTATCATAAAGTGTAGCAGCTGGTGCAACGTCTTCAGCAAGTTGAAGCAAGGGACACCTCATAGGCAGCTACCCAGCTTGTGAATTTCAGCAGCTGATTTCCATGACTTAAAAAAAACATTAACATTAACAAACTCCTCCGAAAAACTAAACCTCTGCGAACAATATAATGACACAACCTTCACATTAGCTGGAACAATTTATTCCTTGAATTGTTCAGATACATTTTCAGCAGCATAAAACCTAGCCAAACAGAAGGGGTTTAAACCTCGATCAAAAATATCAATGAACTAATTTTAAAGGGACGATACGATTAGCAAAAATGTGACTCCAGCACAAAAAAGAAACAGATGAATGTGAGAAGATTAAAAAAAACCTCACAAAATGTAGCCTATATGAAAATTAATGACAATGAAAACGAGTTTTAAGGGACATTGAATATTTCACTTTAACTCAAGGAAGAAAAAAGGTCATTAAAATTTGTTACAATCGTTCTACAAGCTAATGTGTATAAATTTTCTGCACTTTTGTTGTATTAACGTGATCACCATTAGTGTTGGTTCTATTTGATTATCTGCTGACTTTGCAATTCATGTATAAAGTTCTAAGATTTTTGGCCAAGTAATTTTGTGGTTCGATCAATATATAATGTTCCGATCAAAATTTGACTATTTTGATACAAAAAAGAAAATATGAAAAGGTTACTTTAGAACGAAAACATTATAATAGTATAGTAGTAATAAATATTTCAAAAATTATAAAAAAAGTCATTTTTTCCAAAATTAACAATAAGAACTATGGCCAACAATCCATCGCAGCTACTACCCTCAGGTTCATCCAATATCCAATATATCCTCATTTATGTGTATGTTTAATGTATGTGAGCTTTAAGCTAATTAGTATTGTGGTTTTGGAGAACATAGCTGATTGATCGTTGCATTGGGTCAAAGATATGGGTGATTATGAAAGGAGACAAGGAGCTTGTTGGCACTCTACGAGGTTTTGATGTTCATGTCAACATGGTTCTTGAAGATGTCACTGAATTGTATGCCCCCCCTCTCTCTCTCGCTCGGTCAGTCAGCTCCCTCCCTCTCTCTCCCCAGATGTGTGGATCAATTAGACATTTACTCTCTCTCCCTCTCTCTTTAATATGGTTTTGTGTATAAGATGGTTCAAGAATTTATGTATATTCATATAAAGTTCATTTAGGCTATAAAGATTGAAACTTTTGGTTAATTAGTACTTGGGATTCTTGGGTTCAGATTGAATGAGATTGTTGTGTAGTTTGTTGCAATTGTTGAACTTGGTTTTTGTTAGAGAAGATGTTAAAAGTTACAAATTCTACATTGATTCTTATGTTTGTATTACTAATGTTGAGGATGAAGTATAGTCGAAAATTATGCAATTATTTGATTCTCTAGTCCATGTTTGATTGCATGGACTACTATATATTTTCTCACTAGGTATTATGATCCCATCAAAATAAACTATTAGATTGAAAGATATTAATTCCGTGAAACGAACAATGGCATAAGATAACTTTATTTGTCGTCAGTGTAATATGTTACTGTAATAAACATTAGGTCCTATACAGTTTGGGTGAACTGCCTAGAACTGACAATATGACTCAGTAGCTTAATTAGCTGACTCGATGCTCCTTAAAAGATGTCTCTGTTACAGTTTAGATGTGTTCATTTGGGTTCTAGTTATCTAGTTTTTCTATGGAATTGCAACTTGGGATTCCACTGAGCTTTTAATTAGGATGTGCATTTTAACCAAATGTTTTCTATCCTAATCAATCTTCAAAATAAAATACCAAAAGAGGATTACTATTGTTTTGTTATACTTTCAAGAACACCATTGTAAAGACATATTTTTCGCTAGCTGGAATTAATGTTCATTAAAGAAATTACGGCTACATCTTATGATACACTATAAATTTTGCGAGACACTATAAGCAGAGGCCTTTTAATTTGTGTCAGGATAAAGTATTATGTTGCAGTAAAATGATAAAAGTTCTATATATGGTTTGGAGAGGTTATATATCAACTTGATCCACAACAAAGCTTTGTATCTGGTTTGATTTATATGTCTTAACCTTTTTAATATAAATATCTGGACTTAAATTGGATCAAATGTTCATTTTGGACTTCACGGTAGAGGTGGCCAAACGGACTGGTTTGACCGGCTAACCCGTAACCGGCTCGCCAAAATAAATCGTTTAACTCGCCTCGAAACGGGGCGAGTCGAATCGGCACAAACCGGTAGGAATAAACGGGGCGTTCACGGGTTCCTTTTTCTTGAACCAAAACCGGCACGGCTGCTCGCCACTATCGAACCGCCCGGCACGGCTCGTCGACTCGTCACGGGTTGAACCGGCCAGGCACGTACGTCCGCTTCTACAATTACAATAAAAACGAATGAGGCTCCCCTTTATTGTTGCATATCAGTTTTTGTCTGAAAAGTAAGTAAAATTATTTGATAACTTGTAAAATCAATTTTCAGAAAAAGTGTTTTGGTTACAAATACTTCTTTTAGAGAAAAAAAAGTAAGTTTTTATATTTTTGAAAATGAAACTATTTCCAACTTTTACGAGTTTTCGTACGACTACCAACGAACAACAATAATCAAATAGTGAATATGATTTTTTTGTTTTGTATTTTTAAAATTTGTTTGGTTTGTATTTGTTTTAATATGTTAATGCAGTTTGTTTCGTTTGGCCAGCACTACTTCACGGTGAATGCTTTGGATGTTGAATATGGGACATCACGACTTCTTTTTGTGATACTTGATTGGCCCATAACAATCCCCTGGGTAGCATCGAGGAATTGGATTATTGTACTTGTTGGCCTTTTTGTTGTTTTTGGTGGTGTAAGTTGCAAGGCCGTTGTGGTGCCTTCGACATTCGGGGTTATCATTCTAACTTTACTGTCTAGAAACCTTATCTGACCAGATCCCTTTTTCTTCTTTTGTGAAAAGCAATAAAAGAGGAATCTCACGTGCAATTATTATCCATTAATATCAATCTTTGTGATTAATTTGATTTGAATACTGATTGACTGATTATATACATTGTTTCACTGTTTGGCCTGATGAAATGAGTGTTGAGGAACTGTCAGGTAGTGTTCATGATCATTTTAATTCCTTAGTCTCCTATTTTGTGGATACAGTGAATTCACTTCTGAAGGGCGAATAGTGACGAAGCTCGATCAGATTTTGCTTAATGGAAACAACATCGCGATTGTAAGTGCTGAACTCTCAACTACTTTACCACCTCAAGCTCTGCCAATAATTTTTACAAACTATTACAAGCCAATAGTTTTTACTACTTTAATAGATTTGACATAGAGATATGTAGTCTATAGGGCATTTAGTACATAAAACTTTACCACCTCAAGCTCTGCCAATAGTTTTTACAAAGGAAAACCTTTAAGTTGTTCAGTCTCATTTTTGAACACGCGCGGTCAAGGTTGTGCCCGAAACAAGCTCCATTGAATCATGGACCACTTGCCAGTCAACTCTAGTAATCTCCACTTATTCATCATCTTTTCTTTGTCTTGCATTTTCACTACCAGATCATTGGACATGGTCCCAAATAAGTTGTTAGGATATTTTGTCTTTATGTGTGGAAAACTCTCTACTTAATAGACTACAAGTCATCTAGTATTGTAATGCAGTTTTATCAATTTATAATAGAGTTTTGTTTTTCTCCATCTGCATTCTTCATATTCATTCTTGATTACATCTATCAAGAGCATTATTCATCAAAAATTATTCTGTCATCATGGTATCAGAGCTTTGCTTGATTTCCTGATTCAATTTTTTTCATCAAAGTCTCTGTTATTTATAAAAAGCCTATGTCATACCAATCCCAGATCTTCTTTCTTTTTTAAAATCAATCACTCAACCAATCCTTCTTAAACATGGCAACATCTGCTTCTACAACAAAAATAGACATGCTCCATCCTCTATTTTTACACCCTTCTGATGGTGCAAATTCAATTCAAGTTGATAAATTACAAGGTAGCTCTGACTATCGGGCCTGGAGACGTTCTATGGAGATTGGCCTCTCATCGAAAAGAAAGTTTGGATTTGTTAAAGGCACAGTCACACCACCTACAGATGATACAACCAAGGCAGAAATGTGGGAGACCTGTGATAATATAGTAATTTCCTGGATCACTTCTAATGTTTCACCTTTTATACGCAAATATATTCTCTATATGAATACATCGAAAGATATATGGATGAACCTTCAACAATGTTTTTCTCTTACAAATGGGTCTCGTAAGTATAAGCTCAGTAAAGATCTGTATGATATAAAGCAAGACACTTTGTCTGTGAATGATTACTACACTGCCATGAAAACAGTCTGGGAAGAATTAGATACTCTAAACTGCTTACCTGCTATTACCACCACAACACCTGAAATTACTAAACTTTTGGCTGAAATTAATTTGCAAAGAGAAGAGTCAAAACTATTTTAGATTTTAAATGGGTTGAGTGACACTTATGCTGCTCAACGTAGCCAGTTATTACTAATTACTCCACTGCCAACTGTGGAGACTGCTTCCGCTATGCTTCAACAAGGAAGAGGAACAAAATGAAATCCTTAAAGGTTCTAACTCACCACAACATGACATACTGGCAATGTATAGTAAAGGAAACTCTGGCAAGATCTTTCACTGCACAACATGTGGGAACAAAGGTCATACTCAAGATCGTTGTAGGTCAGTTGTTGGTTACCCAAAGTGGCACATGAAAAATCCGGTTAACTCAGGTCGATCTCCAATGCCTGTTAATCAGTCATCTAGGCCCAGGTGGACACCTAACCAAAGGCCACACCTCAACAACTCACTCAAATTGCTCAACTTCTCCAAATGTCCAACCTACAGAGTTCCTCCAACAATGAAGAACCTCTTGAAACACCCTTCTCAGGCATGATTACTTGCTTTAAGGCAACTGTGACTCCTGAAGCATGGATCATTGATTCTGGGGCGTCGGATCATATGACACCCCACCTCAATAATTTGGAATCACCAGTTGTCTTTACACCTTCAACCTGCATCAATATGCCCACATGAGCTACTACAAAAATCACCAATACTGGTACTGTTACCCTCTCTAATGAACTAAGCTTACATGATGTCTTGTGTGTTCCTTCCTTTAAGCATAATTTGATGTCTGTGCAAAAGCTTATTAAGCACAATAATTGCGAAGTCAGTTTCTTGCCTGCATATTGTACAATCATTGACAGAAATTCACGAAAGTTATTGGCTGTTGGAGAAGCCAAACATGGCTTATATTATTTGGTGCATACAGATGATCCAATGTCCTGGTTGAACAAACACAAAACCTCACATATTTATTGTCTCACTTCCAGAATTACTACACCTGATGCAACCTCAATTTCTACCTGGCATCACACGCTAAGCCACACCCCTCTATCGAAAATTCAGCTCATCCCTCAAATACCAAAATCAAGCACTGCTCACATATGCGTCACTTGTCCTATGGCCAAGTTTCACAATCTCCCATTCACCCTCAGTGATTCACAAGCTAAAGAACCTTTTGAACTCATCCACATCGACATTTGGGGTCCCTACAAACTCCTAACACAAGGCAACAAAAAATAATTTCTCACCATTTTCGATGATTACACCAGACATACCTGGATCTCCCTACTCGCTCACAAGTCTGAAGCTTACTCAGTGATCAAAGCATTTCATCAGTATGCTCAGAATCAGTTCACCAATGCCATCAAGAAAATCAGGTCGGACAATGCCTTGGAATTTGCTGATTCTCGGTTCACTCAATTCTTTCATGATCATGGAATAATTCATCAAACCTCATGCTCACATAAACCTCAACAAAATGGGCGGGTTGAGAGGAAGCACAAACATATCTTAGAAATCGCCAGAGCTCTCAGACTACAAGCTCACTTACCTGTCTCTATGTGGGGTGACTCTGTGCAAGCTGCAGTACACATCATCAATAGATTGCCCTCTGCATCTCTAAACAATGAAACTCCTTATTATCTCCTGTACAAAGAAGCACCGATTTATACACACCTTAAGGTGTTTGGGTGTCTGGCGTTTTCTCACAATCCAGCTTTCCCTACAGACAAATTTGAGTCCAGAGATGTTCCATGCTTATTTGTAGGATATCCCCCAAGTAAAAAAGGTTATAAGCTGATAAACCTGCTCACAAATAAACCGTTTGTATCAAGGGATGTTAAGTTTTGTGAAACAATTTTTCCCAACCATCCAGATTTTCTATCACAATACATGTCACCATTGCCAATTTCACAGTCCATAATTCAACCAACACATGCACTAGATGAAGACTTCTATCCAGTCACAACACTAGTCACAACACTTGATGACTCACCACTCATCTCTGTTACAACCGATACAACATATGAAGTCTCTGAAAACTTCTCATATGCATTATCTGATTCTGAGTCATCGGATCCCCCATCTCCACCTGTTAGAAGATCCACCAGACATCATCAACCTCCTAACTGGCACAATTAGTACCAAATATATCAGGTCAGCTCCTCTACTCATACCCAAGACAATATTCCTGCAGTATCAAATCTAGCATTCACCACAGTTCAACCACAATTTTGTTGTTTTTTATCATCACTTATTTCTCAAAATGATCCCACTCAATTCAAAGAGGCAGTCACTGATTCTGGATGGGTACAAGCAATGAATACAGAACTGAGTGCTCTTGAGAACAACAACACCTGGACAATTACGACATTGCCTCCCAATAAAACTGCTATTATGACACCTGGACTAACGGCGTACTGTGATAGCGATTGGGCGAGTTGCCCCATGACACATAGGTCTACCTCCGGCTATTGCATTTTCTTTGGCTCTTCACCTGTGTCCTGGAAAATAAGCGCAACTACGAGCAGTAGTGTTTTTCTTCCAGTTAGGGGTGAGCATTAAAATTCAAAAATTGTATTATCCTGATTTTCGATTTGGTATTCGATTTTAAAAATTCAAAAATTTGGATATTCAACCCGAAAAACTGGACCAGATATCCGATCCAGATATTTTTTTTAAATTCGGATCACTTATAAGAAAAGTATCTCTATTTTGCTTTGCCTATGACACACTTCACATGTTTTATCCAAACACTCCCTCGAATAATGAAGTTGAAGAATCAATTTTACTTTTTCAGAAGGATGTCCCATTCGTTTATGCCACAATTCTATAGAAGAACTTACGGTAGAAACAACATTTACATTCGAGACACATCGAAAATAATAAAAGCCATCTCGTCATTCACCTATTCCAATAACCTCCCTCGATTGAAGATCTTGTATTTCACGTGTTAGACAAAAATTGAACATAACAATTCTGATCAATATTAAATTGTGAAACAGATATTAAACTGCAAGTTAATTTAGGAAGATAAAGAACACGAATGAGACAAATTTTGTTCGAAAATACAACTTTCTCACCATTTGGCAAACCAACGGGACAATGACAAGTTGTCACATCTTTAAGATTCTTCAAACAAGATAAGTTACCCTCATATGATTTGAAGCCCCGGTATCAATTATCCATCCTTTATCATTAGTTTCACTATTTAATTGGTATGCTGTATTTTTAGGATACCCAACGACTGTAATCAATGATTGCCATTGTTTTTTCAAAAAAATCGGGCAACACATACTCTATATATTGATTCACATGTGCGGAAGTAAGGGTTATATGACCTGCCTCTATTACCATGTTAAGTTATCAGTTGTCCTAAAACCCTAAGTTCCTAGCGTCCCATCCAATTTTCAATTACTAAGTGGGGATCTCGTCCCTTTTTGGGCCTACTATAGCACACATTTTTTTCCCAATTATACGGTGGAGATCTTGTTCCTTTTTGGGTCCACCAAATAAAATTCAATATTTTTCAATAAATGAGTATATTGGGGGTGGCAGGGAGTCAAACCTGAGTTCTTTCACCTGCTTGCGCTCTAATACCATGTCAAAATTGATTTGTTATTGAATCATTCAATCTCTCAAAGTTACATATGTTTGAGGTTATACATATAAACCCCAATATTATAATATTATTAATTATAATAAATATCCAAAATATAATATAAATATATTTAATATATTTTCCAAACAGAACTGCATATTTTGCCCAACCTTATAGAAAACAAGTTGGAACAATAATAATGATGTTATCCGAGGCAAACTGCATCATTATAATCCATCAAATATTCACAAATATTATAGGCATCAAAACTGAATTATTATTTCTTTTCAACATCAAAATTAAATTTTGTTTCATTCTAGAACTATTGTTTGTGCTAATGAGCCCTTAGCCCAACATATATGTTGAGACTTAAGATTATCAAACTAAGACTCCAAATAATTGCGAGGAAAGGAGAAGGTGAAGCCCTGATTTGCAAAGGTTGGATAAAAGAAATGAGGGAAGCAGAATCTAATGTGCATATGTGCTGAGGAGGAACTTGTAGCCATTAAAATTCTGGAAGGATTGAAGTAAGAACCATCAATTGAAGTCTTAAGCAGTCACAGGAATACCTAAACTACATGGGGAGTAAATCTTTAACTTTTCTTAATTTAACATCCATACAATGAATTTCCAGAGTGGTCAAAGTCGTCAGTACAGAAGGGCCTGATAAGATTGAAGAACTCAATGCGATAAGTGCATCTTTTCATTACAGAGATGATGGAATTTCACACAGAATTCTCCAAGACCTCGATGAATTTAAAAAATAATGTTCATATGTAATACTAATCAAAGACTTGCTATAAATACTCTTAAATAAAGATAAATAATAATTTATGTTATAGTATATATTACAATCATTTTATAACATAATAATGAAGCTATCAAAATCTTAAAAAGAAAACATTACAATCTAAGATTTTAACAACCATCCCCTCGTTGAAAGGCTAAATCCAGGCGGAACATCGTTTATGTCAGAATCTCTAGGAACTTCAGCAGAATTGGAATTTGACGTAGGTTCAGGCGGAACATCGTTTATGTCAGAATCTCCAGGAACTTCAGTAGAATTGGAATTTGATGTGGGTTCAGGCGGAACATCATTTAGGTCAGAATCTCGAGAGGAACTTCAGCATAATTGGAATCTGATGTAGGTTCAGGCGGAACACCGTTTAGGTAAAAACTGTACTCGTCCCACCTTCAAAATGAAAGCAATTACTAAGATAACTACTTTGAAAAAGAAATTCTAAAATAACACTACTTACTTGGTGTAAAAGCAAACCTATTCACGTTGTGAGGAAAAAAATAGAGTCCTACGTCTTCCTCGTCAGGATCACATTCCTTAAAATTTAAAAACAGTTCTCAAGAAGTCCTCGTACGAACAGGGCTCAAACTCAAGAACTTTTGGCATTTCTTCAGAATATTGTTTCGCCTTTGCTGGAGCATGTGATGTTGGATGGGCCCCAAGATAGATACTTGTAGTCCTCTCATCTTTTAATCTGAAGGTTATCCTGATTTTTTATTTATAATAAATGATTATTCTAGATAATGGTTTAAAATAATGTGATATGACAAGGCATAAAACAACATATATACTTGAGGTAAGGATGATTAATGACTTGGGATATAATAAACAATAAATAGTCCAAGCTAATCGGCTATACATCTCAGGGAAGCAACATACAAAACATTATGCAGCCTTACACGGAAATAATTAGGTAGAAACATGAAACCTAAAGGTACTTAGCTACGAGCTACACAAAATTGCTGAAAGAAGTATAAAGACTAGTTCCTGTACCTGATAGCGTATATAACGGAACACATCAATAAATGTGGTACTGACAAAAATATCGGATCCAAATCCATGACTTGATTGATAATCAATTATACTCTCTATACTTTTAAATTACTTTATATGGATTTTTTTTTTTGCTAATTTACTCTATATGGAATTTAATAGTGTGAATATAGATTTGGTATTTCTATTGCATACAACAACAAATTGTAACAAAACAAAGTTATCACAAAAGTATTTAGACAAGGAATATTCTGGCTGGCATATAATAAAAGTACTTACATCCAGGAAGCCACTGGAGAACAATTAGTGGGAAAAGTTTCCTCCACTGTATGCACAGCATTCTCAGCATACAAATTCTTCGGTTCGGCATCTGTAGTATGCTCAACACCTGAATCATAAAAACTCTCTCCAAATTACAACCGTAAAGCTGAATTCAATAGAAGCAATTTATAACTGAAACCATCATTCAAATTCATTTGTTTACGACAGTCAGCAGTCAGCAGTACATTAAATGAAAAGCCAGCAGTACATGCTTATTTCATGTAAAATTGATCAATTTTGAGTTAAAGTTATAATGCAATCAATAAAGCAAAAGTTTGTATCAATAAATCTGACATTCAGGGGAACATCATAATTCAGAAGTACGAAAGTGCACTAAACTACTAATTGTGTGAACGGGATCCTAAAAATTACAACAATTTTAATAGGGTACAAGGCCCAGTTAAAAAACCATAGCAACAAAATACTTTATTTACCAGGCTTTCAAATTGTCTAACACAGTTAAATACCCAAACTACCTAAGGTGCTAAGCATACATAAATTCTTTAGCATAGTTAGTCAATCAATAGTTTCTTTGAATTTCTCTATCTTTCACCTAAACTGATTAGTACTCTTATAATATATCATAGAAATTGTCTCCAAATTACAATTGTATGCTGGATTTAATCCAACCAATTTATATACTCAAACCATCATTTGAACAAAAATAAATATTATAAATCTCGAATCAATTTCAAAAAAATAAAATAAAGAATTACCCGGAAACTATATGCCACTGAGGAAGGAGATTCATGGAGCACTTTCTTCATTGTTTTCTACAAGTATTTCAGAAATTAATCAACCGTAAGCAATTCATATATATATATATATAATAGTTAAATTATACAATTAAGAATTTTCAGATATGAAGGGGCAACAATCATATGTATGTATAATCAAAGTGAGTCTTGAGATTGGTACCTTATATGATAAGGCTTCAGAGAGTGATGGATCATAAAGCAACTCGAATTCAGCACAAAAATCATCGTCGATCGACATTTGAATTTGTATGTGTTTGTTATAGATACAAACCTATGTCTCTATAGCGTCTGGTTGGTGTTTTCATATTTGGCGGCCTAAGGAATAAAGACTTCTATATATATACGTTCAATTTAGGGCTAAATGAGACACTTTATATGAAATTACTTATGTAACCCTTACACATGGATTGTGAAATGAAAGATATTTTTGGATTTTAAATATTCAAATATATTCGATTTACATTTCAAATAATTTATTAGAATTTGAGAATATTCGGTAAGGATCTTATTAAAAGAATTACCATTTAAAAATATTTATACAAGATTTTAAATTATTCTTATAAGTATGACTTTATTCAATTAGGATTTCATATAATTTTATAAAATCTAATGATATTCAAAGAATTATACGCTATTAAATTTTATAATGTCTTTTATGTTTTTTGAAACCTTACCAAAATATTGGAGATTTTGAATGATTTGTTGTATAAAAATCGGGAGCCGAAATTACTCGATTGAGGAATAGATTAACAATTAATCGGTGAATCGGGATCAAAGGAATTGCCGGAGCAATAATTGGATGTGTTTTAATATTTTAATTAAATTTAATATAGTAACTTTATTTATTAAAAAATGTATTATTAGAAAATAATTCACTATGATTGATCAATATCAGGACGAGAAATGGTGAGATAAACAAGTCTCCCGGAATCTTTAAAATAATTTTTTAGAATTAACCAGGAATTTTTGAAAAGAAAATCAAAAATATATAAATACCTCCCGTGTCTCATTCATTTCATTACACATTCGTTTTTTGGTTGTCCTTTTGAATATTTTTACATTTCAAAAGTTTGGTGTACTTTTCTCCGCTATTTTACACAATTTCTAAACATTTGTGTTCACGTAAAGAAATTACAGAGACGGAGGGAAGAATACAAAGCCGCTATTTGCATTTCATGGTAACTAGCTTTAAACCCGTGCTTTGCACGGGATACTTCATAAATATTTTTTATAAGTTTATTTATATTATATTAACTTATTTAATACTTTTATTTCAGAAAAAATACTAAATACTGTTTGCAAATGTGTATGATATTTTATAAATAGTACTTATGATTTTTATTATATAATTAGCTTAAATTATATTTTAATTTTTTTAAAAAATTGCAAAATAAATATATGCAAATCCCCTTAAATTTATGATGCTTATTTTTATTAACACTAACCTTTATTCTTTTTAGTCGTTATTCTATTTTTTTATGGAATTAAGTGTTTTTCTAATTTTAAATTATTGAATTTTATATTTTCTTCACTTAATAACTTCAAGCATACTATATATAATTAATTTCTTATGTTTTTTTCAAAACAATTACAAAATACCATCCACAAACCACATTCTTCCCCGAGGAAGGTTTGAGTCTATTAATCTTATGTCGCCATGGATGTGATGTGAGTGTACAATTTAACAATATTTTTAATGTTTATTTATTAATATTTAAAATATAATTAATGATAATAATTATAAAATGACATATTTGCCCCTGACGACCAAACCATTTTAACCTCCTTATGCTAATTATATATAGGATATAACGGGACGGGTGAACGAAATGTGACTCGTGACATTTTTCGTATTTGTGGTTCGCGAAAACTATATTATATAAGATTTGTTTAATTCTTTAATCTTTACAAAAAATATAGTAATAGCTATGGTTATTTTACATCTTGTATCAAAAAACACTTTTTAGTATCAAATTATAGTAATGACTATAGTCATTTATTGGACTTGCTCTTACAAAAGCAACTAAACATAATAAAATAATTTAAATTATTTTTTCAACCCGAGAAATTGTCAATACGTTAACTAAGGCACTAATTTAAAAATGTGTATCAATCCGACCATCTGTTACAAATTTTCAACTCATTGCATGAATTTCTTTAGCAACTAGCAAGGTGGAAATTGGGGAGTAGGATTGGTAATTCTCTATCGAAAAGGTTTCACAAAATTATTTCTAATTTTCCATAATCTAAATTTGCAACATAATTGTTTAGCTCAATAATCCGGCATCAGATTCCGGCTAGAAAATATACAGATGATAACAAGTTTAACTACCTCAAATGCATGGTAGTCGTAGTAAGTACTACATTTTCTATGAACTTGAACAGATGAAAGATAAATAATCAAGTCCTTTTTAGTTTTCGTTCTCCAAGAGCAAGTCTACTGCATCATAAGAACATAAATAAATTTCATGAGATAAAAGGTCATGTCAACTGCTAAGTGTTAACACTTGTTAATAATAAAAATAAAATAGAAAAGAAGTTGATCATGTCAACTAGGGATGGACGTCGAGTCACTTCGGGCCGAATAGTGCTATATTCGACTCTGAAACCCGTCTCGATCCTCGAACGACGATTATTCCACTCCTCTATCCCCACAGGGAATCACAGATTTTTTTTTTTTTTTTTAAAATTATGAATAATATTTTGCAATATAAATTAACATGATAAACACTACAAGAAAGTAAGGCTAATTTCGACAAACCAAATTCGACAGAAACACAATTCGACAGAATTCAGTCGAAATTATACACTGTGGCTAAATTTGACAGGTTTCGGTTGAAAATGTATTATACACTGCGGCTAAATTTGACAGATTTGCAAAGGTTGGATAAAAGAAATGAGGGAAGCAGAATCTAATGTGCATATGTGCTGAGGAGGAACTTGTAGCCATTAAAATTCTGGAAGGATTGAAGTAAGAACCATCAATTGAAGTCTTAAGCAGTCACAGGAATACCTAAACTACATGGGGAGTAAATCTTTAACTTTTCTTAATTTAACATCCATACAATGAATTTCCAGAGTGGTCAAAGTCGTCAGTACAGAAGGGCCTAATAAGATTAAGAACTCAATGCGATAAGTGCATCTTTTCATTACAGAGATGATGGAATTTCACACAGAATTCTCCAAGACCTCGATGAATTTAAAAAATAATGTTCATATGTAATACTAATCAAAGACTTGCTATAAATACTCTTAAATAAAGATAAATAATAATTTATGTTATAGTATATATTACAATCATTTTATAACATAATAATTAAGCTATCAAAATCTTAAAAAGAAAACATTACAATCTAAGATTTTAACAACCATCCCCTCGTTGAAAGGCTAAATCCAGGCGGAACATCGTTTATGTCAGAATCTCTAGGAACTTCAGCAGAATTGGAATTTGACGTAGGTTCAGGCGGAACATCGTTTATGTCAGAATCTCCAGGAACTTCAGCAGAATTGGAATTTGAAGTGGGTTCAGGCGGAACATCATTTAGGTCAGAATCTCGAGGAACTTCAGCATAATTGGAATCTGATGTAGGTTCAGGCGGAACACCGTTTAGGTAAAAACTGTACTCGTCCCACCTTCAAAATGAAAGCAATTACTAAGATAACTACTTTGAAAAAGAAATTCTAAAATAACACTACTTACTTGGTGTAAAAGCAAACCTATTCACGTTGTTAGGAAAAAAATAGAGTCCTACGTCTTCCTCGTCAGGATCACATTCCTTAAAATTTAAAAACAGTCCTCAAGAAGTCCACGTACGAACAGGGCTCAAACTCAAGAACTTTTGGCATTTCTTCAGAATATTGTTTCGCCTTTGCTGGAGCATGTGATGTTGGATGGGCCCCAAGATAGATACTTGTAGTCCTCTTCTTTTAATCTGAAGGTTATCCTGATTTTTTATTTATAATAAATGATTATTCTAGATAATGGTTTAAAATAAAGTGATATGACAAGGCATAAAACAACATATATACTTGAGGTAAGGACGATTAATGACTTGGGATATAATAAACAATAAATAGTCCAAGCTAATCGGCTATACATCTCACGGAAGCAACATACAAAACATTATGCAGCCTTACACGGAAATAATTAGGTAGAAACATGAAACCTAAAGGTACTTAGCTACGAGCTACACAAAATTGCTGAAAGAAGTATAAAGACTAGTTCCTGCACCTGATAGCGTATATAACGGAACACATCAATAAATGTGGTACTGACAAAAATATCGGATCCAAATCCATGACTTGATTGATAATCAATTATACTCTCTATAATTTTAAATTACTTTATATGGATTTTTTTTTTTTTTGCTAATTTACTCTATATGGAATTTAATAGTGTGAATATAGATTTGGTATTTCTATTGCATACAACAACAAATTGTAACAAAACAAAGTTATCACAAAAGTATTTAGACAAGGAATATTCTGGCTGGCATATAATAAAAGTACTTACATCCAGGAAGCCACTGGAGAACAATTAGTGGGAAAAGTTTCCTCCACCGTATGCACAACATTCTCAGCATACAAATTCTTCCATTCAGCATCTGTAGTATGCTCAACACCTGAATCATAAAAACTCTCTCCAAATTACAACCGTAAAGCTGAATTCAATAGAAGCAATTTATAACTGAAACCATCATTCAAATTCATTTGTTTACGACAGTCAGCAGTCAGCAGTACATTAAATGAAAAGCCAGCAGTACATGCTGTTGGATATTTAAATTAATCTAAACATATTCTAATTATTGAATAAAATAGAGTCAGTCACGTAGAGTCAGTCACGTAGAAGTAGTCATGTGGTGTAGCATGTTTCTAGGAGCATAGTAGGAGTTTTTCTTGGGTGGTTCCTGATTTGTAGCAACCACTACTTTCCTTGTTTCTTTTTATCCTTTGTACGTTGGTTTTTCATATGTCAAGTAATAAGAGTTTTATCCTCTCTCAAGTTATACATACAGGCATGTGTTGTGTGCTGTTTTCTAATACTTGGTATCAGAGCAAGACGATTCTGTGAGACAAACCAGTCACGTGGTCAGATGGAACAACAACCGAGCAAGGTGAGGGAGAACTCCTTTGGGCTGAGCTATCCTATGCTGACAAGAACCAATTACACAGCATGGGCATTGAAAATGAAGGTATTCATGCAGGCGCATGATGTGTGGGAAGCCATAGAACCTAAGGACTCCGAGGCGTCTGCGACTGTGGAAGAGAAGGCGGACAAACGGGCTTTGGCTCTCATTTACCAGGGAATTCCTGAGGACACTCTGTTGACACTCGCGGAAAAGAAAACCTCTAAGGAGGCCTGGGACGCAGTTAAAACGATGTTCCTCGGAGCTGAAAAGGTAAGAAAAGCCAAGGCACAAACACTTAAATGTGAATTTGAATCGCTGTGCATGAAGGAAACAGAATTACTGGATGACTTCTATCTGAAATTGAGCAACCTGGTAACCAATATTAGAGCCCTGGGAGAGACGCTGGCGGAAGAATACGTCGTGAAAAAACTGCTCAGAGCAGTTCCCCCCAAATTCCTGCAAATTGCCTCAGCTCTTGAACAATTTGGGAATTTGGAGGAGATGTCGGTTGAAGAAGTCATTGGATCACTAAAGGCGCATGAGGAGCGAATGAAGGGCGTAACAGAGGTGAGCCAAGGACAGCTTCTCTTGACTGAGGAGGAATGGAAGAAATGCGAGAGGGATGAGGGACAACTGTTGCTGACCCGGGATGAGTGGGTGAAGAGAAGCAACAAGGAGCGAGTCAATGGTGACAATCGTTCAAGGGAAGTAGTGCGTGGGGTGCGAGATAGAAGCAGAGTAAGATGCTTTAACTGCCAAGGACATGGCCATTTTGCTGCAGAATGTCGAAAACCTCGTAAAGAGAGAGACACTCGAAGGGAGGCAAACCTCTCTATGTCCCACGAGGATGAACCAACACTACTAGTCGCTGAAATAGGCGAGACAAACATTGAATCTATGTTGTTAAAGGAGGAATCGATGATTCCAAAATTGCGATCAAACACCGAAGGACAAAGAGAATCACAAGTGTGGTATTTGGATAACGGGGCGAGCAATCATATGACTGGGCAACGCGGGAAATTCAAAGAATTGGATGAACGCGTGAGCGGGAAAGTGAGATTTGGAGATGGGTCAACCGTTAACATTCAAGGCAAGGGCACTGTTGCATTTAAATGTAAGAATGGGGAAGAAAGAGTCTTGACAGAGGTGTATTATATCCCAAACTTATGCAACAATATCATAAGTTTGGGACAGTTGTCTGAGGCCGGGAACAAAGTGATTCTTGATGGTGAATACCTCTGGGTACATGAAGCTAGTGGCAAACTGTTAATGAAGGTGAAGAGGACTGAAAACCGCTTGTACAAAATCAGTCTTGAGGAGAGTGGATACTCATGCTTTCTAAACAAGGTGGAAGAAGATACGTGGTTGTGGCACACCCGGCTGGGGCATGTAAACTTCCAAGCGTTGGAGATGATGTCAAGGGAAAAAATGGTATCTGGCATTCCGCGATTGGTTCACCCAAAAAGGAAGTGTGAAGGGTGTCTGATGACAAAGCAATCTCGAAAGCCGTTTCCTTCGCAAACAAATTCTGAATCAAGAAAACTACTGGAGATCATACACGCGGACATATGTGGTCCCATCTCGCCAACCACAACCGGAGGTAATCGCTACTTTCTATTATTTGTTGATGATTTGAGTAGAAAAATGTGGGTGTATATGTTGAAAGAAAAATGTGATGCATTTGAGACGTTCAAGAAGTTTAGAGCTTTGGTGGAGAATGGAACGGAAAGAAGTATAAAGATTTTAAGAACGGATCGTGGTGGGGAATTCTGTTCGAAGGAGTTTACTGCGTACTGTGAAGCAGCTGGCATACAAAGGCACTACACGGCGCCCTATACCCCACAGTAGAATGGGGTGGTAGAGCGTAGGAATCGAACAATAGGCGCCATGACAAGAAGTTTTCTGAAGGAGTCAAAACTACCAGCCACCATGTGGGGAGAAGCCGTACGCCATTCAGTCTACGTGCTGAACCGTCTCCCAACACGCACATTAAAAGGAAGGACACCATATGAAGCATGGGGTGGAAAGAAACCGGACTTGACACACATAAAGGTGTTTGGTTGTATCGCGTATATGAAAATCCCAACAGTGCATGTGAAAAAATTGGATGATCGAAGCGAAATGGTGATTTATTTAGGCAAGGAACCAGGAACCAAGGGAAGTAGATTATACGACCCCAAGACAGAGAAAATACATGTTAGCAGGGATATAACTGTCCAAGAAGACAAGTTTTGGTATTGGGAACAGAACAGAGATGCTGAACCGGTGTTTCCTGGAAACTATATGGAAATGGGAAGTATGGGTGATGACAGAGGTGACATAGAGGTCGAGTCTGAGATAGCGACACCAGTCCAGTTATCACCATCTCAGTCATTCTCTGTAAACTCTGTAACAGCAACTGGGGAATCATCCGTCGGTACCGTTGCAGAGATGTCGTCGCTGTCTGGAAGCAGTACAGAAAGCGGACCTAAACACTACAGGGCATTATCTGATATCTACAACGATGCTGAAGTGGTAGACCTGATTGATGAGTTAATGTTGCTTAAAATAGAAGGGCCATCGACATTTAAGGAAGCAGCAGGTGAAGAAAAATGGGAGGAAGCAATGAAAACGGAATTTGACACCATCGAAAAAAATGGCACCTGGACTCTCACCGAGTTACCACCTGGGCACAAACCTGTTGGGCTGAAATGGGTATATAAAGTAAAAAGAGATCCTGAAGGCAACATAGTCAAATACAAGGCCCGCCTAGTTGCAAAAGGCTACGTTCAAAGGAAGGGGATAGATTACGATGAAGTGTTCGCACCGGTGGCCAGGCTTGATACCGTTCGATTATTGTTGGCACTATCAGCAAAAGAGAGCTGGAAGGTTCATCACCTTGATGTTAAGTCTGCATTCCTAAATGGCGAACTTCTTGAAGAAGTGTATGTAACTCAACCGGAGGGTTTCATTAAGGAGGGAGAAGAACATAAAGTGTATAAATTGTTTAAAGCACTTTACGGGCTGCGTCAAGCACCAAGGGCGTGGAATGCTCGGCTGGATAGATGCTTGAAGGAGCTGGGATTCAAAAGGTGCCTACACGAACAAGCAGTGTATACGAAGTCTTCGGGTGGAAGTGTGATCATAGTAGGTGTGTATGTAGACGACCTACTTGTGACAGGATCAAATGAGTTTGAGATAGAAGAGTTCAAATTGCAAATGAACAAGCAATTTGAAATGAGCAATTTGGGACTGTTGTCGTTTTATCTGGGTATAGAAGTGAGTCAGACGGGATTGTTTACAACGCTGAAGCAGTCAGCGTATGCAAAAAAGTTACTGGACAGAGCTGGAATGTTGAGTTGCAACCCCTGCAAATCTCCAATGGAGAATAAGCTTCAACTTGATAAAGACGAAGGAGGACAACTGATCGAAGCAACAGAGTATAGATGCATCGTTGGAAGTTTGCGATACTTAACACACACGCGTCCAGATATTACATACGCGGTGGGTGTGGTAAGTAGGTTCATGGATAAGCCAACCGTGAAGCACCAGCAAGCTGTTAAACATATACTGAGATATGTAAAAGGTACTGTTAATTATGGGCTAGCATACGAGAACGAACAAAGTGGGAAAATGTTGGTTGGGTTCTCAGATAGTGATCTGGCGGGTGATGTTGTTGACAGGAGGAGCACGGGGGGATGTGCTTCTATTTGAACAAGAGCCTGATATCGTGGACATCGCAAAAACAGCGTGTGGTTGCATTATCGTCCTGTGAAGCTGAATACATGGCGGCAACTTTGGCAGCTTGTCAAAGCATCTGGTTACGTGGTTTACTTGAGGAAATATCTGGACAGAGAATTGGACCAGTTATACTCCATGTTGATAACAAATCTGCGATCGAGTTGATGAAGAACCCAGTCCTACATGGTAGAAGCAAACATATTGATGTAAGATTTCATTTTATTCGGGAATGTATCGAGAGTGGAAAGCTGATAGTTAAGCATGTGGTTACACTGGAGCAGCGGGCGGATATTTTAACAAAGGCACTGGGTCGTGTTAAGTTCGAGGAGATGAGAAGAGTAATTGGTGTCAAAGACCTTGCTGGAATGCTGTGAAAAAAAAAGTCTGCGAACATGTTTAGATTAGGGGGGAATGTGTTGGATATTTAAATTAATCTAAACATATTCTAATTATTGAATAAAATAGAGTCAGTCACGTAGAGTCAGTCACGTAGAAGTAGTCATGTGGTGTAGCATGTTTCTAGGAGCATAGTAGGAGTTTTTCTTGGGTGGTTCCTGATTTGTAGCAACCACTACTTTCCTTGTTTCTTTTTATCCTTTGTACGTTGGTTTTTCATATGTCAAGTAATAAGAGTTTTATCCTCTCTCAAGTTATACATACAGGCGTGTGTTGTGTGCTGTTTTCTAATACATGCTTATTTCATGTAAAATTGATCAATTTTGAGTTAAAGTTATAATGCAATCAATAAAGCAAAAGTTTGTATCAATAAATCTGACATTCAGGGGAACATCATAATTCAGAAGTACGAAAGTGCACTAAACTACTAATTGTGTGAACGGGATCCTAAAAATTACAACAATTTTAATAGGGTACAAGGCCCAGTTAAAAAACCATAGCAACAAAATACTTTATTTACCAGGCTTTCAAATTGTCTAACACAGTTAAATACCCAAACTACCTAAGCTGCTAAGCATACATAAATTCTTTAGCATAGTTAGTCAATCAATAGTTTCTTTGAATTTCTCTATCTTTCACCTAAACTGATTAGTACTCTTATAATATATCATAGAAATTGTCTCCAAATTACAATTGTATGCTGGATTTAATCCAACCAATTTATATACTCAAACCATCATTTGAACAAAAATAAATATTATAAATCTCGAATCAATTTCAAAAAAATAAAATAAAGAATTACCCGGAAACTATATGCCACTGAGGAAGGAGATTCATGGAGCACTTTCTTCATTGTTTTCTACAAGTATTTCAGAAATTAATCAACCGTAAGCAATTCATATATATATATATATAATAGTTAAATTATACAATTAAGAATTTTGAGATATGACGGGGCAACAATCATATGTATGTATAATCAAAGTGAGTCTCGAGATTGGTACCTTATATGATAAGGCTTCAGAGAGTGATGGATCATAAAGCAACTCGAATTCAGCACAAAAATCATCGTCGATCGACATTTGAATTTGTATGTGTTTGTTATAGATACAAACCTATGTCTCTATAGCGTCTGGTTGGTGTTTTCATATTTGGCGGCCTAAGGAATAGAGACTTCTATATATATACGTTCAATTTAGGGCTAAATGAGACACTTTATATGAAATTACTTATGTAACCCTTACACATGGATTGTGAAATGAAAGATATTTTTGGATTTTAAATATTCAAATATATTCGATTTACATTTCAAATAATTTATTAGAATTTGAGAATATTCGGTAAGGATCTTATTAAAAGAATTACCATTTAAAAATATTTATACAAGATTTTAAATTATTCTTATAAGTATGACTTTATTCAATTAGGATTTCATATAATTTTATAAAATCTAATGATATTCAAAGAATTATACGCTATTAAATTTTATAATGTCTTTTATGTTTTTTGAAACCTTACCAAAATATTGGAGATTTTGAATGATTTGTTGTGTAAAAATCGGGAGCCGAAATTACTCGATTGAGGTATTGATTAACAATTAATCGGTGAATCGGGATCAAAGGAATTGCCGGAGCAATAATTGGATGTGTTTTAATATTTTAATTAAATTTAATATAGTAACTTTATTTATTAAAAAATGTATTATTAAAAAATAATTCAATATGATTGATCAATATGAGGACGAGAAATGGTGAGATAAACAAGTCCCCCGGAATCTTTAAAATAATTTTTTAGAATTAATCAGGAATTTTTGAAAAGAAAATCAAAAATATATAAATACTTCCCCTGTCTCATTCATTTCATTACACATTCGTTTTTTGGTTGTCCTTTTGAATATTTTTACTTTTCAAAAGTTTGGTGTACTTTTCTCCGCTATTTTACACAATTTCTAAACATTTGTGTTCACGTAAAGAAATTACAGAGACGGAGGGAGGAATACAAAGCCGCTATTTGCATTTCATGGTAATGGGACGGGTGAACGAAATGTGACTCGTGACATTTTTCGTATTTGTGGTTCGCGAAAACTATATTATATAAGATGTGTTTAATTCTTTAATCTTTACAAAAAATATAGTAATAGCTATGGTTATTTTACATCTTGTATCAAAAAACACTTTTTAGTATCAAATTATAGTAATGACTATAGTCATTTATTGGACTTGCTCTTACAAAAGCGACTAAACATAATAACTAATTGAAATTATTTTTTCAACCCGAGAATTTGTCAATACGTTAACTAAGGCACTAATTTAAAAATGTGTATGAATCCGACCATCTGTTACAAATTTTCAACTCATTGCATGAATTTCTTTAGCAACTAGCAAGGTGGAAATTGGGGAGTAGGATTGGTAATTCTCTATCGAAAAGGTTTCACAAAATTATTTCTAATTTTCCAGAATCTAAATTTGCAACATAATTGTTTAGCTCAATAATCCGGCATCAGACTCCGGCTAGAAAATATACAGATGATAACAAGTTTAACTACCTCAAATGCATGGTAGTCGTAGTAAGTACTACATTTTCTATGAACTTGAACAGATGAAAGATAAATAATCAAGTCCTTTTTAGTTTTCGTTCTCCAAGAGCAAGTCTACTGCATCATAAGAACATAAATAAATTTCACGAGATAAAAGGTCATGTCAACTGCTAAGTGTTAACACTTGTTAATAATAAAAATAAAATAGAAAAGAAGCTGATCATGTCAACCAGGGATGGACGTCGAGTCACTTCGGGCCGAATAGTGCTATCTCCGACTCTGAAACCCGTCTCGATCCTCGAACGACGATTATTCCACTCCTCGATCCCCACAGGGAATCACATAATTTTTTTTTTTTTAAATTATGAATAATATTTTGCAATATAAATTAACATGATAAACACTACAAGAA
Source organism: Heracleum sosnowskyi (assembly GCA_030848705.1). NCBI lineage: Eukaryota > Viridiplantae > Streptophyta > Magnoliopsida > Apiales > Apiaceae > Heracleum > Heracleum sosnowskyi. Next base: position 5,150,046 of record JAUIZM010000013.1, on the reverse strand, counting down.
AGTAAGGCTAATTTCGACAAACCAAATTCGACAGAAACACAATTCGACAGAATTCAGTCGAAATTATACACTGTGGCTAAATTTGACAAGTTTCGGTCGAAAATGTATTATACACTGCGGCTAAATTTGACACATTTGCAAAGGTTGGATAAAAGAAATGAGGGAAGCAGAATCTAATGTGCATATGTGCTGAGGAGGAACTTGTAGCCATTAAAATTCTGGAAGGATTGAAGTAAGAACCATCAATTGAAGTCTTAAACAGTCACAGGAATACCTAAACTACATGGGGAGTAAATCTTTAACTTTTCTTAATTTAACATCCATACAATGAATTTCCAGAGTGGTCAAAGTCGTCAGTACAGAAGGGCCTGATAAGATTGAAGAACTCAATGCGAGAAGTGCATCTTTTCATTACAGAGATGATGGAATTTCACACAGAATTCTCCAAGACCTCGATGAATTTAAAAAATAATGTTCATATGTAATACTAATCAAAGACTTGCTATAAATACTCTTAAATAAAGATAAATAATAATTTATGTTATAGTATATATTACAATCATTTTATAACATAATAATTAAGCTATCAAAATCTTAAAAAGAAAACATTACAATCTAAGATTTTAACAACCATCCCCTCGTTGAAAGGCTAAATCCAGGCGGAACATCGTTTATGTCAGAATCTCTAGGAACTTCAGCAGAATTGGAATTTGACGTAGGTTCAGGCGGAACATCCTTTATGTCAGAATCTCCAGGAACTTCAGCAGAATTGGAATTTGATGTGGGTTTAGGCGGAACATCATTTAGGTCAGAATCTCGAGGAACTTCAGCATAATTGGAATCTGATGTAGGTTCAGGCGGAACACCGTTTAGGTAAAAACTGTACTCGTCCCACCTTCAAAATGAAAGCAATTACTAAGATAACTACTTTGAAAAAGAAATTCTAAAATAACACTACTTACTTGGTGTAAAAGCAAACCTATTCACGTTGTCAGGAAAAAAATAGAGTCCTACGTCTGCCTCGTCAGGATCACATTCCTTAAAATTTAAAAACAGTCCTCAAGAAGTCCTCGTAGGAACAGGGCTCAAACTCAAGAACTTTTGGCATTTCTTCAGAAAATTGTTTCGCCTTTGCTGGAGCATGTGATGTTGGATGGGCCCCAAGATAGATACTTGTAGTCCTCTCATCTTTTAATCTGAAGGTTATCCTGATTTTTTATTTATAATAAATGTTTATTCTAGATAATGGTTTAAAATAAAGTGATATGACAAGGCATAAAACAACATATATACTTGAGGTAAGGACGATTAATGACTTGGGATATAATAAACAATAAATAGTCCAAGCTAATCGGCTATACATCTCACGGAAGCAACATACAAAACATTATGCAGCCTTACACGGAAATAATTAGGTAGAAACATGAAACCTAAAGGTACTTAGCTACGAGCTACACAAAATTGCTGAAAGAAGTATAAAGACTAGTTCGTGCACCTGATAGCGTATATAACGGAACACATCAATAAATGTGGTACTGACAAAAATATCGGATCCAAATCCATGACTTGATTGATGATCAATTATACTCTCTATACTTTTAAATTACCTTATATGGATTTTTTTTTTGTTGCTAATTTACTCTATATGGAATTTAATAGTGTGAATATAGATTTGGTATTTCTATTGCATACAACAACAAATTGTAACAAAACAAAGTTATCACAAAAGTATTTAGACAAGGAATATTCTGGCTGGCATATAATAAAAGTACTTACATCCAGGAAGCCACTGGAGAACAATTAGTGGGAAAAGTTTCCTCCACTGTATGCAGAGCATTCTCAGCATACAAATTCTTCCGTTCAGCATCTGTAGTATGCTCAACACCTGAATCATAAAAACTCTCTCCAAATTACAACCGTAAAGCTGAATTCAATAGAAGCAATTTATAACTGAAACCATCATTAAAATTCATTTGTTTACTACAGTCAGCAGTCAGTAGTACATTAAATGAAAAGCCAGCGGTACATGCTTATTTCATGTAAAATTGATCAATTTTGAGTTAAAGTTATAATGCAATCAATAAAGCAAAAGTTTGTATCAATAAATCTGACATTCAGGGGAACATCATAATTGAGAAGTACGAAAGTGCACTAAACTACTAATTGTGTGAACGGGATCCTAAAAATTACAACAATTTTAATAGGGTACAAGGCCCAGTTAAAAAACCATAGCAACAAAATACTTTATTTACCAGGCTTTCAAATTGTCTAACACAGTTAAATACCCAAACTACCTAAGGTGCTAAGCATACATAAATTCTTTAGCATAGTTAGTCAATCAATAGTTTCTTTGAATTTCTCTATCTTTCACCTAAACTGATTAGTACTCTTATAATATATCATAGAAATTGTCTCCAAATTACAATTGTATGCTGGATTTAATCCAACCAATTTATATACTCAAACCATCATTTGAACAAAAATAAATATTATAAATCTCGAATCAATTTCAAAAAAAATAAAATAAAGAATTACCCGGAAACTATATGCCACTGAGGAAGGAGATTCATGGAGCACTTTCTTCATTGTTTTCTACAAGTATTTCAGAAATTAATCAACCGTAAGCAATTCATATATATATATATATATAATAGTTAAATTATACAATTAAGAATTTTCAGATATGAAGGGGCAACAATCATATGTATGTATAATCAAAGTGAGTCTCGAGATTGGTACCTTATATGATAAGGCTTCAGAGAGTGATGGATCATAAAGCAACTCGAATTCAGCACAAAAATCATCGTCGATCGACATTTGAATTTGTATGTGTTTGTTATAGATACAAACCTATGTCTCTATAGCGTCTGGTTGGTGTTTTCATATTTGGCGGCCTAAGGAATAGAGACTTCTATATATATACGTTCAATTTAGGGCTAAATGAGACACTTTATATGAAATTACTTATGTAACCCTTACACATGGATTGTGAAATGAAAGATATTTTTGGATTTTAAATATTCAAATATATTCGATTTACATTTCAAATAATTTATTAGAATTTGAGAATATTCGGTAAGGATCTTATTAAAAGAATTACCATTTAAAAATATTTATACAAGATTTTAAATTATTCTTATAAGTATGACTTTATTCAATTAGGATTTCATATAATTTTATAAAATCTAATGATATTCAAAGAATTATACGCTATTAAATTTTATAATGTCTTTTATGTTTTTTGAAACCTTACCAAAATATTGGAGATTTTGAATGATTTGTTGTGTAAAAATCGGGAGCCGAAATTACTCGATTGAGGTATTGATTAACAATTAATCGGTGAATCGGGATCAAAGGAATTGCCGGAGCAATAATTGGATGTGTTTTAATATTTTAATTAAATTTAATATAGTAACTTTATTTATTAAAAAATGTATTATTAAAAAATAATTCACTATGATTGATCAATATCAGGACGAGAAATGGTGAGATAAACAAGTCCCCCGTAATCTTTAAAATAATTTTTTAGAATTAACCAGGAATTTTTGAAAAGAAAATCAAAAATATATAAATACTTCCCCTGTCTCATTCATTTCATTACACATTCGTTTTTTGGTTGTCCTTTTGAATATTTTTACATTTCAAAAGTTTGGTGTACTTTTCTCCGCTATTTTACACAATTTCTAAACATTTGTGTTCACTTAAAGAAATTACAGAGACTGAGGGAGGAATACAAAGCCGCTATTTGCATTTCATGGTAATGGGACGGGTGAACGAAATGTGACTCGTGACATTTTTCGTATTTGTGGTTCGCGAAAACTATATTATATAAGATGTGTTTAATTCTTTAATCTTTACAAAAAATATAGTAATAGCTATGGTTATTTTACATCTTGTATCAAAAAACACTTTTTAGTATCAAATTATAGTAATGACTATAGTCATTTATTGGACTTGCTCTTACAAAAGCGACTAAACATAATAACTAATTTAAATTATTTTTTCAACCCGAGAATTTGTCAATACGTTAACTAAGGCACTAATTTAAAAATGTGTATCAATCCGACCATCTGTTACAAATTTTCAACTCATTGCATGAATTTCTTTAGCAACTAGCAAGGTGGAAATTGGGGAGTAGGATTGGTAATTCTCTATCGAAAAGGTTTCACAAAATTATTTCTAATTTTCCATAATCTAAATTTGCAACATAATTGTTTAGCTCATTAATCCGGCATCAGACTCCGGCTAGAAAATATACACATGATAACAAGTTTAACTACCTCAAATGCATGGTAGTCGTAGTAAGTACTACATTTTCTATGAACTTGAACAGATGAAAGATAAATAATCAAGTCCTTTTTAGTTTTCATTCTCCAAGAGCAAGTCTACTGCATCATAAGAACATAAATAAATTTCACGAGATAAAAGGTCATGTCAACTGCTAAGTGTTAACACTTGTTAATAATAAAAATAAAATAGAAAAGAAGCTGATCATGTCAACTAGGGATGGACGTCGAGCCACTTCGGGCCGAATAGTGCTATCTCCGACTCTGAAACCCGTCTCGATCCTCGAACGAGGATTATTCCACTCCTCGATCCCCACAGGGAATCACAGAATTTTTTTTTTTTTTTTTTTAAAATTATGAATAATATTTTGCAATATAAATTAACATGATAAACACTACAAGAAAGTAAGGCTAATTTCGACAAACCAAATTCAACAGAAACACAATTCGACAGAATTCAGTCGAAATTATACACTGTGGCTAAATTTGACAGGTTTCGGTCGAAAATGTATTATACACTGCAGCTAAATTTGACAGATTTGCAAAGGTTGGATAAAAGAAATGAGGGAAGCAGAATCTAATGTGCATATGTGCTGAGGAGGAACTTGTAGCCATTAAAATTCTGGAAGGATTGAAGTAAGAACCATCAATTGAAGTCTTAAGCAGTCACAGGAATACCTAAACTACATGGGGAGTAAATCTTTAACTTTTCTTAATTTAACATCCATACAATGAATTTCCAGAGTGGTCAAAGTCGTCAGTACAGAAGGGCCTCATAAGAGTTTCGGGCCTTATTAATGGGCCTTATTTATGGACCAACTAGGTTTAATTAATGCAATATTAATTATGTTTTTAGGGTTATTTTTAACCCATATCAAATACTTTACCCAACACTGAACTAAATTAAGTAAATTATATAAACATATACAGAGATGCACATTCAAATAACTAACCTTGCAACAAATCTTATAAACAGATTTAAGTGATCAATGTAAAAGCAACTATCCTATACCCAATACATGGAATGCATAAGTATTATTTGCTATTACCATTTGCACTAAAAAACATGGAATACTGGACCGTTACAATGTCAAAACAAAAATTCAGCCCCTGAAATAGAAGACGACTCATTCAGCCTATAGGTTCTGCACATCATGATAATGAACAGTTAAATAAGACCAAAAATTAAAGGAGAACGCATTATGCCAACATAAAAAAAGATGATTTCAGGGCTTATGCAATCATTTCTCTTGTTGATAGAATATATTGTCCAAGGACAGAGGCCAAAGCCTCAAAGAATTAAACCTTGTCAAAGGAAGGTGGGTGGGTGCATATTTTAGATCCGACTTCCATTCATCAACATTCCTCGTACAGTACTTCACTTCTCTGCGGAGAGGTTTTCTGAAATTTTTACTGTACGTGCACACGTAGAAAATATCTGATCCTGATAATAATTGAGCCAAGGACTTCTGGTCCCAATCATCACTTTTAAGACATGCAATTTTCGTTCCCCTAGGCCCTCCTCTCTCTTTATCATCGATAATACAACACACATACATCCCTGTGAGAGTCTTCCGCATAAAAGCTTCTTTCGTGGTAAACAATAAAATTGAAGTAGCGAGAAGGATCATCGACATCAGTCTACACTTTGTCTCCCAATCAAGCAAAATAATCAAATTCTCCATAAACAGCCATTTTCGGATAAACTAGTCAGTGGCTTTTCCATGAGTGTAGTCTTGATGGTATTCATACTTCCTAGGAAATGTAAGCATGGGTGGAACTTGGAAGTGAGAATTGGTGCCTGAAAAGATGATGCAGAAAATTGATTTGCAAATCTCCACCCAGCGTTGCCTCTATTAGTTCCTAATATTAGTCCTCCAGCAGCTTCTGGTAACTCAATAATTATATGTTTACATCATTGAAAAGCTATATAAACCACGGGTACTACCGATTGAACTCTTTAAACAAGTTATATCTGGCTTTCTAGTCCTCATAATCATCGTCATCAAATTCAACATGGTCTTCTTCGTCTTCTTAATCTTCGACAGCTATAATCTTGGTTTCGTTTAGTATCATAAAGTGTAGCAGCTGGTGCAACGTCTTCAGCAAGTTGAAGCAAGGGACACCTCATAGGCAGCTACCCAGCTTGTTAATTTCAGCAGCTGATTTCCATGACTTAAAAAAAACATTAACATTAACAAACTCCTCCGAAAAACTAAACCTCTGCGAACAATATAATGACACAACCTTCACATTAGCTGGAGCAATTTATTCCTTGAATTTTTCAGATACATTTTCAACAGCATAAAACCTAGCCAAACAGAAGGGGTTTAAACCTCGATCAAAAATATCAATGAACTAATTTTAAAGGGACGATACGATTAGCAAAAATGTGACTCCAACACAAAAAAGAAACAGATGAATGTGAGAAGATTAAAAAAAACCTCACAGAATGTAGCCTATATGAAAATTAATGACAATGAAAACGAGTTTTAAGGGACATTGAATATTTCACTTTAACTCAAGGAAGAAAAAAGGTCATTAAAATTTGTTACAATCGTTCTACAAGCTAATGTGTATAAATTTTCTGCACTTTTTTTGTATTAACGTGATCATCATTAGTGTTGGTTCTATTTGATTATCTACTGACTTTGCAATTCATGTATAAAGTTCTAAGATTTTTGGCCAAGTAATTTTGTGGTTCGATCAATATATAATGTTCCGATCAAAATTTGACTATTTTGATACAAAAAAGAAAATATGAAAAGGTTACTTTAGAACGAAAAAATTATAATAGTATAGTAGTAATAAATATTTCAAAAATTATAAAAAAGTCATTTTTTCCAAAATTAACAGTAAGAACTATGGCCAACAATCCATCGCAGCTACTACCCTCAGGTTCATCCAATATCCAATATATCCTCATTTGTGTGTATGTTTAATGTATGTGAGCTTTAAGCTAATTAGTATTGTGGTTTTGGAGAACATAACTGATTGATCGTTGCATTGGGTCAAAGATATGGGTGATTATGAAAGGAGACAAGGAGCTTGTTGGCACTCTACGAGGTTTTGATGTTTACGTCAACATGCACTACAAGAAAAAGGGGTCATAAGCGACCATTATAAAAGAGACCGTCAAGGATTGGTTGGAAATGACGTATATTTCTGACTGAATAAAACCAACCAACAGGTTTGGTTGGAAATAGATAAAAACCGACCACCTACCGACTAATGTTTGGTTGGTTCTGTTTCCATTTCCAACTGAATATAACCAACCAAATTCTGGTCAGAAATGATGTCAAAACCAACCAACCCTCGGTTGGTTATGTATATAATAGGCCCCATGTTCTAAGTAGCAAGCCATGTGGCATTCCACATCGACAACAAAAGCGACCGAATAATACCAACCGAAGTTGGTCAGAAATACCTACTACGTGCATTTAATGCACATAACAACATTTTAGTGTAGTGTCGCAATGTGATTGGTCCGTGATATGAGCCGGCACACGCCTTTTCAAAAACGACCGAATAATACCAACCGAAGTTGGTCAGAAATGCCTACTACGTGACATTTTAGTGTAGTGTCGCAATGTGATTGGTCCGTGATATGAGCTGGCACACGCCTTTTCAAAAACGACCGAATAATACCAACCGAAGTTGGTCAGAAATGCCTACTACGTGACATTTTAGTGTAGTATCGCAATGTGATTGGTCCCAAAAGACATAAATAAAGACATAAATCAGGCCGCCAGACTTTGTAATTTTGCTCGTTAAACAAAAAATTAATTAACGTTTTAAGAAATTTAACACGAGACACCTGATTAAGTGGTGTCTTCAGCGTCAAAACACCTGATTAAGTGGTGTTTTCAACGTCAAAACACCTGATTAAGTGGTGTTTTCAGCGTCAAACATCGTATTAAGTGGTGTTTTCAGCGTCAAAACACCGGATTAAGTGGTGTTTTCAACTTAAATTTTAAAAAAAAAGTTAAAGAAACCTAACGCTAGGCGATCTAGCGTTAGGGGTCTAACATTGCAAACACCTTTTAATCCAGTGTTTTAGACTGATATTTGGGACCATTTTTTTTCAATTGTGATATTTGGGGCAATTTGTCTTAAAATTGTGATAGAGAGGGCCATCACCCATTAAATTGTAAGTTTTAAACATCACCAGACTAACATGCCAATGTTCAATTGCGGAGGCATATGTTAAGAAAGAGACCGTGAATTTTTGTTCATTGTACTTTAGTTTCAACACACATAATGAAAAAAGTTGTATTCATAGATAGATATAAGACACATGTGAAAGATAAATAACATGATTTGGACCAAGGTTCAATGCTTATAGTTGAAATTTGATTAGAATATGCTTAGAACCTTATGTGAATTTATTTTTTTGCAATCCAACTTCATGAATGTTAATATCGTTGATAATGAAAAACAATTTTATGTGAGACATAATCGACTATTAGGGTTTAATATCGGTCGGTTTTGATCACATTTGCGACTGAATTGTTTTAATTAATATATTAATTTTATATTAAAATATATATATATAAAACCGAGTCTCCACAGACTTTGAGAGTATTAACTCTCAAGGCCCCATCCAAACCTAAGCCGGCTATCAGGGCTTCATACTCAGCTTCATTATTTGTTGTCGGAAAATCCAACTTTGGCGCATACTCAATAAGAAATCCATCAGGACTTTGTAGCACCAAACTTGTTCCACTTAATTTTGTTTTTGATGCCCCATCAAAATAGAGTACCCAATATTCCTTGGATACCATCTCTTGCTCTTGCTTTTTAGCCTCGTTGCCCTCCAAGGGTCTACTTCTCGCCCCCCGACTTCTTGGTTGTTGATGGTATATTCAACCATGAAGTCAGCAAGTACGTGTGCTTTAATGGCCGTTCGAGGCTTATACTTAATGTCGAACTCTCCCAACTCAATCGCCCATTTTATCTGTCTTCCACTGACCTTAGGACTACGTAGGATGTTCCTCAATGGTTGGTCAGTCAAGACTTCTATCTTATGCACCTGGAAGTATGGGCGTAGTTTTCTTGAGACCATGATCGATGCTAGAGAGAACTTCTCTATCAGAGAGTAGTTCACTTCCGCTCCATGCAAGATTTTACTCACATAATAGATGGGTTTCTGAACCTTCGACTCCTCTTTGACCAAGACGGCTCCTAAGGCAGTATTTGAAACAACCAAGTACAAATATAACGTCTCTCCAGGTTTCGGTTTTGCCAACAATGGTGCTTCAGTCATGTATTTTTTCAAGGCCTCAAAGGCTTCTTGGCTTTCTGCTGTCCACTCAAAATATTTCATGTTCTTCAATACTTTGAAGAAGGGTAGACACTTTTCCCCTGAATTGGAGATGAACCTTCCCAATGTTGACACTCTCCCAGTGAGTTTCTGAACATCTTTAACAGAGTGCGGTGGTTCCATATCCACAATTGCTTTAATTTTGTCGGGGTTGGCTTCAATTCCTCTTTTAGAGACCATCAGACCCAAAATTTTTCTTGAACCTACGCCAAATGCTCACTTGGCAGGATTCAACATCATTATATGGTGTCTCAGCACTTCAAATGCCTCTCGGAGGTGCTCTATGTGATCGGCCTTATTGAGGCTTTTGACTAACATGTCATCCACGTAAACCTCCATGGTCTTGCCAATGAGATGTTTGAAAATTTTGTTCACCAACCTTTGGTATGTGGCACCTGCATTCTTGAGTCCAAAGGCCATAACTAAGTAGCAGTAAACACCAAAATCAGTAATGAATGATACATTGAGAATGTCATCCTTATGCATCTTGATTTGGTTGTATCCACTGAAGTCATCCATGAAGCTTAGCATTTCATGCCATGCAGTGGCATCTATTAAAGTGTCGATCCTTGGTAGGGGAAAACTGTCCTTAGGACATGCATCGTTCAAGTCTGTAAAGTCTACGCACATTCTTCACTTTCCATTGGCTTTCTTGACCATTACCGGGTTAGCCAACCATTCAGGGAATTGAATCTCTTCAATGAATCCTGCTTCCAAGAGCTTATCTACCTCTTTCTTTATGGCCTCTTGCCTTTCTGGAGCAAAGTTCCTCTTCTTTTGCTTCACCGTCTTCCTTTCGGGATCTACGTTCAACTTGTGAGTTATCAATTGGGGATCAATCCCCGGCATATTAGCTGATGTCCAAGCAAAAACATCTTCATTCTCTTGGAGGAAAGATATAATCTTGCCCTTACAGGGTTTAGGCAACAATGCTACAATGTAAGTGACTTTATCTGGTTCTCATAGAACTAAGGGGATAGGGATCAAATCCTCAGTTGGCTTTCCCCTTCTATCTTCATCATCCCTTGAATCCATGTCATCAATTGGGAGAACCTGCCACCCGACTCCATCAGGTCTTAGTGCGGCTACACAGCAAGTTCTAGCCATTTTCTGATCTCCTCGCTCTTCACCAACCCCGTTCCTTGTAGGAAACTTTATTTTCAAGTGGTATGTCGAGGCAACAGCCTTAAAAGCATGAAGGCCAGTCCTTCCAAGGATTGCGTTATAAGTAGAGGTTGCCTTTATAACCAAGAAGTTCAACATTTGAGTCGTTGTCTTCGAGCCTTGCCCTATAGTCATGGGGAGCTAGATTGTGCCTTCTACCTTTGATTCGACTCCATTGAATTCGTAGATAGGCATGTTTGAGGGTGTCAACTGTGCGTCAATATATCCCATCTTGATGAAAACATCGTGGAATAAGATATCCACAGAAGCTCAATTGTCAACCAGAACTCTCTTGGTTTCAGAATTGCCTATTACAGGTGTGATGACCAATGGGTCATCATGAGGAAATTTTACCCCTTCTAGGTCAGAATCATCGAAGCTAATGGCAACTTCTGTTTTGGCACACTTCAATGATTCTCCAACAACAGTCATTACCTCTCTAGCATAAGCTTTTCTTGAATTCCTGGAAGAGCCAGCCACAGTCGGTCCTCCAAATATCATGTTGATAAGTGGACCTCGGGGTAGGATTACGATCGTGATCATTATCCTTTTTGTCACAGTCTTTCTTTTCATAGTTTCCTCTTTGGTTTCCTCAATTCCCATCCTTGGTGAACTTATCCAGTTTTCCCCTTCGGATCAAGAATTCAATTTCGTCCTTCAGCTATCTACAATCATCGGTGTCATGACCAACTTCTTTGTGGAACTGACAGAATTGGTTCTTGTTTCTTTTCTCCATATCAGTCCTCAGTGGCTTCGGCCATCGGAGATCAACATCTTTTTCAATGTCCATCAGGATTTGACTTCTAAAAGCATTCAATCTTGCATACTCCGTGAATCTTTTTCTGGGATTACCCTTCTTTGGTGCAAGATCAGAATCCTCTGTTATTCTTGGGTACTTGTCCCTTGCATCAAACTCTTGAGCCTCCTTCCTCTTTTTTCTGTTTCCATTGCCCCCAGTATTTGATTCATATTTCCTCATGCTCTCCTCAGCTGTAATGTACTTTCCAGCCCTGTCTTGTAGCTTCAACATGCTTTCAGGGAGGTGCTTTGCCAAAGACCTTTTAAAGTGGTCGTCAGTGGTTCCTTGTTGCAGGGCTATCATGGCCACTTTGTCTTCCAGATCCGGGACTTTAAGAGCCTCCCTGGTAAATCGATTTATGTAGTCCCTCAAGGATTCATTCTTGCCTTGTTGAATTCCCATGAGAGATACTGAACTCATCTCATGCACTCTCTCACTAACAAACTGGTTGATGAACGCCTTGCTCAACTCCTTAAAAAACCCAATAGAGTTAGGAGGGAGAGGAATGTACCAACGTTGAGCCATGCCCTCAAGGGTTTGTGGAAACGTTCTACACTTGACTGCATCATTGGTAGGTTGCAACAATAGTGCGTTAAAGAAGGTTCTCACATGATTAACAAGGTCTCCTGTCCCATCGTAGGCCTTAATGGTTGGCATCTTGAACTTTCTGGATATATGAATTTTCATGATATCCTGAGTAAAATGGGGTGTAGGATCATCCGGATCTCCTAAGGACAACAACTCAGTGGGATCACCCTTTGGGGCTTCAGCCCTCCTTGACTTTCTCGGTGTAGGATCTAAGTTAATTACAGGAACCCTCTCGGTTGAGTTGCCTTTGTCTCTAGCTGCCTCTTCCTCTTCTAATACCTTCTTAAGCCTTGCAGCCTCAACTTCATATGCTTCAATCTTGTCTTTAGTAGTTTGGGGTTCACGATTTGTTCGGGTAGGACGTCTTCTCCTTGGGGGGACGTCCCTTTCATCATCAGATGAGTAATCTTCATCTTCGGTATAGGGACCAGAAAAGTCTCGAATCAGAGGGACTTGCCGAGTCTGAGTTTGTTGATTAATGGGCTCCAGGCCTCGAACATAAGGAGGCATATATTATTCATGATATAGTGGATTATGACCACTGCTCCTAACGGGGGGTCGTGGAGGCATTCCATAAGGTGGCATACCCAAAGTTTGATTCGTGTATTCGGGAAGATCAGTAGTATGAAGTCGAAGGCCTCAGGGTGCATTCAAAATCACTTGAGAGGATGTGATTGGTTGATGATGAGTCATCTCTTGAGTTTGGGGGTTGGCTCCATGAACCACCATCTGCTTGGGATTCATCCCTTCAACTGAGATTGGGATCTCTGGTCCTTGAGTAGTGGTGAGGGGGATATTCGTCTCTTGAGTACCAGTAGTTGGTGGTGGCTGACTTCTTGCCGTTTGAACACCAAAAGTCGATGGTGGATCACGTGAAGTTCTTCGTGTGTTTGCCATGGTTGATGTTCTTGTTCCACAGACGGCGCCAAATGTTGTGGAATAAAAAACGTACTTTCAAATTTACTGTTAGGGTTTAAGAGCTTTCGAGCTTTAATTGCTGGTCTCGTGTTTCGTGGATAAATCTGTCCTCACAAGATGCCTACGTATCTCAACTATTGCTGAGAATCAAGCCAAAAAACGTAGTTCTTGGTGTTGCCCTCGGGGCTATGGCGGCAGGGGCACACCAAGGACATAGTGACTTGTATGTCCTTATTCAAGGATGGAGTCTAAAACGTTGTTGATGACGTATGGAGTTGTGTCAAAAACGTAGTTCTTTATGTTGCCCTCGGGGCTATGGCGGCAGGGGCACACCGAGGACGTACTGACTTGTATTGAAAGAAGCCCACTTGTATTAGAACAAGCCTGTATTGGACGTCTCCTAATACAGGTTGTACTTCTAGCCCAAATATTAATTACGAAATTAATATTTAATTAGAGTTTCGGGCCTTATTTATGGACCAACTAGGTTTAATTAATGCAATATTAATTATGTTTTTAGGGTTATTTTTAACCCATATCAAATACTTTACACAACACTGAACTAAATTAAGTAAATTATATAAACATACACAGAGATGCACATTCAAATAACTAACCTTGCAACAAATCTTATAAACAGATTTAAGTGATCAATGTAAAAGCAACTATCTTATACCCAATACATGGAATGCATAAGTATTATTTGCTATTACCATTTGCACTAAAAAACGTGGAATACTGGACCGTTACAATGTCAAAACAAAAATTCAGCCCCTGAAATAGAAGACGACTCATTCAGCCTATAGGTTCTGCATATCATGATAATGAACAGTTAAATAAGACCAAAAATTAAAGGAGAACGCATTATGCCAACATAAAAAAAGATGATTTCAGGGCTTATGCAATCATTTCTCTTGTTGATAGAATATATTGTCCAAGGACAGAGGCCAAAGCCTCAAAGAATTAAACCTTGTCAAAGGAAGGTGGGTGGGTGCATATTTTAGATCCGACTTCCATTCATCAACATTCCTCGTACAGTACTTCACTTCTCTGCGGAGAGGTTTTCTGAAATTTTTACTGTACGTGCACACGTAGAAAATATCTGATCCTGATAATAATTGAGCCAAGGACTTCTGGTCCCAATCATCACTTTTAAGACATGCCTAGGAAATGTAAGCATGGGTGGAACTTGGAAGTGAGAATTGGTGCCTGAAAAGATGATGCAGAAAATTGATTTGCAAATCTCCACCCAGCGTTGCCTCTATTAGTTCCTAATATTAGTCCTCCAGCAGCTTCTGGTAACTCAATAATTATATGTTTACAACAATGAAAAGCTATATAAACCACGGGTACTACCGATTGAACTCTTTAAACAAGTTATATCTGGCTTTCTAGTCCTCATAATCATCGTCATCAAATTCAACATGGTCTTCTTCGTCTTCTTAATCTTCGACAGCTATAATCTTGGTTTCGTTTAGTATCATAAAGTGTAGCAGCTGGTGCAACGTCTTCAGCAAGTTGAAGCAAGGGACACCTCATAGGCAGCTACCCAGCTTGTGAATTTCAGCAGCTGATTTCCATGACTTAAAAAAAACATTAACATTAACAAACTCCTCCGAAAAACTAAACCTCTGCGAACAATATAATGACACAACCTTCACATTAGCTGGAACAATTTATTCCTTGAATTTTTCAGATACATTTTCAGCAGCATAAAACCTAGCCAAACAGAAGGGGTTTAAACCTCGATCAAAAATATCAATGAACTAATTTTAAAGGGACGATACCATTAGCAAAAATGTGACTCCAGCACAAAAAAGAAACAGATGAATGTGAGAAGATTAAAAAAAACCTCACAGAATGTAGCCTATATGAAAATTAATGACAATGAAAACGAATTTTAAGGGACATTGAATATTTCACTTTAACTCAAGGAAGAAAAAAGGTCATTAAAATTTGTTACAATCGTTCTACAAGCTAATGTGTATAAATTTTCTGCACTTTTGTTGTATTAACGTGATCACCATTAGTGTTGGTTCTATTTGATTATCTGCTGACTTTGCAATTCATGTATAAAGTTCTAAGATTTTTGGCCAAGTAATTTTGTGGTTCGATCAATATATAATGTTCCGATCAAAATTTGACTATTTTGATACAAAAAAGAAAATATGAAAAGGTTACTTTAGAACGAAAAAATTATAATAGTATAGTAGTAATAAATATTTCAAAAATTATAAAAAAAGTCATTTTTTCCAAAATTAACAATAAGAACTATGGCCAACAATCCATCGCAGCTACTACCCTCAGGTTCATCCAATATCCAATATATCCTCATTTATGTGTATGTTTAATGTATGTGAGCTTTAAGCTAATTAGTATTGTGGTTTTGGAGAACATAGCTGTTTGATCGTTGCATTGGGTCAAAGATATGGGTGATTATGAAAGGAGACAAGGAGCTTGTTGGCACTCTACGAGGTTTTGATGTTCATGTCAACATGGTTCTTGAAGATGTCACTGAATTGTATGCCCCCCCTCTCTCTCTCGCTCGCTCAGTCAGCTCCCTCCCTCTCTCTCCCCAGATGTGTGGATCAATTAGACATTTACTCTCTCTCCCTCTCTCTTTAATATGGTTTTGTGTATAAGATGGTTCAAGAATTTATTTATATTCATATAAAGTTCATTTAGGCTATAAAGATTGAAACTTTTGGTTAATTAGTACTTGGGATTCCACTGAGCTTTTAATTAGGATGTGCATTTTAACCATATGTTTTCTATCCTAATCAATCTTCAAAATAAAATACCAAAAGAGGATTACTATTGTTTTGTTATACTTTCAAGAACACCATTGTAAAGACATATTTTTCGCTAGCTGGAATTAATGTTCATTAAAGAAATTACGGATACATCTTATGATACACTATAAATTTTGCGAGACACTATAAGCAGAGGCCTTTTAATTTGTGTCAGGATAAAGTATTATGTTGCAGTAAAATGATAAAAGTTCTATATATGGTTTGGAGAGGTTATATATCAACTTGATCCACAACAAAGCTTTGTATCTGGTTTGATTTATATGTCTTAACCTTTTTAATATAAATATCTGGACTTAAATTGGATCAAATGTTCATTTTGGACTTCACGGTAGAGGTGGCCAAACGGGCTGGTTTGACCGGCTAACCCGTAACCGGCTCGCCAAAATAAATCGTTTAACTCGCCTCGAAACGGGGCGAGTCGAATCGGCACAAACCGGTAGGAATAAACGGGGCGTTCACGGGTTCCTTTTTCTTGAACCAAAACCGGCACGGCTGCTCGCCACTATCGAACCGCCCGGCACGGCTCGTCGACTCGTCACGGGTTGAACCGGCCAGGCACGTACGTCCGCTTCTACAATTACAATAAAAACGAATGAGGCTCCCCTTTATTGTTGCATATCAGTTTTTGTCTGAAAAGTAAGTAAAATTATTTGATAACTTGTAAAATCAATTTTCAGAAAAAGTGTTTTGGTTACAAATACTTCTTTTAGAGAAAAAAAAGTAAGTTTTTATATTTTTGAAAATGAAACTATTTCCAACTTTTACGAGTTTTCGTACGACTACCAACGAACAACAATAATCAAATAGTGAATATGATTTTTTTGTTTTGTATTTTTAAAATTTGTTTGGTTTGTATTTGTTTTAATATGTTAATGCAGTTTGTTTCGTTTGGCCAGCACTACTTCACGGTGAGTGCTTTGGATGTTGAATATGGGACATCACGACTTCTTTTTGTGATACTTGATTGGCCCATAACAATCCCCTGGGTAGCATCGAGGAATTGGATTATTGTACTTGTTGGCCTTTTTGTTGTTTTTGGTGGTGTAAGTTGCAAGGCCGTTGTGGTGCCTTCGACATTCGGGGTTATCATTTTAACTTTACTGTCTAGAAACCTTATCTGACCAGATCCCTTTTTCTTCTTTTGTGAAAAGCAATAAAAGAGGAATCTCACGTGCAATTATTATCCATTAATATCAATCTTTGTGATTAATTTGATTTGAATACTGATTGACTGATTATATACATTGTTTCACTGTTTGGCCTGATGAAATGAGTGTTGAGGAACTGTCAGGTAGTGTTCATGATCATTTTAATTCCTTAGTCTCCTATTTTGTGGATACAGTGAATTCACTTCTGAAGGGCGAATAGTGACGAAGCTCGATCAGATTTTGCTTAATGGAAACAACATCGCGATTGTAAGTGCTGAACTCTCAACTACTTTACCACCTCAAGCTCTGCCAATAATTTTTACAAACTATTACAAGCCAATAGTTTTTACTACTTTAATAGATTTGACATAGAGATATGTAGTCTATAGGGCATTTAGTACATAAAACTTTACCACCTCAAGCTCTGCCAATAGTTTTTACAAAGGAAAACCTTTAAGTTGTTCAGTCTCATTTTTGAACACGCGCGGTCAAGGTTGTGCCCGAAACAAGCTCCATTGAATCATGGACCACTTGCCAGTCAACTCTAGTAATCTCCACTTATTCATCATCTTTTCTTTGTCTTGCATTTTCACTACCAGATCATTGGACATGGTCCCAAATAAGTTGTTAGGATATTTTGTCTTTATGTGTGGAAAACTCTCTACTTAATAGACTACAAGTCATCTAGTATTGTAATGCAGTTTTATCAATTTATAATAGAGTTTTGTTTTTCTCCATCTGCATTCTTCATATTCATTCTTGATTACATCTATCAAGAGCATTATTCATCAAAAATTATTCTGTCATCATGGTATCAGAGCTTTGCTTGATTTCCTGATTCAATTTTTTTCATCAAAGTCTCTGTTATTTATAAAAAGCCTATGTCATACCAATCCCAGATCTTCTTTCTTTTTTAAAATCAATCACTCAACCAATCCTTCTTAAACATGGCAACATCTGCTTCTACAACAAAAATAGACATGCTCCATCCTCTATTTTTACACCCTTCTGATGGTGCAAATTCAATTCAAGTTGATAAATTACAAGGTAGCTCTGACTATCGGGCCTGGAGACGTTCTATGGAGATTGGCCTCTCATCGAAAAGAAAGTTTGGATTTGTTAAAGGCACAGTCACACCACCTACAGATGATACAACCAAGGCAGAAATGTGGGAGACCTGTGATAATATAGTAATTTCCTGGATCACTTCTAATGTTTCACCTTTTATACGCAAATATATTCTCTATATGAATACATCGAAAGATATATGGATGAACCTTGAACAATGTTTTTCTCTTACAAATGGGTCTCGTAAGTATAAGCTCAGTAAAGATCTGTATGATATAAAGCAAGACACTTTGTCTGTGAATGATTACTACACTGCCATGAAAACAGTCTGGGAAGAATTAGATACTCTAAACTGCTTACCTGCTATTACCACCACAACACCTGAAATTACTAAACTTTTGGCTGAAATTAATTTGCAAAGAGAAGAGTCAAAACTATTTTAGATTTTAAATGGGTTGAGTGACACTTATGCTGCTCAACGTAGCCAGTTATTACTAATTACTCCACTGCCAACTGTGGAGACTGCTTCCGCTATGCTTCAACAAGGAAGAGGAACAAAATGAAATCCTTAAAGGTTCTAACTCACCACAACATGACATACTGGCAATGTATAGTAAAGGAAACTCTGGCAAGATCTTTCACTGCACAACATGTGGGAACAAAGGTCATACTCAAGATCGTTGTTGGTCAGTTGTTGGTTACCCAAAGTGGCACATGAAAAATCCGGTTAACTCAGGTCGATCTCCAATGCCTGTTAATCAGTCATCTAGGCCCAGGTGGACACCTAACCAAAGGCCACACCTCAACAACTCACTCAAATTGCTCAACTTCTCCAAATGTCCAACCTACAGAGTTCCTCCAACAATGAAGAACCTCTTGAAACACCCTTCTCAGGCATGATTACTTGCTTTAAGGCAACTGTGACTCCTGAAGCATGGATCATTGATTCTGGGGCGTCGGATCATATGACACCCCACCTCAATAATTTGGAATCACCAGTTGTCTTTACACCTTCAACCTGCATCAATATGCCCACATGAGCTACTACAAAAATCACCAATACTGGTACTGTTACCCTCTCTAATGAACTAAGCTTACATGATGTCTTGTGTGTTCCTTCCTTTAAGCATAATTTGATGTCTGTGCAAAAGCTTATTAAGCACAATAATTGCGAAGTCAGTTTCTTGCCTGCATATTGTACAATCATTGACAGAAATTCACGAAAGTTATTGGCTGTTGGAGAAGCCAAACATGGCTTATATTATTTGGTGCATACAGATGATCCAATGTCCTGGTTGAACAAACACAAAACCTCACATATTTATTGTCTCACTTCCAGAATTACTACACCTGATGCAACCTCAATTTCTACCTGGCATCACACGCTAAGCCACACCCCTCTATCGAAAATTCAGCTCATCCCTCAAATACCAAAATCAAGCACTGCTCACATATGCGTCACTTGTCCTATGGCCAAGTTTCACAATCTCCCATTCACCCTCAGTGATTCACAAGCTAAAGAACCTTTTGAACTCATCCACATCGACATTTGGGGTCCCTACAAACTCCTAACACAAGGCAACAAAAAATAATTTCTCACCATTTTCGATGATTACACCAGACATACCTGGATCTCCCTACTCGCTCACAAGTCTGAAGCTTACTCAGTGATTAAAGCATTTCATCAGTATGCTCAGAATCAGTTCACCAATGCCATCAAGAAAATCAGGTCGGACAATGCCTTGGAATTTGCTGATTCTCGGTTCACTCAATTCTTTCATGATCATGGAATAATTCATCAAACCTCATGCTCACATAAACCTCAACAAAATGGGCGGGTTGAGAGGAAGCACAAACATATCTTAGAAATCGCCAGAGCTCTCAGACTACAAGCTCACTTACCTGTCTCTATGTGGGGTGACTCTGTGCAAGCTGCAGTACACATCATCAATAGATTGCCCTCTGCATCTCTAAACAATGAAACTCCTTATTATCTCCTGTACAAAGAAGCACCGATTTATACACACCTTAAGGTGTTTGGGTGTCTGGCGTTTTCTCACAATCCAGCTTTCCCTACAGACAAATTTGAGTCCAGAGATGTTCCATGCTTATTTGTAGGATATCCCCCAAGTAAAAAAGGTTATAAGCTGATAAACCTGCTCACAAATAAACCGTTTGTATCAAGGGATGTTAAGTTTTGTGAAACAATTTTTCCCAACCATCCAGATTTTCTATCACAATACATGTCACCATTGCCAATTTCACAGTCCATAATTCAACCAACACATGCACTAGATGAAGACTTCTATCCAGTCACAACACTAGTCACAACACTTGATGACTCACCACTCATCTCTGTTACAACCGATACAACATATGAAGTCTCTGAAAACTTCTCATATGCATTATCTGATTCTGAGTCATCGGATCCCCCATCTCCACCTGTTAGAAGATCCACCAGACATCATCAACCTCCTAACTGGCACAATTAGTACCAAATATATCAGGTCAGCTCCTCTACTCATACCCAAGACAATATTCCTGCAGTATCAAATCTAGCATTCACCACAGTTCAACCACAATTTTGTTGTTTTTTATCATCACTTATTTCTCAAAATGATCCCACTCAATTCAAAGAGGCAGTCACTGATTCTGGATGGGTACAAGCATTGAATACAGAACTGAGTGCTCTTGAGAACAACAACACCTGGACAATTACGACATTGCCTCCCAATAAACTGCTATTATGACACCTGGACTAACGACGTACTGTGATAGCGATTGGGCGAGTTGCCCCATGACACATAGGTCTACCTCCGGCTATTGCATTTTCTTTGGCTCTTCACCTGTGTCCTGGAAAATAAGCGCAACTACGAGCAGTAGTGTTTTTCTTCCAGTTAGGGGTGAGCATTAAAATTCAAAAATTGTATTATCCTGATTTTCGATTTGGTATTCGATTTTAAAAATTCAAAAATTTGGATATTCAACCCGAAAAACTGGACCAGATATCCGATCCAGATATTTTTTTTAAATTCGGATCACTTATAAGAAAAGTATCTCTATGTTGCTTTGCCTATGACACACTTCACATGTTTTATCCAAACACTCCCTCGAATAATGAAGTTGAAGAATCAATTTTACTTTTTCAGAAGGATGTCCCATTCGTTTATGCCACAATTCTATAGAAGAACTTACGGTAGAAACAACATTTACATTCGAGACACATCGAAAATAATAAAAGCCATCTCGTCATTCACCTATTCCAATAACCTCCCTCGATTGAAGATCTTGTATTTCACGTGTTAGACAAAAATTGAACATAACAATTCTGATCAATATTAAATTGTGAAACAGATATTAAACTGCAAGTTAATTTAGGAAGATAAAGAACACGAATGAGACAAATTTTGTTCGAAAATACAACTTTCTCACCATTTGGCAAACCAACGGGACAATGACAAGTTGTCACATCTTTAAGATTCTTCAAACAAGATAAGTTACCCTCATATGATTTGAAGCCCCGGTATCAATTATCCATCCTTTATCATTAGTTTCACTATTTAATTGGTATGCTGTATTTTTAGGATACCCAACGACTGTAATCAATGATTGCCATTGTTTTTTCAAAAAATCGGGCAACACATACTCTATATATTGATTCACATGTGCGGAAGTAAGGGTTATATGACCTGCCTCTATTACCATGTTAAGTTATCAGTTGTCCTAAAACCCTAAGTTCCTAGCGTCCCATCCAATTTTCAATTACTAAGTGGGGATCTCGTCCCTTTTTGGGCCTACTATAGCACACATTTTTTTCCCAATTATACGGTGGAGATCTTGTTCCTTTTTGGGTCCACCAAATAAAATTCAATATTTTTCAATAAATGAGTATATTGGGGGTGGCAGGGAGTCAAACCTGAGTTCTTTCACCTGCTTGCGCTCTAATACCATGTCAAAATTGATTTGTTATTGAATCATTCAATCTCTCAAAGTTACATATGTTTGAGGTTATACATATAAACCCCAATATTATAATATTATTAATTATAATAAATATCCAAAATATAATATAAATATATTTAATATATTTTCCAAACAGAACTGCATATTTTGCCCAACCTTATAGAAAACAAGTTGGAACAATAATAATGATGTTATCCGAGGCAAACTGCATCATTATAATCCATCAAATATTCACAAATATTATAGGCATCAAAACTGAATTCTTATTTCTTTTCAACATCAAAATTAAATTTTGTTTCATTCTAGAACTATTGTTTGTGCTAATGAGCCCTTAGCCCAACATATATGTTGAGACTTAAGATTATCAAACTAAGACTCCAAATAATTGCGAGGAAAGGAGAAGGTGAAGCCCTGATTTGCAAAGGTTGGATAAAAGAAATGAGGGAAGCAGAATCTAATGTGCATATGTGCTGAGGAGGAACTTGTAGCCATTAAAATTCTGGAAGGATTGAAGTAAGAACCATCAATTGAAGTCTTAAGCAGTCACAGGAATACCTAAACTACATGGGGAGTAAATCTTTAACTTTTCTTAATTTAACATCCATACAATGAATTTCCAGAGTGGTCAAAGTCGTCAGTACAGAAGGGCCTGATAAGATTGAAGAACTCAATGCGATAAGTGCATCTTTTCATTACAGAGATGATGGAATTTCACACAGAATTCTCCAAGACCTCGATGAATTTAAAAAATAATGTTCATATGTAATACTAATCAAAGACTTGCTATAAATACTCTTAAATAAAGATAAATAATAATTTATGTTATAGTATATATTACAATCATTTTATAACATAATAATGAAGCTATCAAAATCTTAAAAAGAAAACATTACAATCTAAGATTTTAACAACCATCCCCTCGTTGAAAGGCTAAATCCAGGCGGAACATCGTTTATGTCAGAATCTCTAGGAACTTCAGCAGAATTGGAATTTGACGTAGGTTCAGGCGGAACATCGTTTATGTCAGAATCTCCAGGAACTTCAGTAGAATTGGAATTTGATGTGGGTTCAGGCGGAACATCATTTAGGTCAGAATCTCGAGAGGAACTTCAGCATAATTGGAATCTGATGTAGGTTCACGCGGAACACCATTTAGGTAAAAACTGTACTCGTCCCACCTTCAAAATGAAAGCAATTACTAAGATAACTACTTTGAAAAAGAAATTCTAAAATAACACTACTTACTTGGTGTAAAAGCAAACCTATTCACGTTGTCAGGAAAAAAATAGAGTCCTACGTCTTCCTCGTCAGGATCACATTCCTTAAAATTTAAAAACAGTTCTCAAGAAGTCCTCGTACGAACAGGGCTCAAACTCAAGAACTTTTGGCATTTCTTCAGAATATTGTTTCGCCTTTGCTGGAGCATGTGATGTTGGATGGGCCCCAAGATAGATACTTGTAGTCCTCTCATCTTTTAATCTGAAGGTTATCCTGATTTTTTATTTATAACAAATGATTATTCTAGATAATGGTTTAAAATAAAGTGATATGACAAGGCATAAAACAACATATATACTTGAGGTAAGGACGATTAATGACTTGGGATATAATAAACAATAAATAGTCCAAGCTAATCGGCTATACATCTCAGGGAAGCAACATACAAAACATTATGCAGCCTTACACGGAAATAATTAGGTAGAAACATGAAACCTAAAGGTACTTAGCTACCAGCTACACAAAATTGCTGAAAGAAGTATAAAGACTAGTTCCTGTACCTGATAGCGTATATAACGGAACACATCAATAAATGTGGTACTGACAAAAATATCGGATCCAAATCCATGACTTGATTGATAATCAATTATACTCTCTATACTTTTAAATTACTTTATATGGATTTTTTTTTTTGCTAATTTACTCTATATGGAATTTAATAGTGTGAATATAGATTTGGTATTTCTATTGCATACAACAACAAATTGTAACAAAACAAAGTTATCACAAAAGTATTTAGACAAGGAATATTCTGGCTGGCATATAATAAAAGTACTTACATCCAGGAAGCCACTGGAGAACAATTAGTGGGAAAAGTTTCCTCCACTGTATGCACAGCATTCTCAGCATACAAATTCTTCGGTTCGGCATCTGTAGTATGCTCAACACCTGAATCATAAAAACTCTCTCCAAATTACAACCGTAAAGCTGAATTCAATAGAAGCAATTTATAACTGAAACCATCATTCAAATTCATTTGTTTACGACAGTCAGCAGTCAGCAGTACATTAAATGAAAAGCCAGCAGTACATGCTTATTTCATGTAAAATTGATCAATTTTGAGTTAAAGTTATAATGCAATCAATAAAGCAAAAGTTTGTATCAATAAATCTGACATTCAGGGGAACATCATAATTCAGAAGTACGAAAGTGCACTAAACTACTAATTGTGTGAACGGGATCCTAAAAATTACAACAATTTTAATAGGGTACAAGGCCCAGTTAAAAAACCATAGCAACAAAATACTTTATTTACCAGGCTTTCAAATTGTCTAACACAGTTAAATACCCAAACTACCTAAGGTGCTAAGCATACATAAATTCTTTAGCATAGTTAGTCAATCAATAGTTTCTTTGAATTTCTCTATCTTTCACCTAAACTGATTAGTACTCTTATAATATATCATAGAAATTGTCTCCAAATTACAATTGTATGCTGGATTTAATCCAACCAATTTATATACTCAAACCATCATTTGAACAAAAATAAATATTATAAATCTCGAATCAATTTCAAAAAAATAAAATAAAGAATTACCCGGAAACTATATGCCACTGAGGAAGGAGATTCATGGAGCACTTTCTTCATTGTTTTCTACAAGTATTTCAGAAATTAATCAACCGTAAGCAATTCATATATATATATATATATAATAGTTAAATTATACAATTAAGAATTTTCAGATATGAAGGGGCAACAATCATATGTATGTATAATCAAAGTGAGTCTCGAGATTGGTACCTTATATGATAAGGCTTCAGAGAGTGATGGATCATAAAGCAACTCGAATTCAGCACAAAAATCATCGTCGATCGACATTTGAATTTGTATGTGTTTGTTATAGATACAAACCTATGTCTCTATAGCGTCTGGTTGGTGTTTTCATATTTGGCGGCCTAAGGAATAGAGACTTCTATATATATACACGTTCAATTTAGGGCTAAATGAGACACTTTATATGAAATTACTTATGTAACCCTTACACATGGATTGTGAAATGAAAGATATTTTTGGATTTTAAATATTCAAATATATTCGATTTACATTTCAAATAATTTATCAGAATTTGAGAATATTCGGTAAGGATCTTATTAAAAGAATTACCATTTAAAAATATTTATACAAGATTTTAAATTATTCTTATAAGTATGACTTTATTCAATTAGGATTTCATATAATTTTATAAAATCTAATGATATTCAAAGAATTATACGCTATTAAATTTTATAATGTCTTTTATGTTTTTTGAAACCTTACCAAAATATTGGAGATTTTGAATGATTTGTTGTATAAAAATCGGGAGCCGAAATTACTCGATTGAGGAATAGATTAACAATTAATCGGTGAATCGGGATCAAAGGAATTGCCGGAGCAATAATTGGATGTGTTTTAATATTTTAATTAAATTTAATATAGTAACTTTATTTATTAAAAAATGTATTATTAAAAAATAATTCACTATGATTGATCAATATCAGGACGAGAAATGGTGAGATAAACAAGTCTCCCGGAATCTTTAAAATAATTTTTAGAATTAACCAGGAATTTTTGAAAAGAAAATCAAAAATATATAAATACTTCCCGTGTCTCATTCATTTCATTACACATTCGTTTTTTGGTTGTCCTTTTGAATATTTTTACATTTCAAAAGTTTGGTGTACTTTTCTCCGCTATTTTACACAATTTCTAAACATTTGTGTTCACGTAAAGAAATTACAGAGACGGAGGGAAGAATACAAAGCCGCTATTTGCATTTCATGGTAACTAGCTTTAAACCGGTGCTTTGCACCGGATACTTCATAAATATTTTTTATAAGTTTATTTATATTATATTAACTTATTTAATACTTTTATTTCAGAAAAAATAGTAAATACTGTTTGCAAATGTGTATGATATTTTATAAATAGTACTTATGATTTTTATTATATAATTAGCTTAAATTATATTTTAATTTTTTTAAAAAATTGCAAAATAAATATATGCAAATCCCCTTAAATTTATGATGCTTATTTTTATTAACACTAACCTTTATTCTTTTTAGTCGTTATTCTATTTTTTATGGAATTAAGTGTTTTTCTAATTTTAAATTATTGAATTTTATATTTTCTTCACTTAATAACTTCAAGCATACTATATATAATTAATTTCTTATGTTTTTTTCAAAACAATTACAAAATACCATCCACAAACCACATTCTTCCCCGAGGAAGGTTTGAGTCTATTAATCTTATGTCGCCATGGATGTGATGTGAGTGTACAATTTAACAATATTTTTAATGTTTATTTATTAATATTTAAAATATAATTAATGATAATAATTATAAAATGACATATTTGCCCCTGACGACCAAACCATTTTAACCTCCATATGCTAATTATATATAGGATATAACGGGACGGGTGAACGAAATGTGACTCGTGACATTTTTCGTATTTGTGGTTCGCGAAAACTATATTATATAAGATTTGTTTAATTCTTTAATCTTTACAAAAAATATAGTAATAGCTATGGTTATTTTACATCTTGTATCAAAAAACACTTTTTAGTATCAAATTATAGTAATGACTATAGTCATTTATTGGACTTGCTCTTACAAAAGCAACTAAACATAATAACTAATTTAAATTATTTTTTCAACCCGAGAAATTGTCAATACGTTAACTAAGGCACTAATTTAAAAATGTGTATCAATCCGACCATCTGTTACAAATTTTCAACTCATTGCATGAATTTCTTTAGCAACTAGCAAGGTGGAAATTGGGGAGTAGGATTGGTAATTCTCTATCGAAAAGGTTTCACAAAATTATTTCTAATTTTCCATAATCTAAATTTGCAACATAATTGTTTAGCTCAATAATCCGGCATCAGATTCCGGCTAGAAAATATACAGATGATAACAAGTTTAACTATCTCAAATGCATGGTAGTCGTAGTAAGTACTACATTTTCTATGAACTTGAACAGATGAAAGATAAATAATCAAGTCCTTTTTAGTTTTCGTTCTCCAAGAGCAAGTCTACTGCATCATAAGAACATAAATAAATTTCACGAGATAAAAGGTCATGTCAACTGCTAAGTGTTAACACTTGTTAATAATAAAAATAAAATAGAAAAGAAGCTGATCATGTCAACCAGGGATGGACGTCGAGTCACTTCGGGCCTAATAGTGCAATCTCCGACTCTGAAACCCGTCTCGATCCTCGAACGACGATTATTCCACTCCTCGATCCCCACAGGGAATCACAGATTTTTTTTTTTTTAAATTATGAATAATATTTTGCAATATAAATTAACATGATAAACACTACAAGAAAGTAAGGCTAATTTCGACAAACCAAATTCGACAGAAACACAATTCGACAGAATTCAGTCGAAATTATACACTGTGGCTAAATTTGACAAGTTTCGGTCGAAAATGTATTATACACTGAGGCTAAATTTGACACATTTGCAAAGGTTGGATAAAAGAAATGAGGGAAGCAGAATCTAATGTGCATATGTGCTGAGGAGGAACTTGTAGCCATTAAAATTCTGGAAGGATTGAAGTAAGAACCATCAATTGAAGTCTTAAGCAGTCACAGGAATACCTAAACTACATGGGGAGTAAATCTTTAACTTTTCTTAATTTAACATCCAAACAATGAATTTCCAGAGTGGTCAAAGTCGTCAGTACAGAAGGGCCTGATAAGATTGAAGAACTCAATGCGATAAGTGCATCTTTTCATTACAGAGATGATGGAATTTCACACAGAATTCTCCAAGACCTCGATGAATTTAAAAAATAATGTTCATATGTAATACTAATCAAAGGCTTGCTATAAATACTCTTAAATAAAGATAAATAATAATTTATGTTATAGTATATATTACAATAATTTTATAACATAATAATTAAGCTATCAAAATCTTAAAAAGAAAACATTACAATCTAAGATTTTAACAACCATCCCCTCGTTGAAAGGCTAAATCCAGGCGGAACATCGTTTATGTCAGAATCTCTAGGAACTTCAGCAGAATTGGAATTTGATGTAGGTTCAGGCGGAACATCCTTTATGTCAGAATCTCCAGGAACTTCAGCAGAATTGGAATTTGATGTGGGTTTAGGTGGAACATCATTTAGGTCAGAATCTCGAGGAACTTCAGCATAATTGGAATCTGATGTAGGTTCAGGCGGAACACCGTTTAGGTAAAAACTGTACTCGTCCCACCTTCAAAATGAAAGCAATTACTAAGATAACAACTTTGTAAAAGAAATTCTAAAATAACACTACTTACTTGGTGTAAAAGCAAACCTATTCACGTTGTCAGGAAAAAAATAGAGTCCTACGTCTTCGATCACATTCCTTAAAATTTAAAAACAGTCCTCAAGAAGTCCTCGTAGGAACATGGCTCAAACTCAAGAACTTTTGGCATTTCTTGAGAAAATTGTTTCGCCTTTGCTGGAGCATGTGATGTTGGATGGGCCCCAAGATAGATACTTGTAGTCCTCTCATCTTTTAATCTGAAGGTAATCCTGATTTTTTATTTATAATAAATGATTATTCTAGATAATGGTTTAAAATAAATTGATATGACAAGGCATAAAACAACATATATACTTGAGGTAAGGACGATTAATGACTTGGGATATAATAAACAGTAAATAGTCCAAGCTAATCGGCTATACATCTCACGGAAGCAACATACAAAACATTATGCAGCCTTACACGGAAATAATTAGGTAGACACATGAAACCTAAAGGTACTTAGCTACGAGCTACACAAAATTGCTGAAAGAAGTATAAAGACTAGTTCCTGCACCTGATAGCGTATATAACGGAACACATCAATAAATGTGGTACTGACAAAAATATCGGATCCAAATCCATGACTTGATTGATAATCAATTATACTCTCTATACTTTTAAATTACTTTATATGGATTTTTTTTTTGTTGCTAATTTACTCTATATGGAATTTAATAGTGTGAATATAGATTTGGTATTTCTATTGCATACAACAACAAATTGTAACAAAACAAAGTTATCACAAAAGTATTTAGACAAGGAATATTCTGGCTGGCATATAATAAAAGTACTTACATCCAGGAAGCCACTGGAGAACAATTAGTGGGAAAAGTTTCCTCCACTGTATGCACAGCATTCTCAGCATACAAATTCTTCGGTTCAGCATCTGTAGTATGCTCAACACCTGAATCATAAAAACTCTCTCCAAATTACAACCGTAAAGCTGAATTCAATAGAAGCAATTTATAACTGAAACCATCATTCAAATTCATTTGTTTACGACAGTCAACAGTCAGCAGTACATTAAATGAAAAGCCAGCAGTACATGCTTATTTCACGTAAAATTGATCAATTTTGAGTTAAAGTTATAATGCAATCAATAAAGCAAAAGTTTGTATCAATAAATCTGACATTCAGGGGAACATCATAATTCAGAAGTACGAAAGTGCACTAAACTACTAATTGTGTGAACGGGATCCTAAAAATTAAAACAATTTTAATAGGGTACAAGGCCCAGTTAAAAAACCATAGCAACAAAATACTTTATTTACCAGGCTTTCAAATTGTCTAACACAGTTAAATACCCAAACTACCTAAGGTGCTAAGCATACATAAATTCTTTAGCATAGTTAGTCAATCAATAGTTTCTTTGAATTTCTCTATCTTTCACCTAAACTGATTAGTACTCTTATAATATATCATAGAAATTGTCTCCAAATTATAATTGTATGCTGGATTTAATCCAACCAATTTATATACTCAAACCATCATTTGAACAAAAATAAATATTATAAATCTCGAATCAATTTCAAAAAAATAAAATAAAGAATTACCCGGAAACTATATGCCACTGAGGAAGGAGATTCATGGAGCACTTTCTGTAGCACTAATATGAACTTACACACACCTGTATGTATCTGTATGTATAATTGAGGAACGTTAAACTCTTCTCTTATTAATCTTAAAACAAAATACAACTTATATAAGCCCATGCACGTAACTGAGCCCATACAACTAGCAGCTAAAACTGGATCACAATTAACAAACTCCCCTACTAACTACACTACCTTATTTCTCCTATCTTCACGCCAACTAATAGCTGACTACTTCTACGAATATAAATGAATAAATGTATAGCCATATAACAGCTATAATTCAAATATGTTTAGATTATTTAAAACCAACAAATTCCCCCTTAAGCTAAACATATTTCTGCATGTCTGGTTCTTCTGCGACTATGTCCTTGATGCCCAGTAACTTCTTCATTGCTTCAAACTTGACCTTGCCCAATGCTTTCGTTAGGATGTCTGCCCGTTGTTCCTGTGTAGCCACGTACCTCACGATCAACTCGCCCCGCTCAATACATTCTCGAATAAAATGGAAACGGACGTCTATATGTTTACTCCTCCCGTGTAGTACTGGATTCTTCATGAGTTCAATGGCTGACCTGTTATCCACACACAATGTTACTGCTCCAACTCTTTGCCCTGTAAGCTCACCTAGTAAACCTCGTAGCCATATACTTTGACACGCCGCCGCGGTTGCTGCCATATACTCCGCCTCACAGGAAGAAAGTGCCACCACTCTCTGTTTCTGTGATGCCCAACAAATAAGATTTCCATCCAAATAGAAACACATCCCTCCTGTGCTCCTCCGGTCTACAACATCACCTGCTAAGTCGCTGTCTGAGAACCCAACTACAACTTTCTTGCTTTCAGTTTTCTCATACTCAAGTCCATGATTAATTGTGCCCTGTATATATCTTA
Organism: Heracleum sosnowskyi; assembly: GCA_030848705.1. NCBI lineage: Eukaryota > Viridiplantae > Streptophyta > Magnoliopsida > Apiales > Apiaceae > Heracleum > Heracleum sosnowskyi. Next base: position 5,118,925 of record JAUIZM010000013.1, on the reverse strand, counting down.
ATATATGCTTCACTGCTTGCTGATGCTTTATCGTGGGTGCTTCCATAAATCTACTAACCACTCCCACAGCATATGAAATATCAGGTCGCGTGTGTGTCAGATACCTTAAACTCCCAACAATACTCCTGTACTCTGTTGCGTCCACCAGTTGACCTCCCTCATCTTTATCGAGCTACATTTTCTGTTCCATTGGGTACCTTGCCAGATTACAATTTTTCATCCCCGCCTTTTCCAATATTTTCTTAGCATACGTTGTCTGCTTTATTGTAGTGGACGTCCTCCCCTGCTTCACTTCGATACCCAAGTAGTACGAAAGTAAACCCAAATTACTCATCTCAAACTGATCACCCATCTGGTTTTTGAAATATTTAATTTCAGTTTCACTAGAACCCACTACTAATAGATCGTCTACATAGACTCCTACTATCAATACACTTCCTTCCTTGCATCTTGTATATACTGCTTGCTCGTGTAGACATTTTGTAAAACCCAAATCCCGTAAGCACCTGTCCAGCTTTGCATTCCACGCTCTAGGTGCCTGACGCAGACCATACAATGCTTTTATCAACTTATATACCTTTTGCTCTTGACCTTCTTTCACAAAACCCTCCGGCTGTGCGACGTACACCTCTTCTAGCAATTCTCCATTTAAAAATGCTGACTTGACATCGAGGTGATGCACCTCCCACTGTTCCCTTGCTGCGAGAGCCAACAATAGCCTTATGGTTTCCAAACGTGCAACTGGAGCAAACACTTCCTCATAATCAATTCCCTTTCTCTGAACATATCCTTTTGCAACGAGACGGGCCTTATGCTTTACCACATTTCCATCTGCATCTCTTTTGAGTTTATAAACCCACTTCAATCCGATGGCTTTGTGTCCAGGTGGTAAGTCAGTAAGGAGCCATGTCTTATTTTTCTCAATGGCTTCCACCTCCAGTTCCATAGCTTTCTGCCATTCTTGTTCCTTTGCTGCTTCAGTATAACACGCTGGTTCCTCGGCTTTCAGTAGCATGAGTTCATCAATTAAATCCACCACCTCTGTCCCGTTGTATAGCTCCTCCATCGTTCTGTAACGATGTGGCCCACTGCTAGGTTCAGTAGACCCACCTGTAGTTGACCCAGTTAACCCGCTTGTTGATGACTCAATCATGGATGTTTCTGACATACCAGTTCGCGGCGTGTGTACAGGTGTCTGCACCTCTTGTTCTATATTTGGGGTGTTCTCTATTTCTGAAAAAACATTGGCAATAGTGAAATACTCAGGTGTTTCCATCTCACCATCTCCGTGTTGCTCCCATGGCCAAAATTTCTTTTCCTGGAATACAACGTCTCTACTCACGTGCACAGTCCCGGTTTTGGGATCATACAATCTCTCCCCTTTTGTACCTGGTTCTCTTCCGAGGTACACAACCTGTTTGCTTCGATCATCTAGCTTTTTAACACGTACCATAGGTATTTTCATATACGCTGTGCAACCAAAGACTCGTATATGGGCCAGGTTGGGCTTTCTCCCATTCCAAGCCTCATATGGAGTTTTACCATTCAAAATACGGGTTGGTAAACGATTTAGAATATATACCATGTGACGAGCTGCTTCACCCCACATGTATGACGGCATTTTTGACTCTTTCAAGAAGCTTCTGATCATGGCTGCCACGGTTCGATTCCTACGCTCCACCACCCCATTCTGTTGTGGAGTGTAGGGCGCTGTAAATTGCCTGCTTACTCCAGTATCTTCACAAAATGAAGTGAACTCTTTTGAGCAGAACTCTCCTCCACGATCCGTCCTTAGCGTCTTAATGCTCTTTTCTGTTTTCTTTTCAACCAGCATCTTGAACTTCTTAAACACAGCTAATGCCTCGCTTTTCTCCTTCAAACAATACACCCACATTTTCCTACTAAAGTCATCAACGAATAGTAGAAAATAACGATTACCTCCAGGCGTTGTTGGTGATATGGGTCCACAGATGTCTGCGTGTATTAGTTCCAATACCTTTTTTGCTTCAAAATCCGCTTGTGAAGGGAATGAGCCTCTTGCTTGCTTTGACATCAGACATCCTTCACACCTGGTTGATGGATGTGTCAACCTTGGAACGCCACTTGCCATTCCTTCCTTTGACATGAGTTCCAACGCTTGGAAATTGACATGCCCCATTCTGGTGTGCCATAGCCACGCATTCTCCTCAGCTTTTGTGATTAGACATCTAGGCCACGTCTCTTCAAGGCTTATTTTGTATAAGCGATTCTCAGATTTTTTCACTTTCATCAACAGCCTTCCACGTTCATCATACACCCACAGATAATCTCCATCTAATATCACTTTGTTTCCATCCTCGGACAATTGTCCTAAGCTGATAATATTACTACGCAACGCAGGGATGTAGTACACATCCTTCAGGAGTCTCTCTTCACCATTTTTGCATTTAAATGAAATGATCCCTTTGCCCTTAATATTTACAGCTGACCCGTCCCCAAATTTTACTTGCCCACTCATGTTTTCATCCAATTCTTTAAACTTACCTCGGTAACCTGTCATATGGTTGGATGCTCCGTTGTCCAGATACCACACTTGAGTCTCCTTTTGATCTCCCGCGTTTTCCTTCAGCTTTGGAATTACTGTCTCTTCCTTTAGCAACATTTGGTTTTGTACTCCTCCCATGACCTCAGCAACAAGTAGGGATGGCTCATCTTCTTGGAGTTTAGACAGATTCAACTCCTTTTGTGTATCCCTCTCCTTACGGGGTTTTCGACATTCATATGCAAAATGTCCATATACTTGACAATTAAAACACCTTACCTTACTACGATCTCGTTCACCGCGATTCCCATCTCTCCCACGGTTGTCTCTATTGACTCGGGTCCCCTCTCTACTGGTTCGCTTTAACCATTCTTCTCGAGTCAATAAAACTTGCCCCTCATTGCTCTCCTTCCTTCTCCACTCCTCCTCAGTCAGTAAAAGTTGTCCCTGGCTCGCCTCAGTTCTTCCACCCAAACGTTCTTCATGAACTTTCAGTGAGCTGATAACCTCTTCTACGGACATCTCCTCTAGGTTTCCAAATTGCTCTATAGCAGATGCAATTTGAAGAAACTTTGCAGGCACGGCTCTGAGAAGTTTCTTTACTACATACGCTTCTTCCATTGTCTCACCTAGTGCTCTTATATTTGTGACCAGGCCGTTCAGCTTCATGTAAAACTCATCTATCTGATCAGTCTCTCTCATGCTTAGAGCTTCAAACTCTCCTTTCAATGTCTGCGCTCTCGCCTTCTTTACTTTCTCAGCTCCCAGACTCATGACCTTGACTGCCTCCCATGCCCCCTTAGACGTCTTTTTATCGGCAATGGAAAGCAACAGTTCTTCTGGTATTCCCTGGTATATGACAGCTAGAGCTCTTTTGTCCATCTTTTCTTCCACTGTCGCCTCAGGATCTTTTGGTTCTATGGCTTCCCACACTCCATGGGCCTGCATAAACACTTTCATTCTTAGTGCCCATGCAGTGTAGTTCACCTTTGTTAACATAGGAAAACTTAGCCCAAACGAGCTCTCTTTAGTTTTGCCGGCTTCCATTGTAACTGATCTGGTAGGACTGCTTGAACAACAACCTAAGCTCTGATACCAAGTGTAGCACTAATATGAACTTACACACACCTGTATGTATCTGTATGTATAATTGAGGAACGTTAAACTCTTCTCTTATTAATCTTAAAACAAAATACAACTTATATAAGCCCATGCACGTAACTGAGCCCATACAACTAGCAGCTAAAACTGGATCACAATTAACAAACTCCCCTACTAACTACACTACCTTATTTCTCCTATCTTCACGCCAACTAATAGCTGACTACTTCTACGAATATAAATGAATAAATGTATAGCCATATAACAGCTATAATTCAAATATGTTTAGATTATTTAAAACCAACACTTTCTTCATTGTTTTCTACAAGTATTTCAGAAATTAATCAACCGTAAGCAATTCATATATATATATATATAATAGTTAAATTATACAATTAAGAATTTTCAGATATGAAGGGGCAACAATCATATGTATGTATAATCAAAGTGAGTCTCGAGATTGGTACCTTATATGATAAGGCTTCAGAGAGTGGTGGATCATAAAGCAACTCGAATTCAGCACAAAAATCATCGTCGATCGACATTTGAATTTGTATGTGTTTGTTATAGATACAAACCTATGTCTCTATAGCGTCTGGTTGGTGTTTTCATATTTGGCGGCCTAAGGAATAGAGACTTCTATATATATACGTTCAATTTAGGGCTAAATGAGACACTTTATATGAAATTACTTATGTAACCCTTACACATGGATTGTGAAATGAAAGATATTTTTGGATTTTAAATATTCAAATATATTCGATTTACATTTCAAATAATTTATTAGAATTTGAGAATATTCGTTAAGGATCTTATTAAAAGAATTACCATTTAAAAATATTTATACAAGATTTTAAATTATTCTTATAAGTATGACTTTATTCAATTAGGATTTCATATAATTTTATAAAATCTAATGATATTCAAAGAATTATACGCTATTAAATTTTATAATGTCTTTTATGTTTTTTGAAACCTTACCAAAATATTGGAGATTTTGAATGATTTGTTGTGTAAAAATCGGGAGCCGAAATTACTCGATTGAGGTAGTGATTAACAATTAATCGGTGAATCGGGATCAAAGGAATTGCCGGAGCAATAATTGGATGTGTTTTAATATTTTAATTAAATTTCATATAGTAACTTTATTTATTAAAAAATGTATTATTAAAAAATAATTCACTATGATTGATCAATATCAGGACGAGAAATGGTGAGATAAACAAGTCCCCCGTAATCTTTAAAATAATTTTTTAGAATTAACCATGAATTTTTGAAAAGAAAATCAAAAATATATAAATACTTCCCCTGTCTCATTCATTTCATTACACATTCGTTTTTTGGTTGTCCTTTTGAATATTTTTACATTTCAAAAGTTTGGTGTACTTTTCTCCGCTATTTTACGCAATTTCTAAACATTTGTGTTCACTTAAAGAAATTACAGAGACTGAGGGACGAATACAAAGCCGCTATTTGCATTTCATGGTAATGGGACGGGTGAACGAAATGTGACTCGTGACATTTTTCGTATTTGTGGTTCGCGAAAACTATATTATATAAGATGTGTTTAATTCTTTAATCTTAACAAAAAATATAGTAATAGCTATGGTTATTTTACATCTTGTATCAAAAAACACTTTTTAGTATCAAATTATAGTAATGACTATAGTCATTTATTGGACTTGCTCTTACAAAAGCGACTAAACATAATAACTAATTTAAATTATTTTTTCAACCCGAGAAATTGTCAATACGTTAACTAAGGCACTAATTTAAAAATGTGTATCAATCCGACCATCTGTTACAAATTTTCAACTCATTGCATGAATTTCTTTAGCAACTAGCAAGGTGGAAATTGGGGAGTAGGATTGGTAATTCTCTATCGAAAAGGTTTCACAAAATTATTTCTAATTTTCCATAATCTAAATTTGCAACATAATTGTTTAGCTCATTAATCCGGCATCAGACTCCGGCTAGAAAATATACAGATGATAACAAGTTTAACTACCTCAAATGCATGGTAGTCGTAGTAAGTACTACATTTTCTATGAACTTGAACAAATGAAAGATAAATAATCAAGTCCTTTTTAGTTTTCGTTCTCCAAGAGCAAGTCTACTGCATCATCATAAGAACATAAATAAATTTCACGAGATAAAAGGTCATGTCAACTGCTAAGTGTTAACACTTGTTAATAATAAAAATAAAATAGAAAAGAAGCTGATCATGTCAACTAGGGATGGACGTCGAGCCACTTCGGGCCGAATAGTGCTATCTCCGACTCTGAAACCCGTCTCGATCCTCGAACGAGGATTATTCCACTCCTCGATCCCCACAGGGAATCACAGAATTTTTTTTTTAAAAATTATGAATAATATTTTGCAATATAAATTAACATGATAAACACTACAAGAAAGTAAGGCTAATTTCGACAAACCAAATTCGACAGAATTCAGTCGAAATTATACACTGTGGCTAAATTTGACAGGTTTCGGTCGAAAATGTATTATACACTGCACCTAAATTTGACAGATTTGCAAAGGTTGGATAAAAGAAATGAGGGAAGCAGAATCTAATGTGCATATGTGCTGAGGAGGAACTTGTAGCCATTAAAATTCTGGAAGGATTGAAGTAAGAACCATCAATTGAAGTCTTAAGCAGTCACAGGAATACCTAAACTACATGGGGAGTAAATCTTTAACTTTTCTTAATTTAACATCCATACAATGAATTTCCAGAGTGGTCAAAGTCGTCAGTACAGAAGGGCCTGATAAGAGTTTCGGGCCTTATTAATGGGCCTTATTTATGGACCAACTAGGTTTAATTAATGCAATATTAATTATGTTTTTAGGGTTATTTTTAACCCATATCAAATACTTTACCCAACACTGAACTAAATTAAGTAAATTATATAAACATACACAGAGATGCACATTCAAATAACTAACCTTGCAACAAATCTTATAAACAGATTTAAGTGATCAATGTAAAAGCAACTATCCTATACCCAATACATGGAATGCATAAGTATTATTTGCTATTACCATTTGCACTAAAAAACATGGAATACTGGACCGTTACAATGTCAAAACAAAAATTCAGCCCCTGAAATAGAAGACGACTCATTCAGCCTATAGGTTCTGCACATCATGATAATGAACAGTTAAATAAGACCAAAAATTAAAGGAGAACGCATTATGCCAACATAAAAAAAGATGATTTCAGGGCTTATGCAATCATTTCTCTTGTTGATAGAATATATTGTCCAAGGACAGAGGCCAAAGCCTCAAAGAATTAAACCTTGTCAAAGGAAGGTGGGTGGGTGCATATTTTAGATCCGACTTCCATTCATCAACATTCCTCGTACAGTACTTCACTTCTCTGCGGAGAGGTTTTCTGAAATTTTTACTGTACGTGCACACGTAGAAAATATCTGATCCTGATAATAATTGAGCCAAGGACTTCTGGTCCCAATCATCACTTTTAAGACATGCAATTTTCGTTCCCCTAGGCCCTCCTCTCTCTTTATCATCGATAATACAACACACATACATCCCTGTGAGAGTCTTCCGCATAAAAGCTTCTTTCGTGGTAAACAATAAAATTGAAGTAGCGAGAAGGATCATCGACATCAGTCTACACTTTGTCTCCCAATCAAGCAAAATAATCAAATTCTCCATAAACAGCCATTTTCCATGAGTGTAGTCTTGATGGTATTCATACTGCCTAGGAAATGTAAGCATGGGTGGAACTTGGAAGTGAGAATTGGTGTCTGAAAAGATGATGCAGAAAATTGATTTGCAAATCTCCACCCAGCGTTGCCTCTATTAGTTCCTAATATTAGTCCTCCAGCAGCTTCTGGTAACTCAATAATTATATGTTTACAACAATGAAAAGCTATATAAACCACGGGTATGTAGAAATTTTAAGTGTATAATGTGTTGGAGATTAAAGAGAAGAAACTTGTTCTCAATAATCCACACAACTTACTCACACAAAATATAAAACTCACAAATGTATTTCACTCAAAAGATTTTGATAATTCTTGATTGTACAAAGCTTGGAAGATTGTCCTATTTATAGGACTACATGGAACCTCCTAGAACACTTCTAAACACTTCTAGTACATGCACCTTATTTAATATGTAACTCCCCATGTAAATGAACCATCTTGAAATGCAAAAGGTCTTAAACCTCAAAAGTCTATTCTAGATACTTTCAAGAACATTCTAGATAATAAAAATAATAAACCAAAGTTTAGATTATATTATTATTTTAACAGCCCCCCTTAAGCTAAACTTTGCACATGCCAAGCTTCTTCTTTAACTCCTTGAAAATGTCGAGCCTCAAAGGTTTTGTAAAGATATCAGCAATTTGGTCTTGGGTTTTGCAATGTTTAACCACAACTTCTCCTTTCGTCACCAAGTCACGGATAAAATGATATTTGATTCGTATATGCTTGCTATTCCCATGAAACACCGGATTTTCCGTGAGTGCTATAGCGGACTTGCTATCACAATATATAATTGGACTTTCTTTTGTATCATGCTTAAGGTCCTCCAACACCCATGTGATCCACAAAGCTTGACAACTAGCTAATGATAAAGAAATATATTCCGCCTCCGCCGTTGATAGAGCCACAACTTGTTGCTTCTTTGACATCCATGTGATTGCACTAGAGCCAATGAAGAAAACATTTCCCGAAGTACTTTTACTATCATCAACACTTCCGGCCCAATCACTATCACAATATCCAAGCACCTTAGGACCACTTGCCTTTTGATAATAAATTCCATCTCCAAGTGTTCCACGAACATACCTCAAAATTCTTTTTCCGGCCTCCCAATGTGTATTCTTTGGTTGCTCCATGAATCTACTAATCAAACTAACACCATATGTAATATCCGGCCGAGTGGCGGTCAAGTACATCAAACTTCCGACAAGACTTCTATATAAAGTAGGATCAACAAACTTAGAATCATCATCCTTACTTAACTTCAAGCCAACTTCAACGGGAGTGCTACTTGATTTCGCATCTTCCATTCTAAACTTCTTTAACAAATCTTTTGCATACTTTTCTTGAGAGATAAAAATTCCATTCTTATCTTGCTTTACTTCAATACCAAGAAAATAGTGGAGTAGTCCCAAATCGGTCATCTCAAATTCTTGCATCATATTTTTCTTAAATTCTTCAATGTCATCACGATTATTTCCCGCAAAGATCAAATCATCCACATATAAGCCAATGATGAGAATTTTACCTTTGTTCTCCTTGATGTAAAGTGTATGCTCAAATGGACACCTCTTGAATCCCATCTTCATAAAATAATCATTGATGCGGCTAATACCATGCATGTGGGGCTTGCTTTAGACCGTACAAAGCCTTCTTCAAACGATAGACTTTATTTTCTTCGTTCTTTTTCACATAGCCCGGTGGTTGATCAATATACACCTCTTCTTGTAATACTCCATTCAAAAAAGCGGATTTGACATCCATTTGGTGAACTTGCCACTTGTTTTGAGCGGCCAAAGAAATTAACAAGTGAATTGTTTCAAGACGTGCCACGGGAGCAAATACTTCTTTGTAATCAACACCATATTTTTGCTTGTAGCCTTTTACCACCAAACGTGCCTTATGTTTTTCAACTTCACCTTGTGCATTCAACTTTGTCTTGTAAACCCACTTGACTCCAATGGATTTCTTTCCTTTAGGAGCTTCAACTAACTCCCAAGTTTCATTCCTTTCAATTGCATCAATTTCTTGATCCATGGCTTGTCTCCATTTCTTTTCCTTAGCGGCATCTTCAAAAGCAACCGGATCCGCATTTGCATATAAGGCAAAATCAACAAATTCATCTTCCAAAATTCTTCTTGTTGCTCCATAAAGATCCGCCATTGATCTTGTCTTTCTTGGTGGTGACTCGGAACTTGAAGATGATGATGATGAGCTTGGTGGATAATTAGATGGTGGAGTAGGTGGAGTGGAGCCTTCTTCTTCAATTGGATCAAATGCATCATCATCAAGAAAAGTACTTGAACTTTCTTTCTCATCCTTCCATTTCCATGAAGCCTCCTCGTTGAAAATTACATCACGACTAATTACGACTTTCTTTGTGATGGGATTGTACAATTTGTATGCCTTAGAAGCTTCACTATAGCCAACAAAGATGCATTTTTCAGATTTATCATCAAGCTTACCTCTCTTTTCATCAGGCACATGAGAGTAACAAATACTTCCAAAAATTCTAAAATGAGAGACACATGGCTTCTTGCGACTCCAAGCTTCTTGTGGAGTCTTTCCTTCCACACTTTTAGTAGGTGCACGATTGAGAACATAACATGTACAAGCAACCGCTTCGGCCCAAAACATCTTAGGCAATCCTTTTGTTTTCAACATACTTCGAACAAGCTCCATGATTATTCGGTTCTTCCTCTCGGCTACCCCATTTTGTTGAGGGGTTGAACGAACCGTTAGTTGATGGCGAATTCCATGCTTTTTCAAAAAACCTCCAAATTCTTCGGACATATATTCACCACCACGATCAGATCGTAGTGTCTTTAAAGAACGACCACTTTCTTTCTCCACATATGCTTTAAAATCTTTAAATATTTCAAATACTTGAGATTTTTCTTTGAGAAAATAAATCCACATTTTGCGACTATAATCATCAATAAAAGTGAGGAAATAACGACTACCTCCAATAGAGTTGGTGCGCATAGGTCCACATAAATCCAAATGTATCAACTCCAATGGTTTTTTAGCTCGCCATGCCTTCTCTTTTGGAAATGGATCTCGGTGATGCTTTCCAAAAACACAATCTTCACATACTTGATCTTGCTTTTGAATATTTGGAATGCCTCTTACCATATGACCTTTACAAATCTTGGATAGAGTGCTAAAACTCAAGTGATTAAATCGAAGATGCCAAAGCCAAGACTTGTCGTTCACAATATTAACAAAACATGGAAGAGCCTCACTTTGAATTTTCAATGGAAACATTTTAGTTGATGTCATCTTGACTCTTGCAACAAGAATCCCATTTTTATCTTTGATCTCACAAAAATCATCTTTAAAATTCACATGATGCCCCTTTATTAAAAGTTGCCCAACACTTAAAAGATTATGTTTAAGATCGGGAACATAATAAACATTAGAGATATAATTTGTACCTTGCTTTGTTCGAATTGGAACATCACCACAATCTTTGACAATGAGCCTTTTGTTGTCACCCGTCTTGACTTCTCGTTGGACACTTTCGTCAAAATTCACAAAACAATTTTTCTTTCCGGTCATGTGGTTACTACAACCACTATCGATATACCAAACATCATCAATAGATTCTTCTTGAACTTCTTGAACATTACTAACAAGAAGCATACTTTCATCTTTCTCCTCAATGTCCTCATGTAGAAAATTTGAGTCATCTTTTTCATCATTAATCCTTTTGTAACAATCCTTTTTCATATGCCCAATTTTATGACAATAATGGCATTGAAAATTAAAAGAATTACCTCTTCCTCTTCCATTGTAACCTCCACGAGCTCTTCCTCTTCCTCTTTGGAATGAGCTTGAATTTTCACTTGGCACATTTCCTCTTCCTTGTCCTCGACCACGAAATGATCCTCTTCTACCTCTTCCTCTAAAACTGTCACGATTAGTGTCTTGAACTTGAAAAGCTTGCTCGGAAGGAGAGGAATCAAATTGTTTGCTGCGAAGTTCATGAGATTGGAGTGAACCCAATAATTCTTCAAGAGAGAAAGTATTTAAATCCTTTGATTCTTCAATAGCCACAACAACATGCTCAAATTTTCGAGTCATGCTACGAAGAATTTTTTCCAAGACTCTTTTATCCGTAATATCTTCACCATTTACACGAAGTTGATTAACAATCGAAATTGTTCGATTATAATATTCCTCCACCGTTTCACTTTCCTTCATCTTGAGTGAATCAAATTCACCTCTTAGAGCTTGAAGTCTCACCATTTTTACTCTTTCTTCTCCTTTGTAGGCCTTGTTGAGGATATCCCATGCCTCCTTTGATGTTGATGCCGTTGAAATTCTCTCAAAAATTACTTCATCCACCGCTTGATAAATAAAGTAGAGAGCCTTCTTGTCCTTCTTTCGATTTTCCTTCAAAGTACTCAATTGTTGTGGTGAGAGATTGGCTTGATTCGCCGGTTCTTCAGATCCACTTTCCACAATCTCCCAAAGATCTTGAGAGCCATATAAAACCTTCATTTGTATGCTCCATTGGTTGTAATTCTTTCCCGTCAAACGAGGAAGTTGAGGTTGCAACATATTGTTGTTGGAAGCCATCTCTAAACCTTGCTCTTGATACCACTTTGTAGAAATTTTAAGTGTATAATGTGTTGGAGATTAAAGAGAAGAAACTTGTTCTCAATAATCCACACAACTTACTCACACAAAATATAAAACTCACAAATGTATTTCACTCAAAAGATTTTGATAATTCTTGATTGTACAAAGCTTGGAAGATTGTCCTATTTATAGGACTACATGGAACCTCCTAGAACACTTCTAAACACTTCTAGTACATGCACCTTATTTAATATGTAACTCCCCATGTACATGAACCATCTTGAAATGCAAAAGGTCTTAAACCTCAAAAGTCTATTCTAGATACTTTCAAGAACATTCTAGATAATAAAAATAATAAACCAAAGTTTAGATTATATTATTATTTTAACAGGGTACTACCGATTGAACTCTTTAAACAAGTTATATCTGGCTTTCTAGTCCTCGTAATCATCGTCATCAAATTCAACATGGTCTTCTTCGTCTTCTTAATCTTCGACAGCTATAATCTTGGTTTCGTTTAGTATCATAAAGTGTAGCAGCTGGTGCAACGTCTTCAGCAAGTTGAAGCAAGGGACACCTCATAGGCAGCTACCCAGCTTGTGAATTTCAGCAGCTGATTTCCATGACTTAAAAAAAACATTAACATTAACAAACTCCTCCGAAAAACTAAACCTCTGCGAACAATATAATGACACAACCTTCACATTAGCTGGAACAATTTATTCCTTGAATTTTTCAGATACATTTTCAGCAACATAAAACCTAGCCAAACAGAAGGGGTTTAAACCTCGATCAAAAATATCAATGAACTAATTTTAAAGGGACGATACGATTAGCAAAAATGTGACTCCAGCACAAAAAAGAAACAGATGAATGTGAGAAGATTAAAAAAAACCTCACAGAATGTAGCCTATATGAAAATTAATGACAATGAAAACGAGTTTTAAGGGACATTGAATATTTCACTTTAACTCAAGGAAGAAAAAAGGTCATTAAAATTTGTTACAATCGTTCTACAAGCTAATGTGTATAAATTTTCTGCACTTTTGTTGTATTAACGTGATCATCATTAGTGTTGGTTCTATTTGATTATCTGCTGACTTTGCAATTCATGTATAAAGTTCTAAGATTTTTGGCCAAGTAATATTGTGGTTCCATCAATATATAATGTTCCGATCAAAATTTGACTATTTTGATACAAAAAAGAAAATATTAAAAGGTTACTTTAGAACGAAAAAATTATAATAGTATAGTAGTAATAAATATTTCAAAAATTATAAAAAAAGTCATTTTTTCCAAAATTAACAATAAGAACTATGGCCAACAATCCATCGCAGCTACTACCCTCAGGTTCATCCAATATCCAATATATCCTCATTTATGTGTATGTTTAATGTATGTGAGCTTTAAGCTAATTAGTATTGTGGTTTTGGAGAACATAGCTGATTGATCGTTGCATTGGGTCAAAGATATGGGTGATTATGAAAGGAGACAAGGAGCTTGTTGGCACTCTACGAGGTTTTGATGTTCATGTCAACATGGTTCTTGAAGATGTCACTGAATTGTATGCCCCCCCTCTCTCTCTCGCTCGGTCAGTCAGCTCCCTCCCTCTCTCTCCCCAGATGTGTGGATCAATTAGACATTTACTCTCTCTCCCTCTCTCTTTAATATGGTTTTGTGTATAAGATGGTTCAAGAATTTATTTATATTCATATAAAGTTCATTTAGGCTATAAAGATTGAAATTTTTGGTTAATTAGTACTTGGGATTCTTGGGTTCAGATTGAATGAGATTGTTGTGTAGTTTGTTGCAATTGTTGAACTTGGTTTTTGTTAGAGAAGATGTTAAAAGTTACAAATTCTACATTGATTCTTATGTTTGTATTACTAATGTTGAGGATGAAGTATAGTCGAAAATTATGCAATTATTTGATTCTCTAGTCCATGTTGGATTGCATGGACTACTATATATTTTCTCACTAGGTATTATGATCCCATCAAAATAAACTAATAGATTGAAAGATATTAATTCCGTGAAACGAACAATGGCATAAGATAACTTTATTTGTCGTCAATGTAATATGTTACTGTAATAAACATTAGGTCCTATACAGTTTGGGTGAACTGCCTAGAACTGACAATATGACTCAGTAGCTTAATTAGCTGACTCGATGCTCCTTAGAAGATGTCTCTGTTACAGTTTAGATGTGTTCATTTGGGTTCTAGTTATCTAGTTTTTCTATGGAATTGCAACTTGGGATTCCACTGAGCTTTTAATTAGGATGTGCATTTTAACCAAATGTTTTCTATCCTAATCAATCTTCAAAATAAAATACCAAAAGAGGATTACTATTGTTTTGTTATACTTTCAAGAACACCATTGTAAAGACATATTTTTCGCTAGCTGGAATTAATGTTCATTAAGAAATTACGGATACATCTTATGATACACTATAAATTTTGCTAGACACTATAAGCAGAGGCCTTTTAATTTGTGTCAGGATAAAGTATTATGTTGCAGTAAATTGATAAAAGTTCTATAAATGGTTTGGAGTGGTTATATATCAACTTGATCCACAACAAAGCTTTGTATCTGGTTTGATTTATATGTCTTAACCTTTTTAATATAAATATCTGGACTTAAATTGGATCAAATGTTCATTTTGGACTTCACGGTAGAGGTGGCCAAACGGGCAGGTTTGACCGGCTAACCCGTAACCGGCTCGCCGAAATAAATCGTTTAACTCGGCTCGTAACGGGGCGAGTCGAATCGGCACAAACCGGTAGGAATAAACGGGGCGTTCACGGGTTCCTTTTTCTTGAACCAAAACCGGCACGGCTCGGCTCGCCACTATCGAACCGCCCGGCACGGCTCGTCGACTCGTCACGGGTTGAACCGGCCCGGCACGTACGTCCGCTTCTACAATTACAATAAAAACGAATGAGGCTCCCCTTTATTGTTGCATATCAGTTTTTGTCTGAAAAGTAAGTAAAATTATTTGATAACTTGTAAATCAATTTTCAGAAAAAGTGTTTTGGTTACAAATACTTCTTTTAGAGAAAAAAAGTAAGTTTTTATATTTTTGAAAATGAAACTATTTCCAACTTTTACGAGTTTTCGAACGACTACCAACGAACAACAATAATCAAATAGTGAATATGATTTTTTGTTTTGTATTTTTAAAATTTGTTTGGTTTGTATTTGTTTTAATATGTTAATGCAGTTTGTTTCGTTTGGCCAGCACTACTTCACGGTGAGTGCTTTGGATGTTGAACATGGGACATCACGACTTCTTTTTGTGATACTTGATTGGCCCATAACAATCCCCTGGGTAGCATCGAGGAATTGGATTATTGTACTTGTTGGCCTTTTTGTTGTTTTTGGTGGTGTAAGTTGCAAGGCCGTTGTGGTGCCTTCGACATACGGGGTTATCATTCTAACTTTATAGTCTAGAAACCTTATCTGACCAGATCCCTTTTTCTTCTGTTATGAAAAGCAATAAAAGAGGAATCTCACGTGCAATTATTATCCATTAATATCAATCTTTGTGATTAATTTGATTTGAATACTGATTGACTGATTATATACATTGTTTCACTGTTTGGCCTGATGAAATGAGTGTTGAGGAACTGTCAGGTAGTGTTCATGATCATTTTAATTCCTTAGTCTACTATTTTGTGGATACAGTGAATTCACTTCTGAAGGGCGAATAGTGACGAAGCTCGATCAGATTTTGCTTAATGGAAAAAACATCGCGATTGTAAGTGCTGAACTGTCAACTACTTTACCACCTCAAGCTCTGCCAATATTTTTTACAAACTATTACAAGCCAATTGTTTTTACTACTTTAATAGATTTGGCATAGAGATATGTAGTCTATAGGGCATTTAGTACATAAAACTTTACCACCTCAAGCTCTGCCAATAGTTTTTACAAAGGAAAACCTTTAAGTTGTTCAGTCTCGTTTTTGAACACGCGCGGTCAAGGTTGTGCCCGAAACAAGCTCCTTTGAATCATGGACCACTTGCCAGTCAACTCTAGCAATCTCCACTTATTCAACATCTTTTCTTTGTCTTACATTCTCACTACTAGATCATTGGACATGGTCCCAAATAAGTTGTTAGGATATTTTGTCTTTATGTGCGGAAAACTCCCTACTTAATAGACTACAAGTCATCTGGTATTTTATTGCAGTTTTATCAATTTATAACAGAGTTTTGTTTTTCTCCATCTGCATTCTTCATATTCATTCTTGATTACATCTATCAAGAGCGTTATTCATCAAAAATTATTCTGTCATCATGGTATCAGAGCTTTGCTTGATTTCCTGATTCAATTTTTTTCATCAAAGTCTCTGTTCTTTATAAAAAGCCTATGTCATACCAATCTCAGATCTTCTTTCTTTTTTACAATCAATCACTCAACCAATCCTTCTTAAACATGGCAACATCTGCTTCTACAACAAAAATAGACATGCCCCATCCTCTATTTTTACACCCTTCTGATGGTGCAAATTCAATTCAAGTTGATAAATTACAAGGTAGCTCTGACTATCGGGCCTGGAGACGTTCTATGGAGATTGGCCTCTCATCGAAAAGAAAGTTTGGATTTGTTAAAGGCACAGTCACACCACCTACAGATGATACAACCAAGGCAAAAATGTGGGAGACCTGTGATAATATAGTAATTTCCTGGATCACTTCTAATGTTTCACCTTCTATACGCAAATATATTCTCTATATGAATACATCGAAAGATATATGGATGAACCTTGAACAATGTTTTTCTCTTACAAATGGGTCTCGTAAGTATAAGCTCAGTAAAGATCTGTATGATATAAAGCAAGACACTTTGTCTGTGAATGATTACTACACTGCCATGAAAACAGTCTGGGAAGAATTAGATACTCTAAACTGCTTACCTGCTATTACCACCACAACACCTGAAATTACTAAACTTTTGGCTGAAATTAATTTGCAAAGAGAAGAGTCAAAACTATTTTAGATTTTAAATGGGTTGAGTGACACTTATGCTGCTCAACGTAGCCAGTTATTACTAATTACTCCACTGCCAACTGTGGAGACTGCTTCCGCTATGCTTCAACAAGGAAGAGGCACAAAATGAAATCCTTAAAGGTTCTAACTCACCACAACATGACATACTGGCAATGTATAGTAAAGGAAACTCTGGCAAGATCTTTCACTGCACAACATGTGGGAACAAAGGTCATACTCAAGATCGTTGTTGGTCAGTTGTTGGTTACCCAAAGTGGCACATGAAAAATCCGGTTAACTCAGGTCGATCTCCAATGCCTGTTAATCAGTCATCTAGGCCCAGGTGGACACCTAACCAAAGGCCACACCTCAACAACTCACTCAAATTGCTCAACTACTCCAAATGTCCAACCTACAGAGTTCCTCCAAAAATGAAGAACCTCTTGAAACACCCTTCTCAGGCATGATTACTTGCTTTAAGGCAACTGTGACTCCTGAAGCATGGATCATCGATTCTGGGGCGTCGGATCATATGACACCCCACCTCAATAATTTGGAATCACCAGTTGTCTTTACACCTTCAACTTGCATCAATATGCCCATCAATATGCCCACATGAGCTACTACAAAAATCACCAATACTGGTACTGTTACCCTCTCTAATGAACTAAGCTTACATGATGTCTTGTGTGTTCCTTCCTTTAAGCATAATTTGATGTTTGTGCAAAAGCTTATTAAGCACAATATTTGCGAAGTCAGTTTCTTGCCTGCATATTGTACAATCATTGACAGAAATTCACGAAAGTTATTGGCTGTTGGAGAAGCCAAACATGGCTTATATTATTTGGTGCATACAGATGATCCAATGTCCTGGTTGAACAAACACAAAACCTCACATATTTATTGTCTCACTTCCAGAATTACTACACCTGATGCAACCTCAATTTCTACCTGGCATCACACGCTAAGCCACACCCCTCTATCGAAAATTCAGCTCATCCCTCAAATACCAAAATCAAGCACTGCTCACATATGCGTCACTTGTCCTATGGCCAAGTTTCACAATCTCCCATTCACCCTCAGTGATTCACAAGCTAAAGAACCTTTTGAACTCATCCACATCGACACTTGGGGTCCCTACAAACTCCTAACACAAGGCAACAAAAAAGAATTTCTCACCATTTTGGATGATTACACCAGACATACCTGGATCTCCCTACTCGCTCACAAGTCTGAAGCTTACTCAGTGATCAAAGCATTTCATCAATATGCTCAGAATCAGTTCGCCAATGCCATCAAGAAAATCAGGTCGGACAATGCCTTGGAATTTGCTGATTCTCGGTTCACTCAATTCTTTCATGATCATGGAATAATTCATCAAACCTCATGCTCACATAAACCTCAACAAAATGGGCGGGTTGAGAGGAAGCACAAACATATCTTAGAAATCGCCAGAGCTCTCAGACTACAAGCTCACTTACCTGTCTCTATGTGGGGTGACTCTGTGCAAGCTGCAGTACACATCATCAACAGATTGCCCTCTGCATCTCTAAACAATGAAACTCCTTATTATCTCCTGTACAAAGAAGCACTGATTTATACACACCTTAAGGTGTTTGGGTGTCTGGCGTTTTCTCACAATCCAGCTTTCCCTACAGACAAATTTGAGTCCAGAGATGTTCTATGCTTATTTGTAGGATATCCCCCAAGTAAAAAAGGTTATAAGCTGATAAACCTGCTCACAAATAAACCGTTTGTATCAAGGGATGTTAAGTTTTTTGAAACAATTTTTCCCAACCATCCAGATTCTCTATCACAATACATGTCATAATTGCCAATTTCACAGTCCATAATTCAACCAACACCTGCACTAGATGAAGACTTCTATCCAGTCACAACACTTGATGACTCACCACTCATCTCTGTTACAACCGATACAACATCTGAAGTCTCTGAAAACTTCTCATCTGCATTATCTGATTCTGAGTCATCGGATCCCCCATCTCCACCTGTTAGAAGATCCACCAGACATCATCAACCTCCTAACTGGCACAATTAGTACCAAATATATCAGGTCAGCTCCTCTACTCATACCCAAGACAATATTCCTGCAGTATCAAATCTAGCATTCACCACAGTTCAACCACAATTTTGTTGTTTTTTATCATCACTTATTTCTCAAAATGATCCCACTCAATTCAAAGAGGCAGTCACTGATTCTGGATGGGTACAAGCAATGAATACAGAACTGAGTGCTCTTGAGAACAACAACACCTGGACAATTACGACATTGCCTCCCAATAAAACTGCCATTGGGTGCAAATGGCTCTATAAGACAAAATATAGAGCAGATGGAACAGTGGAAAGAAAAAAAGGCTCGACTTGTTATCCTTGGGTGCAACCAAACCTATAGAGTTGATTTTTCTGAAACTTACGCACCCGTTGCTAAACTTACCACTGTTCGAACTCTACTTGCAGTGGCTGCTGTCACAGGTTAGGAAACAATTAACATGGATGTTACCAACGCATTCCTACATGGAGATTTACATGAAATCGTGTACATGAAACTCCTTAAAGGTTACACGAGTGCGGGAAGTCGAATCAAAGTCAATCAAACCGTGTCAAAACCTGATCCAACACTGGGTTGTCAACTCAAAAAATCTCTCTACGGACTCAGACAAGCACCTAGGCAATGGTTCTCAAAGCTATCTCTGACCTTATTGAAAGACAACTATAAATAGTCTAAATCAGATGCAAGTCTGTTCTTGAAGAAAACAAGTACTCAAATAACTATGGTGCTAGCTTACGTTGATGACCTTCTTATTTGTGGGAGCAGTGCCACACAAATCTCAATTCTCAAACAAATACTATCAACCAATTTTCATATGAAGGATCTTGGCCCAGTACGGTACTTTCTAGGTCTGGAAATTGATAGAACATATGCTGGTTTCTTCTTGTCTCAACAGAAGTACATCAAAGATCTACTGGAAGAATATGGCATGTCCCGAGCCAAATCTCTATCTTTGCCATTGGACTCTCACCTCAAACTCACTGCTACAAAAGGTGATCATTTGCCCAACCCTATCATTTATCAACGTCTACTTGGTAAGTTAATTTATTTGACAATTACCCGCCCAGACTTGTCATTCTCTTATCAACTTTTAAGTCAGTCCATGCATTCTCCAACCACTATGCATAGTCAAACTGCAAAAAGATTGTTGAGGTACTTAGTTGGAACTCAACATCAAGGCATTCTGTTGGCTTTCAATAGTACAGCTTAACTAACGGCATATTGTGATAGAGATTGGGCGAGTTGCCTCATGACACGCAGGTCTACCTCCGGCTATTGCATTTTCTTTGGCTCTTCACCTGTGTCCTGGAAGTCGAAAAAACAAATTGTAGTGGCTCGAAGCTCAGCCGAGGCAGAATATAGGGCGATGGCCCTCACTACATGTCCTCAACTGTGACAATCAAGCAACTATAGCCATTGTAGCTAATCTAGTCTTACATGAAAAAACGAAGCATGTCGATATTGATTGTCACTATGTGCGTGATGAAGTAAAAGTTGGACACATTACCACTGCCAAAGTCTCATCTACTCAGCAAGTTGATGATATCTTCAAAAAAATCCTTCCAGTAAAAGTACACTAGGCTCAGCTTGACAAGCTCACAAGTACTGCTTCCACTTGTAAGCTTGAGGGGGAGTGTTGAGGAAGCTCCAATGAATCATGGATCACTTGCCAGTCAACTCTAGCAATCTCCACTTATTCAACATCTTTTCTTTGTCTTACATTCTCACTACTAGATCATTGGACATGGTCCCAAATAAGTTGTTAGGATATTTTGTCTTTATGTGTGGAAAACTCTCTACTTAATAGACTACAAGTCATCTGGTATTGTAATGCAGTTTTATCAATTTATAACAGAGTTTTGTTTTTCTCCATCTGCATTCTTCATATTCATTCTTGATTACATCTATCAAGAGCATTATTCATCAAAAATTATTCTGTCATCACTTATAACTAGAAAGAAAAGGGTTATCAGAAAAATTCCAACTTGGAAAATAAGCGCAACTACGAGCAGTAGTGTTTTTCTTCCAGTTAGGGGTGAGCATTAAAATTCGAAAATTGTATTATCCTGATTTTCGATTTGGTATTCGATTTTAAAAATTCAAAAATTTGGATATTCAACTCGAAAAACTGGACCAGATATCCGATCCAGATATTTTTTATAAATTCGGATCACTTATAAGAAAAGTATCTCTACGTTGCTTTGCCTATGACACACTTCACATGTTTTATCCAAACACTCCCTCGAATAATGAAGTTGAAGAATCAATTTTACTTTTTCAGAAGGATGTCCCATTCGTTTATGTCACAATTCTATAGAAGAACTTACGGTAGAAACAACATTTACATTCGAGACACATCGAAAATAATAAAAGCCATCTCGTCATTTACCTATTCCAATAACCTCCCTCGATTGAAGATCTTGTATTTTACGTGTTAGACAAAAATTGAACATAACAATTCTGATCAATATTAAATTGTGAAACAGATATTAAACAGCTAGTTAATTTAGGAAGATAAAGAACACGAATGAGACAAATTTTGTTCGAAAATACAACTTTCTCACCATTTGGCAAACCAACGGGACAATGACAAGTTGTCACATCTTTAAGATTCTTCAAACAAGATAAGTTACCCTCATATGATTTGAAGCCCCGGTATCAATTATCCATCATTTATCATCAGTTTCACTATTTAATTGGTATTCTGTATTTTTAAGATACCAAACGACTGTAATCAATGATTGCCATTGTTTTTTCAAAAAATCGGGCAAAACATACTCTATATATTGATTCACATGTGCGGAAGTAAGGGTTATATGACCTGCCTCTATTACCATGTTAAGTTATCAGTTGTCCTAAAACCCTAAGTTCCTAGCGTCCGATCCAATTTTCAATTACTAAGTGGGGATCTCGTCCCTTTTTGGGCCTACTATAGCACACATTTTTTTTCCCAATTATACGGTGGAGATCTTGTTCCTTTTTGGGTCCACCAAATAAAATTCAATATTTTTCAATAAATGAGAATATTGGGGGCGGCAGGGAGTCAAACCTGAGTTCTTTCACCTGCTTGCGCTCTAATACCTCTAATACCATGTCAAAATTGATTTGTTATTGAATCATTCAATCTCTCAAAGTTACATAAGTTTGAGGTTATACATATAAACCCCAATATTATAATATTATTAATTATAATAAATATCCAAAATATAATATAAATATATTTAATATATTTTCCAAACAGAACTGCATATTTTGCCCAACCTTATAGAAAACAAGTTGGAACAATAATAATGATGTTATCCGAGGCAAACTGCATCATTATAATCCATCAAATATTCGCAAATATTATAGGCATCAAAACTGAATTCTTATTTCTTTTCAACATCAAAATTAAATTTTGTTTCATTCTAGAACTATTGTTTGTGCTAATGAGCTCTTAGCCCAACATATATGTTGAGACTTAAGATTATCAAACTAAGACTCCAAATAATTGCGAGGAAAGGAGAAGGTGAAGCCCTGATTTGCAAAGGTTGGATAAAAGAAATGAGGGAAGCAGAATCTAATGTGCATATGTGCTGAGGAGGAACTTGTAGCCATTAAAATTATGGAAGGATTGAAGTAAGAACCATCAATTGAAGTCTTAAGCAGTCACAAGAATACCTAAACTACATGGGGAGTAAATCTTTAACTTTTCTTAATTTAACATCCATACAATGAATTTCCAGAGTGGTCAAAGTCGTCAGTACAGAAGGGCCTGATAAGATTGAAGAACTCAATGCGATAAGTGCATCTTTTCATTACAGAGATGATGGAATTTCACACAGAATTCTCCAAGACCTTGATGAATTTAAAAAATAATGTTCATATGTAATACTAATCAAAGACTTGCTATAAATACTCTTAAATAAAGATAAATAATAATTTATGTTATAGTATATATTACAATCATTTTATAACATAATAATTAAGCTATCAAAATCTTAAAAAGAAAACATTACAATATAAGATTTTTACAACCATCCCCTCGTTGAAAGGCTAAATCCGGGCGGAACATCGTTTATGTCAGAATCTCTAGGAACTTCAGCAGAATTGGAATTTGACGTAGGTTCAAGCGGAACATCGTTTATGTCAGAATCTCCAGGAACTTCAGCAGAATTGGAATTTGATGTGGGTTCAGGCGGAACATCATTTAGGTCAGAATCTCGAGGAACTTTAGCATAATTGGAATCTGATGTAGGTTCAGGCGGAACACCGTTTAGGTAAAAACTGTACTCGTCCCACCTTCAAAATGAAAGCAATTACTAAGATAACTACTTTGAAAAAGAAATTCTAAAATAACACTACTTACTTGGTGTAAAAGCAAACCTATTCACGTTGTCAGGGAAAAAATAGAGTCCTATGTCTTCCTCGTAAGGATCACATTCCTTAAAATTTAAAAACCGTCCTCAAGAAGTCCTCGTACGAACAGGGCTCAAACTCAAGAACTTTTGGCATTTCTTCAGAAATTGTTTCGCGCCTTTGCTGGAGCATGTGATGTTGGATGGGCCCCAAGATAGATACTTGTAGTCCTCTCATCTTTTAATCTGAAGGTTATCCTGATTTTTTATTTATAATAAATGATTATTCTAGATAATGGTTTAAAATAAAGTGATATGATAAGGCATAAAACAACATATATACTGGTAAGGAAAGGACGATTAATGACTTGGGATATAATAAACAATAAATAGTCCAAGCTAATCGGCTATACATCTCAGGGAAGAAACATAAAAAACATTATGCAGCCTTACACGGAAATAATTAGGTAGAAACATGAAACCTAAAGGTACTTAGCTACGAGCTACACAAAATTGCTGAAAGAAGTATAAAGACTAGTTCCTGCACGTGATAGCGTACATAACGGAACACATCAATAAATGTGGTACTGACAAAAATATCGGATCCAAATCCATGACTTGATTGATAATCAATTATACTCTCTATACTTTTAAATTACTTTATATGGATTTTTTTGTTGTTGCTAATTTACTCTATATGGAATTTAATAGTGTGAATATAGATTTGGTATTTCTATTGCATACAACAACAAATTGTAACAAAACAGAGTTATCACAAAAGTATTTAGACAAGGAATAATCTGGCTGGCATATAATAAAGTACTTACCTCCAGGAAGCCACTGGAGAACAATTAGTGGGAAAAGTTTCCTCCACTGTATGCACAACATTCTCAGCATACAAATTCTTCGGTTCAGCATCTGTAGTATGCTCAACACCTGAATCATAAAAACTCTCTCCAAATTACAACCGTAAAGCTGAATTCAATAGAAGCAATTTATAACTGAAACCATCATTCAAATTCATTTGTTTACGACAGTCAGCAGTCAGCAGTACATTAAATGAAAAGCCAGCAGTACATGCTTATTTCATGTAAAATTGATCAATTTTGAGTTAAAGTTATAATGCAATCAATAAAGCAAAAGTTTGTATCAATAAATCTGACATTCAGGGGAACATCATAATTCAGAAGTACGAAAGTGCACTAAACTACTAATTGTGTGAACGGGATCCTAAAAATTACAACAATTTTAATAGGGTACAAGGCCCAGTTAAAAAAACTTAGCAACAAAATACTTTATTTACGAGGCTTTCAAATTGTCTAACACAGTTAAATACCCAAACTACCTAAGCTGCTAAGCATACATAAATTCTTTAGCATAGTTAGTCAATCAGTAGTTTCTTTGAATTTCTCTATCTTTCACCTAAACTGATTAGTACTCTTATAATATATCATAGAAATTGTCTCCAAATTACAATTGTATGCTGGATTTAATCCAACCAATTTATATACTCAAACCATCATTTGAACAAAAATAAATATTATAAATCTCGAATCAATTTCAAAAAAATAAAATAAAGAATTACCCGGAAACTATATGCCACTGAGGAAGGAGATTCATGGAGCACTTTCTTCATTGTTTTCTACAAGTATTTCAGAAATTAATCAACTGTAAGCAATTCATATATATATATATATATATTAGTTAAATTATACAATTAAGAATTTTCAGATATGAAGGGGCAACAATCATATGTATGTATAATCAAAGTGAGTCTCGAGATTGGTACCTTATATGATAAGGCTTCAGAGAGTGATGGATCATAAAGCAACTCGAATTCAGCACAAAAATCATCGTCGATCGACATTTGAATTTGTATGTGTTTGTTATAGAAACAAACCTATGTCTCTATAGCGTCTGGTTGGTGTTTTCATATTTGGCGGCCTAAGGAATAGAGACTTCTATATATATACGTTCAATTTAGGGCTAAATGAGACACTTTATATGAAATTACTTATGTAACCCTTACACATGGATTGTGAAATGAAAGATATTTTTGGATTTTAAATATTCAAATATATTCGATTTACATTTCAAATAATTTATTAGAATTTGAGAATATTCGGTAAGGATCTTATTAAAAGAATTACCATTTAAAAATATTTATACAAGATTTTAAATTATTCTTATAAGTATGACTTTATTCAATTAGGATTTCATATAATTTTATAAAATCTAATGATATTCAAAGAATTATACGCTATTAAATTTTATAATGTCTTTTATGTTTTTTGAAACCTTACCAAAATATTGGAGATTTTGAATGATTTGTTGTGTAAAAATCGGGAGCCGAAATTACTCGATTGAGGTATTGATTAACAATTAATCGGTGAATCGGGATCAAAGGAATTGCCGGAGCAATAATTGGATGTGTTTTAATATTTTAATTAAATTTAATATAGTAACTTTATTTATTAAAAAAATGTATTATTAAAAAATAATTCACTATGATTGATCAATGTCAGGACGAGAAATGGTGAGATAAACAAGGCCCCCGGAATCTTTAAAATAATTTTTTAGAATTAATCAGGAATTTTTGAAAAGAAAATCAAAAATATATAAATACTTCCCCTGTCTCATTCATTTCATTACACATTCGTTTTTTGGTTGTCCTTTTGAATATTTTTACATTTCAAAAGTTTGGTGTACTTTTCTCGGCTATTTTACACAATTTCTAAACATTTGTGTTCTTGTAAAGAAATTACAGAGGGAGGGAGGAATACAAAGCCGCTATTTGCATTTCATGGTAATGGGACGGGTGAATGAAATGTGTGACTCATGACATTTTTCGTATTTGTGGTTCGCGAAAACTATATTATATAAGATGTGTTTAATTCTTTAATCTTTACAAAAAATATAGTAATAGCTATGGTTATTTTACATCTTGTATCGAAAAACACTTTTTAGTATCAAATTATAGTAATGACTATAGTCATTTATTGGACTTGCTCTTACAAAAGCGAATAAACATAATAACTAATTTAAATTATTTTTTCAACCTGAGAATTTGTCAATACGTTAACTAAGGCACTAATTTAAAAATGTGTATCAATCCGACCATCTGTTACAAATTTTCAACTCATTGCATGAATTTCTTTAGCAACTAGCAAGGTGGAAATTGGGGAGTAGGATTGGTAATTCTCCGCCGAAAAGGTTTCACAAAATTATTTCTAATTTTCCATAATCTAAATTTGCAACATAATTGTTTATCTCAATAATCCGGCAGCTAGAAAATATACATATGATAACAAGTTTAACTACCTCAAATGCATGGTAGTCGTAGTAAGTACTACATTTTCTATGAACTTGAACAGATGAAAGATAAATAATCAAGTCCTTTTTAGTTTTCGTTCTCCAAGAACAAGGCTACTACATCATAAGAACATAAATAAATTTCACCAAATAATAATAAAAATGAAATAGAAAAGAAGTTGATCATGTCAACTAGGGATGGACGTCGAGTCACTTCGGGCCTGATAGTGCTATCTCCGACACTGAAACCCGTCTCGATCCTCGAACGAGAATTATTCCACTCCTCGATCCCCGCAGGGAATCAAAGATTTTTTTTTTAATTTTTTTTTTAAATTATGTATAATATTTTCTAATATAAATTAACATGATAAACACTACAAGAAAGTAAGGCTAATTTCGACAAACCAAATTCGACAGAAACACAATTCAACAGAATTCAGTCGAAATAATACACTGTGGCTAAATTTGACAGGTTTCGGTCGAAAATGTATTATACACTGCGACTAAATTTGACAGATTTTTTAATGTTGTCGAATTCAAAACCCGCCAAAAAAAGGAGGTCGTCGAAATATTAATTTCAAAGATGCAAATTCGACCGAATTCTGTCGAATTTAACTTTTAGTTTTTGTGAGAATTTTGCCGCTTATATCTTTGAATTTAGTAAAAGGTGAAATATTTCCCGCCCAAAATTTTTCACACTATTCAAAACTATATATGACATAGTTCTGTCGAATTTAGTACAAGCTCTTAAGTTCGACAAAAAATGATTGAATTTAGCCGCGGGAATTTTGCCACCTAAAAGTTTTCAATTTTGTTAAAAGCGGGGAATTTGCTGCCCAAGGTTTTTGAAACTATTCAAAAATATTTTCAAGCGAATTTAGTCGAATTTAATAAATGTGACCGAATTCGGTTGAAAATATTATTTTCAAAAATTTTAAAAAATATTATTAAATATTTAAATTGTTGTACAGGTCATGAAAAATATTTATAAATAGAAGGATAACAATCATCATATGTACAAATTTAGTTTGTACGTTAAAATAGTTATATGATAAGAGAATGTTGAATTTTTATTTATTAGATACTTTCAGAAAAAATAGATAAGTATCTTATTAATTTGAAAAAATACAAAAAAATTATAAGAGTACTAACAAACATGTTATATTCAATTTAATTTTTTAAGAATATAAAACCGAGCCAATCAAAAAAATCTTCTTAAGTCGCTACAATAACATAAGTCGCTACAATAACAAGAATAATAAGAATTAGGGTTAGAGCTTTCAAATAATATTCTTAATTAGTTAAATATTTGCACACAACATGTATATATATATATATATACATGTATATATTCAATTCTTATTCGTTAAATTTTTTCAAAATAAATAAATAAATATCT
The DNA here is from genome assembly GCA_030848705.1 of Heracleum sosnowskyi. Classification (NCBI taxonomy): domain Eukaryota; kingdom Viridiplantae; phylum Streptophyta; class Magnoliopsida; order Apiales; family Apiaceae; genus Heracleum; species Heracleum sosnowskyi. Next base: position 5,090,872 of record JAUIZM010000013.1, on the reverse strand, counting down.
AATTAGTCCCAGAAAATATAAAGAAAATATGAGAGTACGAAGAAGACATATTACATTCAATTAAAAAAAAGTTAGAAAACAATAACGAAGAGGAAATAAAATCTTCTTAATTCGCTACAATAACGAGATTATTCGGTAGAATATGGAGTTTAGGATTTAGATTTTAGGTTTGGGGTTTGTATTAGGGTTGAATTTTTTTATTTTTTAAAATTTGTTTTAAGTAATCCAACCGTACGGATGTGAAGATTTGGATAATTAAAGAGTATACCCAAAATTTAAAATAATTTCATTATTTATTTCTTGAAAATTATAATAAATCTTTATTTTTTATAATAAATTCATCCAGAAAACCTATGATCTGTCGAATTTAGTCTTAAATTCGACTGCATTCGGTCAAATATAGTAAATTCTACTGAATTCAGTTGAATTTATTTAAATTCGACCAAACTTTGTCGAATTTAGCCGTGATTTATTCTCGACCAGATCTTGTTGAAAATAGTGAATTTCAGAATAAACTAATTCCTTTATGCCACGTGTCACACTTCCATTGACTTAGGAGGAAGCACATGGATTGCTCTTTAAATTCAATCTAGACCTTCCATTTCATTTAAAGACAATTTCATCCTAACCATTAATACAATTACACCCACCTCTTTCTCTTTTTTAATCTTCATTCATCCAATCCTATTTTCTTTTAAACATTTCTTATACACTGACTCCTTTCTTATATCTCTAACAAAATATAATTAGTCAAACACATCTTTTATATTTCATGTAAGATATATATACATCTTTCATATTAACACATCATCTTACAAAGTTTAATTGCATTTTTCGCATCCAGTAAGTTCACCTCCTCCACTTCCGGCGAGTTCACCTTCACTTCCGATGAGTTCATTTCGGATTATTCTTACTATTCATTAACGGCTACTATTCATTAATGGCGTACTATGATAGCGATTGGGCGAGTTGCCCCATGACACGCAGGTCTACCTCCGGTTATTACATTTTCTTTGGCTCTTCACCTGTGTCCTGGAAGTCGAAAAAACAAACTGTAGTGGCTCGAAGTTCAGCCGAGGCAAAATATAGAGCGATGGCCCACACTACATGTCCTAAACTGTGACAATCAAGCAGGTGTAGCCATTGCAGCTAATCTGGTCTTACATGAAAAAATGAAGCATGTGGATATTGATTGTCACTATGTGCGCGATGAACTAAAAGTTGGACACATTACCACTGCCAAAGTCTCATCTACTCAGCAAGTTGCTGATATCTTCACAAAAATCCTTCCGGTCAAACTACACTAGGCTCTTCTTGACAAGCTCACAAGTACTGCTTCCACTTGTAATCTTGAGGGGGAGTGTTGATGAAGCTCCAATGAATCATGGACCACTTGCCAGTCAACTCTAGCAATCTCCACTTATTCAGCATCTTTTCTTTGTCTTACATTCTCACTACTAGATCATTGGACATGGTCCCAAATAAGTTGTTAGCATATTTTGTCTTTATGTGCGGAAAACTCCCTACTTAATAGACTACAAGTCATCTGGTATTGTAATGCAGTTTTATCAATTTATAACAGAGTTTTGTTTTTCTCCATCTGCATTCTTCATATTCATTCTTGATTACATCTATCAAGAGCATTATTCATCAAAAATTATTCTGTCATCACTTATAACTAGAAAGAAAAGGGTTATCAGAAAAATTCCAGCTTGGAAACTAAGCGCAACTACGAGCAGTATTGTTTTTCTTCCAGTTAGGGGTGAGCATTAAAATTCGAAAATTGCATTATCCTGATTTTCGATTTGGTATTCGATTTTAAAAATTCAAAAAATTGGATATTCGACCCGAAAAACTGGACCGGATATCCGATCCAGATATTTTTTATAAATTCAGATCACTTATAAGAAAAGTATCTCTATGTTGCTTTGCCTATGACACACTTCACATGTTTTATCCAAACACTCCCTCGAATAATGAAGTTGAAGAATCAATTTTACTTTTTCAGAAGGATGTCCCATTCATTTATGCCACAATTCTATAGAAGAACTTACGGTAGAAACAACATTTACATTCGAGACACATTGAAAATAATAAAAGCCATCTCGTCGTTCACCTATTCCAATAACCTCCCTCGATTGAAGATCTTGTATTTCACGTGTTAGACAAAAATTGAACATAACAATTCTGATCAATATTAAATTGTGAAACAGATATTAAACTGCAAGTTAATTTAGGAACATAAAGAACACCAGTGAGACAAATTTTGTTCGAAAATGCAACTTTCTCACCATTTGGCAAACCAACTGGACAATGACAAGTTGTCACATCTTTAAGATTCTTCAAACAAGATAAGTTACCCTCACATGATTTGAAGCCCCGGTATCAATTATCCATCCTTTATCATCAGTTTCACTATTTAATTGGTATGCTGTATTTTTAGGATACCCAACGGCTGTAATCAATGATTGCCATTGTTTTTTCAAAAAATCGGGCAACACATACTCTATATATTGATTCACATATGCGGAAGTAAGGGTTATATGACCTGCCTCTATTACCATGTTAAGTTATCAGTTGTCCTAAAACCCTAAGTTCCTAGCGTCCGATCCAATTTTCAATTACTAAGTGGGGATCTCGTCCCTTTTTGGGCCTACTATAGCACACATTTTTTTCCCAATTATCCGGTGGAGATCTTGTTCATTTTTGGGTCCACCAAATACAATTCAATATTTTTCAATAAATGAGAATATTGGGGGTGGCAGGGAGTCAAACCTGAGTTCTTTCACCTGCTTGCGCTCTAATACCATGTCAAAATTGATTTGTTATTGAATCATTCAATCTCTCAAAGTTACATATGTTTGAGGTTATACATATAAACCCCAATATTATAATATTATTAATTATAATAAATATCCAAAATATAATATATATATATATATATATATATAATATATTTTCCAAATAGAACTGCACATTTTGCCCAACTTTATAGAAAAGAAGTTGGAACAATAATAATGATGTTATCCAAGGAAAACTGCATCATTATAATCCATCAAATATTCTCAAATATTATAGGCATCAAAACTGAATTCTTAATACTTTTCAACATCAAAATTAAATTTTGTTTCATTCTAGAACTATTGTTTGTGCTAACCAGCCCTTAGCCCAACATATATGTTGAGACTTAAGATTATCAAACTAAGACTCCAAATAATTGCGAGGAAAGGAGAAGGTGAAGCCCTGATTTGAAAAGGTTGGATAAAAGAAATGAGGGAAGTGAGGAGGAACTTGTAGCCATTAAAATTCTGGAAGGATTGAAGTAAGAACCATCAATTGAAGTCTTAAGCAGTCACAATACAGCGTCAGAATAACTAAACTATATAGGGAGTAAATCTTTAACTTTTCTTAATTTAACATCCATACAATGAATTTCCAGAGTGGTCAAAGGCGTCAGTACAGAAGGGCCTGATAAGATTGAAGAACTCAATGCGATAAGTGCATCTTTTCATTACAGAGATGATGGAATTTCACACAGAATTCTCCAAGACCTCGATGAATTTAAAAAATAATGTTCATATGTAATACTAATCAAAAACTTGCTATAAATACTCTTAAATAAAGATAAATAATCATTTATGTTATAGTATATATTACAATCATTTTATAACATAATAATTAAGCTATCAAAATCTTAAAAAGAAAACATTACAATCTAAGATTTTAACAACCATCCCCTCGTTGAAAGGCTAAATCCAGGCGGAACATCGTTTATGTCAGAATCTCTAGGAACTTCAGCAGAATTGGAATTTGACGTAGGTTCAGGCGGAACATCGTTTATGTCAGAATCTCCAGGAACTTCAGCAGAATTGGAATTTGATGTGGGTTCAGGCGGAACATCATTTAGGTCAGAATCTCGAGGAACTTTAGCATAATTGGAATCTGATGTAGGTTCAGGCGGAACACCGTTTAGGTAAAAACTGTACTCGTCCCACCTTCAAAATGAAAGCAATTACTAAGATAACTACTTTGAAAAAGAAATTATAAAATAACACTACTTACTTGGTGTAAAAGCAAACCTATTCACGTTGTCAGGGAAAAAATAGAGTCCTATGTCTTTCTCGTAAGGATCACATTCCTTAAAATTTAAAAACAGTCCTCAAGAAGTCCTCGTACGAACAGGGCTCAAACTCAAGAACTTTTGGCATTTCTTCAGAAAATTGTTTCGCCTTTGCTGGAGCATGTGATGTTGGATGGGCCCCAAGATAGATACTTGTAGTCCTCTCATCTTTTAATCTGAAGGTTATCCTGATTTTTTATTTATAATAAATGATTATTCTAGATAATGGTTTAAAATAAAGTGATATGATAAGACATAAAACAACATATATACTTGAGGTAAGGACGATTAATGACTTGGGATATAATAAACAATAAATAGTCCAAGCTAATCGGCTACACATCTCAGGGAAGCAACATAAAAAACATTATGCAGCCTTACACGGAAATAATTAGGTAGAAACTGAAGAATCAGAACTGATATGTAAATAACTCACACACACAAAGCACGTATATAAACTGGGAAAAGCTGATATTTCAGGATAGTTAAAACTGCTCAGAATACATGCAAATAAAAGAAACTAGTACGTGGGCTTCCTAAGAAACAGCAACTAAGACTCCTAAGAATTCTCTATTACTCCCACGATCCTACCAATGCGGAAACAAACGCTACGACTAAGTCTCAGCTATACATACGTGTATACGCAGCTGAATTATTTAAAATTCAAATCCTAAAAACCAAATTTAAATTATCACCAACAAATACCCCCTTAATCTAAATTTGGTTTTGCAAATTCTTGATCCCAAGCAAAGCACGCAGACGCTCGAACTTCACAGTAGCCATGGATTTTGTTAACACGTCCGCACGCTGATCCCCCGTCCCAATATGCTTAATCACGATTTCACCGCGTTCCACGCATTCACAAATAAAATGATATCGAATGTCGATATGTTTGCTACGTCCGTGGAAAACCGGATTCTTTGCTAAGTCTATTGCGGATTGGTTGTCTATATACAGCACCACAGGACCTATAGTCTCATCTGTCAACCTTCCCAGCAAATTACGAAGCCACATACCTTGACAAGCAGCTGCCGTAGCTGCCATGAACTCAGCCTCACACGATGAGAGGGCCACACACCGCTGCTTCTGAGACACCCAAGTGATTAGACTTTCATCGAGATAAAATGCCATACCCCCCGTGCTCCTCCTATCATCGACCTGTCCCGCCAAATCGCTATCAGAGTACCCAGACAACACCATGTTGTTGCTGCCTCCCTTTGAGTACATCAAGCCATAACTCAAAGTTCCTTTCAAGTAACGAAGTATTCGTTTCACAGCATTCCAGTGCATCACAGTAGGCCGTTCCATGTAGCGGCTCACAATCCCAACAGCAAATGACAAATCTGGTCGAGTATGGACTAGATAACGGAGACCTCCCACAATGCTTTTGTACTCAGTTGAGTCAACTGGTTTCCCTTTTTCATCTTTGTGTATTTGAACAGCTGGCTCCATAGGATATTTTGTGGGTTTGCATTCCGCCATCCCACTTCTTTCCAGAACTTTCTTTGCATAGATTGTCTGTTTCAACTCTATACAATCCTTCATCTGATTTACCTCTATTCCGAGATAATGAGATAGCTTACCCAAGTCGCTTATCTCGAAATTCTTTGCCATTTGTTCCTTGAACTGGTTGATGAGAGAAGTATCTGATCCCGTAATTAATAAGTCATCGACATACACCCCAATTATCAGTACTCCATCGTTCTCGCGCCTAGTGTACACTGCGTGTTCATATGGGCACTTAGTGAAACCCAAACTCTCCAAGCACTTGTTTAATTTAGCGTACCAGGCCTGTGGCGCTTGGCGAAGCCCATATAGCACCTTTATCAGCTTATATACCATGTTCTCCTTTCCTTCCTTCACGAATCCCTCTGGCTGTACCACATAAACATTTTCTTGTAAATCCCCATTCAGGAAAGCCGATTTTACATCAAGGTGGTGGACTTCCCAACTGTTTTTAGCTGCCAATGCCAACAGCAATCTGACCGTCTCCAAGCGAGTAACTGGGGCAAACACCTCCTCAAAATCTACCCCCTGTCTCTGAACGTATCCTTTTGCGACAAGCCTCGCCTTGTACTTCACGATATCACCTTCAGTGTTCCTCTTCAACTTGTACACCCATTTCAGACCTATTGGCTTGTGTCCTGTGGGCAGCTCAACTAGTTTCCAGGTGTTGTTTCGTTCAATAGCTTCCATCTCGGTTCTCATAGCCTCCTTCCAGGGCTCCTTGTTAACAGCCTGATGATAGGTAACGGGCTCCTCAACGCCCAGAAGTAACAGTTCTTCCTCGAGCTCTATCTCGTCTGTGTTCTCATAGATATCTGTCAACGATCTGAAACGTTCTGGGGTGCTGCTTCTATCCCTTTCTTCTGAGTTCCCTTCATTCTGCTGAGTTGATTCTGGCGATCTAGCAGAGCTTTCAACAGTAGTTTCGCCTGTAGGTTGGATATGGGCCTCTTCAACCATAAACTCGAGATGGGCTTTGTCTGCACCAGCTCTTCCATCTATAATTCCCTCATTCCAGGTCCATGATTTTGACTCCACAAAAGTAACATCTCTACTAACATGCACTCTTTTCTTCACTGGATCATATAAGCGATTTGCTTTTGTGCCGGGCTCCCTTCCAAGATATACCACATATTTACTACGGTCGTCCAGCTTCTTTGTATGTACACTCGGCACTTTCATAAAAGCACAGCAACCAAAAATCCTAATGTGACTAACATCAGGTATCAGTCCTGACCATGCTTCATATGGAGTACAGTTTGAGAGTGCTCGTGTAGGTAACCTATTTAGCACGTACACGGAGTGACGTACCGCTTCGCCCCAGAATTCTGATGGAACCTGCTTCTCTTTCAAAAAACTCCTTGCTATAGCCACCACCGTTCTGTTTCTGCGTTCCACCACCCCATTTTGTTGCGGGGTATACGGAGCCGTATAGTGTCTGAGAATTCCATTCTCCTCACAATAACTGGTAAATTGAGATGAACAAAATTCACCACCCCTATATGTTCGTAAAGCTTTGATTTTCTTTTCTGATCCATTTTCAACAAGTGCCTTAAATTTTTTAAACTCCTCAAGTGCTTCAATTTTAGTTGATAAAAAATAAACCCACATCATACGGCTGAAATCATCAACTAGGAGCAGAAAATACCTCTTTCCGGACGGCGTTTGAGGTGCTATTGGTCCACATATATCCCCATGAACCAGCTCCAATACTTTCTTGGACATATAGGTTGACTTCGAAGGGAATGGAGTTCTTGTTTGCTTAGCCATGAGACATCCCTTACAGACTTCTTTGGGTTGTCCCAACTTTGGTAGACCAGCAACCATACCATTCTTTTCCATAAGCTCCATTGCGTGGAAATTCACATGGCCCAAACGTGAGTGCCATAGCCAAGAGTCTTCCTCTGTCTTTGCAATTAAACAACTGGGATATGATTCTTCAAGCATAATCTTGTATAATCGGTTGGATGACCTCTTAACCTTCATTAGCAAATTCCCACCATTATCGTATACCCACAGGTATTCGCCCTCCATCGTCACCTTGTTACCTTCCTCTGACATTTGTCCAAGGCTGAGAATATTGTTACAGAGAGTTGGGATGTAGAATACATCGTTGAATACTTTTTCTTCTCCAGTTTTACACTTAAAAGCGATCGATCCCTTCCCTCTTATACTGACCGTCGATCCGTCACCAAATTTCACTTCTCCTGTCAAGTTTTCGTCCAAACTTGTGAATTTCGTTTTGTCTCCAGTCATGTGGTTGCTGGCTCCATTATCTAGATACCACAATTGTGAAAATCTGTTCTGTTTTTCATCAACAGCCAGCTTTGGAAATACATTCTCTTCATTCAGCAACACCATCTTTGTTGTGCTCTTGTCCAGTTCAGATAGTAACAGGGCAGGCTCATCATCCTCCTGCTCCTTGAATTTCATTAGATTTGCCTCTGGTTTCTGATTACTTCCACGACGAGGTCTCTTACATTCTGCCTGGTAGTGTCCCAGAACATTGCAGTTAAAACATCTCACACTACTTCTGTCACGCCCAGTCTGGTAACTACGACCCCCACGACCTTTGTAGTGTGATTGTCCCTCCGTGGTTTCTCTGCTTGTCCGTTTCAACCAGTCTTCGCGAGTAAGTAACATCTTCCCTTCGTTTTTCTCTCGCTTAGACCACTCTTCCTCCGTTAGCAATAACTTTCCACCTGTAGCCTCATTCTGACCCTTTATCCTCTCTTCATGGGCTTGGAGAGACCCGATAGCTTCCTCTACTGACATGTTCTCCAAGTCTCCAAACTGCTCAATCGTCGAAGCAATTTGAAGAAATTTTGGTGGGACTGCTCTCAATAGCTTCTTAACAACGTACAATTCTTTCATCTCTTCACCTAAAGCCCGGATGGTGGATACTATCCCGTTAAGCTTCATGCAAAAGTCCTCCAGTTGGTCGTTGTCATTCATCCGCAGCGTCTCAAACTCCGCCTTCAGCGTCTGGACCTTGGCCGTCTTTACTCGGTCAGCCCCTTGGCACATCACCTTAATGGCTTCCCAGCCATCTTTTGCAGTCTTCTTCTCAGCGATTGATAACAACAAATCCTCAGGTATGCCTTGGTAGATCATAGCCAATGCAACCTTATCAACCTTCTCCTCAACCACTGCCTTTTCATCACTCGGTTCAACAGCAGCCCATACTCCCTGAGCCTGCATGTAGACCTTCATCTTCAATGCCCAACCCGTGTAATTTCCTTTGGCCAACATTGGGTAGGTTAGCCCATACGATCCCGTCTTCCCTTTTCCAGCGTCCATGTCGCAGCCTGTTGTCACGAGTACTCTGAATGAAGCTCTGATACCAAATGAAGAATCAGAACTGATATGTAAATAACTCACACACACAAAGCACGTATATAAACTGGGAAAAGATGATATTTCAGGATAGTTAAAACTGCTCAGAATACATGCAAATAAAAGAAACTAGTACGTGGGCTTCCTAAGAAACAGCAACTAAGACTCCTAAGAATTCTCTATTACTCCCACGATCCTACCAATGCGGAAACAAACGCTACGACTAAGTCTCAGCTATACATACGTGTATACGCAGCTGAATTATTTAAAATTCAAATCCTAAAAACCAAATTTAAATTATCACCAACAGAAACATGAAACCTAAAGGTACTTAGCTACGAGCTACACAAAATTGCTGAAAGAAGTATAAAGACTAGTTCCTGCACCTGATGGCGTACATAACGGAACACATCAATAAATGTGGTACTGACAAAAATATCGGATCCAAATCCATGACTTGATTGATAATCAATTATACTCTCTATACTTTTAAATTACTTTATATGGATTTTTTTTTTTTTTGCTAATTTACTCTATATGGAATTTAATAGTGTGAATATAGATTTGGTATTTCTATTGCATACAACAACAAGGAAGAGGCACAAAATGAAATCCTTAAAGGTTCTAACTCACCACAACATGACATATTGGCAATGTATAGTAAAGGAAACTCTGGCAAGATCTTTCACTGCACAACATGTGGGAACAAAGGTCATACTCAAGATCGTTGTTGGTTAGTTGTTGGTTACCCAAAGTGGCACATGAAAAATCCGGTTAACTCAGGTCGATCTCCAATGCCTGTTAATCAGTCATCTAGGCCCAAGTGGACACCTAACCAAAGGCCACACCTCAACAACTCACTCAAATTGCTCAACTACTCCAAATGTCCAACCTACAGAGTTCCTCCAAAAATGAAGAACCTCTTGAAACACCCTTCTCAGGCATGATTACTTGCTTTAAGGCAACTGTGACTCCTGAAGCATGGATCATCGATTCTGGGGCGTCGGATCATATGACACCCCACCTCAATAATTTGGAATCACCAGTTGTCTTTACACCTTCAACCTGCATCAATATGCCCATCAATATGCCCACATGAGCTACTACAAAAATCACCAATACTGGTACTGTTACCCTCTCTAATGAACTAAGCTTACATGATGTCTTGCGTGTTCCTTCCTTTAAGCATAATTTGATGTCTGTGCAAAAGCTTATTAAGCACAATAATTGCGAAGTCAGTTTCTTGCCTGCATATTGTACAATCATTGACAGAAATTCACGAAAGTTATTGGCTGTTGGAGAAGCCAAACATGGCTTATATTATTTGGTGCATACAGATGATCCAATGTCCTGGTTGAACAAACACAAAACCTCAGATATTTATTGTCTCACTTCCAGAATTACTACACCTGATGCAACCTCAATTTCTACCTGGCATCACACGCTAAGCCACACCCCTCTATCGAAAATTCAGCTCATCCCTCAAATACCAAAATCAAGCACTGCTCACATATGCGTCACTTGTCCTATGGCCAAGTTTCACAATCTCCCATTCACCCTCAGTGATTCACAAGCTAAAGAACCTTTTGAACTCATCCACATCGACACTTGGGGTCCCTACAAACTCCTAACACAAGGCAACAAAAAATAATTTCTCACCATTTTGGATGATTACACCAGACATACCTGGATCTCCCTACTCGCTCACAAGTCTGAAGCTTACTCAGTGATCAAAGCATTTCATCAATATGCTCAGAATCAGTTCACCAATGCCATCAAGAAAATCAGGTCGGACAATGCCTTGGAATTTGCTGATTCTCGGTTCACTCAATTCTTTCATGATCATGGAATAATTCATCAAACCTCATGCTCACATAAACCTCAACAAAATGGGCGGGTTGAGAGGAAGCACAAACATATCTTAGAAATCGCCAGAGCTCTCAGACTACAAGCTCACTTACCTGTCTCTATGTGGGGTGACTCTGTGCAAGCTGCAGTACACATCATCAACAGATTGCCCTCTGCATCTCTAAACAATGAAACTCCTTATTATCTCCTGTACAAAGAAGCACTGATTTATACACACCTTAAGGTGTTTGGGTGTCTGGCGTTTTCTCACAATCCAGCTTTCCCTACAGACAAATTTGAGTCCAGAGATGTTCTATGCTTATTTGTAGGATATCCCCCAAGTAAAAAAGGTTATAAGCTGATAAACCTGCTCACAAATAAACCGTTTGTATCAAGGGATGTTAAGTTTTTTGAAACAATTTTTCCCAACCATCCAGATTCTCTATCACAATACATGTCACAATTGCCAATTTCACAGTCCATAATTCAACCAACACCTGCACTAGATGAAGACTTCTATCCAGTCACAACACTAGTCACAACACTTGATGACTCACCACTCATCTCTGTTACAACCGATACAACATCTGAAGTCTCTGAAAACTTCTCATCTGCATTATCTGATTCTGAGTCATCGGATCCCCCATCTCCACCTGTTAGAAGATCCACCAGACATCATCAACCTCCTAACTGGCACAATTAGTACCAAATATATCAGGTCATCTCCTCTACTCATACCCAAGACAATATTCCTGCAGTATCAAATCTAGCATTCACCACAGTTCAACCACAATTTTGTTGTTTTTTATCATCACTTATTTCTCAAAATGATCCCACTCAATTCAAAGAGGCAGTCACTGATTCTGGATGGGTACAAGCAATGAATTCAGAACTGAGTGCTCTTGAGAACAACAACACCTGGACAATTACGACATTGCCTCCCAATAAAACTGCCATTGGGTGCAAATGGCTCTATAAGACAAAATATAGAGCAGATGGAACAGTGGAAAGAAAAAAAGGCTCGACTTGTTATCCTTGGGTGCAACCAAACCTATAGAGTTGATTTTTCTGAAACTTACGCACCCGTTGCTAAACTTACCACTGTTCGAACTCTACTTGCAGTGGCTGCTGTCACAGGTTTGGAAACAATTAACATGGATGTTACCAACGCATTCCTACATGGAGATTTACATGAAATCGTGTACATGAAACTCCTTAAAGGTTACACGAGTGCGGGAAGTCGAATCAAAGTCAATCAAACCGTGTCAAAACCTGATCCAACACTGGGTTGTCAACTCAAAAAATCTCTCTACGGACTCAGACAAGCACCTAGGCAATGGTTCTCAAAGCTATCTCTGACCTTATTGAAAGACAACTATAAACAGTCTAAATCAGATGCAAGTCTGTTCTTGAAGAAAACAAGTACTCAAATAACTATGGTGCTAGCTTACGTTGATGACCTTCTTATTTGTGGGAGCAGTGCCACACAAATCTCAATTCTCAAACAAATACTATCAACCAATTTTCATATGAAGGATCTTGGCCCAGTACGGTACTTTCTAGGTCTGGAAATTGATAGAACATATGCTGGTTTCTTCTTGTCTCAACAGAAGTACATCAAAGATCTACTGGAAGAATATGGCATGTCCCGAGCCAAATCTCTATCTTTGCCATTGGACTCTCACCTCAAACTCACTGCTACAAAAGGTGATCCTTTGCCCAACCCTATCATTTATCAACGTCTACTTGGTAAGTTAATTTATTTGACAATTACCCGCCCAGACTTGTCATTCTCTGTTCAACTTTTAAGTCAGTCCATGCATTCTCCAACCACTATGCATAGTCAAACTGCAAAAAGATTGTTGAGGTACTTAGTTGGAACTCAACATCAAGGCATTCTGTTGGCTTTCAATAGTACAGCTTAACTAACGGCGTATTGTGATAGCGATTGGGCGAGTTGCCTCATGACACGCAGGTCTACCTCCGGCTATTGCATTTTCTTTGGCTCTTCACCTGTGTCCTGGAAGTCGAAAAAACAAACTGTAGTGGCTCGAAGCTCAGCCGAGGCAGAATATAGGGCGATGGCCCTCACTACATGTCCTCAACTGTGACAATCAAGCAGCTATAGCCATTGTAGCTAATCTAGTCTTACATGAAAAAACGAAGCATGTCGATATTGATTGTCACTATGTGCGCGATGAAGTAAAAGTTGGTCACATTACCACTACCAAAGTCTCATCTACTCAGCAAGTTGATGATATCTTCAAAAAATCCTTGCAGTAAAAGTACACTAGGCTCAGCTTGACAAGCTCACAAGTACTGCTTCCACTTGTAAGCTTGAGGGGGAGTGTTGAGGAAGCTCCAATGAATCATGGATCACTTGCCAGTCAACTCTAGCAATCTCCACTTATTCAACATCTTTTCTTTGTCTTACATTCTCACTACTAGATCATTAGACATGGTCCCAAATAAGTTGTTAGGATATTTTGTCTTTATGTGTGGAAAACTCTCTACTTAATAGACTACAAGTCATCTGGTATTGTAATGCAGTTTTATCAATTTATAACAGAGTTTTGTTTTTCTTCATCTGCATTCTTGATTACATCTATCAAGAGCATTATTCATCAAAAATTATTCTGTCATCACTTATAACTAGAAAGAAAAGGGTTATCAGAAAAATTCCAACTTGGAAAATAAGCGCAACTACGAGCAGTAGTGTTTTTCTTCCAGTTAGGGGTGAGCATTAAAATTCGAAAATTGTATTATCCTGATTTTCGATTTTAAAAATTCAAAAATTTGGATATTCAACTCGAAAAACTGGACCAGATATCCGATCCAGATATTTTTTATAAATTCGGATCACTTATAAGAAAAGTATCTCTATGTTGCTTTGCCTATGACACACTTCACATGTTTTATCCAAACACTCCCTCGAATAATGAAGTTGAAGAATTAATTTTACTTTTTCAGAAGGATGTCCCATTCGTTTATGTCACAATTCTATAGAAGAACTTACGGTAGAAACAACATTTACATTCGAGACACATCAAAAATAATAAAAGCCATCTCGTCATTCACCTATTCCAATAACCTCCCTCGATTGAAGATCTTGTATTTCGCGTGTTAGACAAAAATTGAACATAACAATTCTGATCAATATTAAATTGTGAAACAGATATTAAACAGCTAGTTAATTTAGGAAGATAAAGAACATGAATGAGACAAATTTTGTTCGAAAATACAACTTTCTCACCATTTGGCAAACCAACGGGACAATGACAAGTTGTCACATCTTTAAGATTCTTCAAACAAGATAAGTTACCCTCATATGATTTGAAGCCCCGGTATCAATTATCCATCCTTTATCATCAGTTTCACTATTTAATTGGTATTCTGTATTTTTAGGATACCAAACGACTGTAATCAATGATTGCCATTGTTTTTTCAAAAAATCGGGCAAAACATACTCTATATATTGATTCACATGTGCGGAAGTAAGGGTTATATGACCTGCCTCTATTACCATGTTAAGTTATCAGTTGTCCTAAAACCCTAAGTTCCTAGCGTCCGATCCAATTTTCAATTACTAAGTGGGGATCTCGTCCCTTTTTGGGCCTACTATAGCACACATTTTTTTTCCCAATTATACGGTGGAGATCTTGTTCCTTTTTGGGTCCACCAAATAAAATTCAATATTTTTCAATAAATGAGAATATTGGGGGCGGCAGGGAGTCAAACCTGAGTTCTTTCACCTGCTTGCGCTCTAATACCATGTCAAAATTGATTTGTTATTGAATCATTCAATCTCTCAAAGTTACATAAGTTTGAGGTTATACATATAAACCCCAATATTATAATATTATTAATTATAATAAATATCCAAAATATAATATAAATATATTTAATATATTTTCCAAACAGAACTGCATATTTTGCCCAACCTTATAGAAAACAAGTTGGAACAATAATAATGATGTTATCCGAGGCAAACTGCATCATTATAATCCATCAAATATTCGCAAATATTATAGGCATCAAAACTGAATTCTTATTTCTTTTCAACATCAAAATTAAATTTTGTTTCATTCTAGAACTATTGTTTGTGCTAATGAGCTCTTAGCCCAACATATATGTTGAGACTTAAGATTATCAAACTAAGACTCCAAATAATTGCGAGGAAAGGAGAAGGTGAAGCCCTGATTTGCAAAGGTTGGATAAAAGAAATGAGGGAAGCACAATCTAATGTGCATATGTGCTGAGGAGGAACTTGTAGCCATTAAAATTCTGGAAGGATTGAAGTAAGAACCATCAATTGAAGTCTTAAGCAGTCACAAGAATACCTAAACTACATGGGGAGTAAATCTTTAACTTTTCTTAATTTAACATCCATACAATGAATTTCCAGAGTGGTCAAAGTCGTCAGTACAGAAGGGCCTGATAAGATTGAAGAACTCAATGCGATAAGTGCATCTTTTCATTACAGAGATGATGGAATTTCACACAGAATTCTCCAAGACCTCGATGAATTTAAAAAATAATGTTCATATGTAATACTAATCAAAGACTTGCTATAAATACTCTTAAATAAAGATAAATAATAATTTATGTTATAGTATATATTACAATCATTTTATAACATAATAATTAGGCTTTATGACCTTTTGGCCCTTCAAGTATGGACCAGTATACCCATAAACCCTTCAGGTATAAAAGCGTATCTTTTCGCCCCTCAGGTATCCGAAACGTACTCTTTTGCCACTCAACCGGTACAGAATTAAAAATCGGGTTAAAACGTTACAAAAGGCAGGGGATAATATCGGAAAGTTTTTTTTTGCATAATCTTAAGGCTTTATGACCTTTTGGCCCTTCAAGTATGGACCATTGTACCCATAAACCCTTCAAGTATTAAAGCGTATCTTTTCGCCCCTCAGGTATCAGAAACGTACTCTTTTGCCACTCAACCGGGACAGAATAAAATATCGGCGAATAACGTTACAAACTGCATGGATAATCTCGGAAAGTATTATGCTTTATTATGCAGATAACTGAAATCTGAAAGTGGAAAAGGGGTGGGGGCCAAGGAAGAAGAAGATGACTGCGCAAAGTTATCCTGGTGCCCAAGGAATATTTTTATATTTTCTTGGTTTTCAAAATGTTATAATATCTAGAATTGTCTGTTTGTTCCCTTTAGTGTTCTGCATATTCTCAGGGTCCAGCTTCCCTTGAGAGTTAGAATCAACATTTTGTCCATTGCTCTGTACATTGGAAACAGGTTGGTAAGCCTTTAGTACTTCCAGTTTTTGCATATTCTTTTTATGTTTTTTACCACCCTTGTGTTGTTCAAGTATTTCGAAACTATTGCAGTCCACCCTACAAAGTTCACAACGTGCAACTTGCATATGACGTTTTGGAGCCGAGGTAACATCTGGCTGTACAGATGATTGATATGGTATTTCAACTTGTCCAGCTTGATCAATATTAATAGCTGAAGCATCTGCAACTTCTTCAACAGACTTGGTAGTCTCCGGTGCAACATTTCCTGAACCAGATGATGAAATTTGTTGTGAATTTTGTCTGGGAGTCCATCGACCCCTCCCACGGTTTCCAAAATTTCCACTCCCGCCACGCCTATATCGATCCACACCCCCCCTCCTACCACCACCCCTGTATGGAGGCCGACTGATCTGCAGAAAAGTCTCAAAAGAGTTTGCAAAAATTAAGATTTTAGCTAGAGTTTAATAAACCCTTCAAGTATTAAAGCGTATCTTTTCGCCCCTCAGGTATCATAAACGTACTCTTTTGCCACTCAGTTTGTAAGATTAAGATTATGCAAAAAAAAAAACTTTCCGATATTATCCCCTGCCTTTTGTAACGTTTTAACCCGATTTTTAATTCTGTACCGGTTGAGTGGCAAAAGAGTACGTTTCGGATACCTGAGGGGCGAAAAGATACGCTTTTATACCTGAAGGGTTTATGGGTACACTGGTCTATACTTGAAGGGCCAAAAGGTCATAAAGCCTAATAATTAAGCTATCAAAATCTTGAAAAGAAAACATTACAATCTAAGATTTTTACAACCATCCCCTCGTTGAAAGGCTAAATCCGGGCGGAACATCGTTTATGTCAGAATCTCTAGAAACTTCAACAGAATTGGAATTTGACGTAGGTTCAGGCGGAACATCGTTTATGTCAGAATCTCCAGGAACTTCAGCAGAATTGGAATTTGATGTGGGTTCAGGCGGAACATCATTTAGGTCAGAATCTCGAGGAACTTTAGCATAATTGGAATCTGATGTAGGTTCAGGCGGAACACCGTTTAGGTAAAAACTGTACTCGTCCCACCTTCAAAATGAAAGCAATTACTAAGATAACTACTTTGAAAAAGAAATTCTAAAATAACACTACTTACTTGGTGTAAAAGCAAACCTATTCACGTTGTCAGGGAAAAAATAGAGTCCCATGTCTTCCTCGTAAGGATCACATTCCTTAAAATTTCAAAACCGTCCTCAAGAAGTCCTCGTACGAACAGGGCTCAAACTCAAGAACTTTTGGCATTTCTTCAGAAAATTGTTTCGCCTTTGCTGGAGCATGTGATGTTGGATGGGCCCCAAGATAGATACTTGTAGTCCTCTCATCTTTTAATCTGAAGGTTATCCTGATTTTTTATTTATAATAAATGATTATTCTAGATAATGGTTTAAAATAAAGTGATATGATAAGGCATAAAACAACATATATACTGGTAAGGAAAGGACGATTAATGACTTGGGATATAATAAACAATAAATAGTCCAAGCTAATCGGCTATACATCTCACGGAAGAAACATAAAAAACATTATGCAGCCTTACACGGAAATAATTAGGTAGAAACATGAAACCTAAAGGTACTTAGCTACGAGCTACACAAAATTGCTGAAAGAAGTATAAAGACTAGTTCCTGCACCTGATAGCGTACATAACGGAACACATCAATAAATGTGGTACTGACAAAAATATCGGATCCAAATCCATGACTTGATTGATAATCAATTATACTCTCTATACTTTTAAATTACTTTATATGGATTTTTTTTTTGTTGCTAATTTACTCTATATGGAATTTAATAGTGTGAATATAGATTTGGTATTTCTATTGCATACAACAACAAATTGTAACAAAACAGAGTTATCACAAAAGTATTTAGACAAGGAATAATCTGGCTGGCATATAATAAAAGTACTTACATCCAGGAAGCCACTGGAGAACAATTAGTGGGAAAAGTTTCCTCCACT
The DNA here is from genome assembly GCA_030848705.1 of Heracleum sosnowskyi. Classification (NCBI taxonomy): domain Eukaryota; kingdom Viridiplantae; phylum Streptophyta; class Magnoliopsida; order Apiales; family Apiaceae; genus Heracleum; species Heracleum sosnowskyi. The sequence continues at coordinate 5,072,789 of JAUIZM010000013.1, read as the reverse complement.
GTATGCACAGCATTCTCAGCATACAAATTCTTCGGTTCAGCATCTGTAGTATGCTCAACACCTGAATCATAAAAACTCTGTCCAAATTACAACCGTAAAGCTGAATTCAATAGAAGCAATTTATAACTGAAACCATCATTCAAATTCATTTGTTTACGACAGTCAGCAGTCAGCGGTACATTAAATGAAAAGCCAGCAGTACATGCTTATTTCATGTAAAATTGATCAATTTTGAGTTAAAGTTATAATGCAATCAATAAAGCAAAAGTTTGTATCAATAAATCTGACATTCAGGGGAATATCATAATTCAGAAGTACCAAAGTGCACTAAACTACTAATTGTGTGAACGGGATCCTAAAAATTACAACAATTTTAATAGGGTACAAGGCCCAGTTAAAAAACCATAGCAACAAAATACTTTATTTACCAGGCTTTCAAATTGTCTAACACAGTTAAATACCCAAACTACCTAAGCTGCTAAGCATACATAAATTCTTTAGCATAGTTACACTACAAGAAAGTAAGGCTAATTTCGACAAACCAAATTCGACAGAAACCAAATTCGACAGAATTCAGTCGAAATTATACACTGCGGCTAAATTCGACAGTTTTCGGTCGAAAATGTATTCTGTCGAAATCGATCTGTCGAATTTAGTAATAAATTCGACAGATTTTTTTTATGTTGTCGAATTCAGTACTAAATTCGACAGATTTTTTTATTGTGTCGAATTTAGTAAACGGTAAGAATTTTGCCGCTAATATTTTTGAATTTAGTAAAATGTGGGATATTTCCCGCCCAAAATTTTTCACATTATTCAAAACTATAGTCGACAGCGTTCTGTCGAATTTAGTTCCAGCTCCTAAATTCGACCAAAAACGGTCGAATTTAGCCACGATCCAAAATTTTATGTAGTCCAAATGAAAATCCCCTAAAAAAGAGATGGAAAATAAATATAGTTGTACACATCATGAAAAATAAATAAAAATATAAGGATAAAATTTATTACATGTAAGAATTTAGTTGTACAAAAATTTTACATAATTTTTTTATATGATTAGATAATGTTGAACTTTCATTTTTTGATACTTTTAGAAAAATTAAATTAAATATCTAATTGGTTTTAAAAAATACAAAAAAAATATGAAAGTATTTGGATGATATATTACATTCACTAAAAAAATTTGAATAAATAATAATGGGTAGAAAAAAAAAGTTTTTTTTATAATTCTGTACATAAACGACATAGTTGAGTAGAATATGGGCGGTTTAGGGTTTAGATTTAGGGGTTAGACTAGGGTTAGAGTTTTAAGTTTATTTAAAAATTGTTTTGAGTAATCCAACCGTACGGATGTGAAGATTATCAAAAGAATATAGTGTGTGCAAAAAAATAGTTAATTTAAATATTTATATCTTAAACATTTTAACAAATATATATATATCACTTACACTAAATTCGACCAACTAGGGCTTGTGGTCGAATTTAAGCTTTAGTTCTACTGATATCGGTCGAATTTAGCTAAATTCAACAGATTTCAGTCGAATTTAGCTAAATTCAACCGATTTCAGTCGAATTTACCCATGTTTTATTTTTGACCAGATTTAGCCAAATTACACCGAATTCTGTCGAATTTAACTTCTAGTTTTGGTGGGAATTTAGCCGCCAAAATTTTTGAATTTAGTCAAAACTATATTCGACAGTGTTGTGTCGAATTTAGTACCAGCTCTTAAATTTGACCAAAAACGGTCGAATTTAGTACCAGCTCCTAAATTCAACTGATTTCTGTCGAATTTACCCGTGTTTTATTTTCGACCATATTTGGTTGAATTTAGTAAAATTCAGAATAAGTTAATTTTCTCTTGCCACGTGTCACGCTGGTAGTGGTTGAAAAACAAGCACATGGATTGCTCTTTTACATTGAATCTAAACCATCCATTTCTTCCCTAAAATATTTCATCCTAACCATTAATTTAATTACACTCATCTCTTTCTCTTTTATATATTTCATTCATTCATATTTTCTCATAAACATTCAATTACTCTTACTCCATTTTTCTTCTCTAACAAACATACTTATCAATTTATATACATAAACACTAACACATGTTTCATATATTTTAAGCACTATATATATACATAATTCATATTAGCACATCCATTAATTACATTTCTAGCATCCGACGAGTTCACCCCAATCAATTCCGGCAAGTTCATCCCATTCAATTCCGGCGAGTTGTTTGTAGTATGCTTCTTAAAAGCGAAACAACACAAGTCATTATAATTATACACACACCAAGTTAAGTTTTTTTTAATATTTTCTTTACATTTGGATATTATTTGGGTAGAGTAATTTTATAGTGTTTGAGTTTTAATGTGTTTCAAAAGAAGTAGAAATTATTGTATTTTTAGTTCAACATTATTGATTTATATTATTTTCGGATTAGTACAAAAAATGACTATTGTATCCATTATTGTTTAATGTAATTACCTTCTTGATATACAAACACTAGTATACAAACACTAGTGAAAAATCACAAAAAATTGGATAAATTATTGAGCAGCAGATTCTGCTGCTTATTTTTTAAAAACTGGTGTTCATTAAATTCGACCGAATTTTGTCGAATTTAATATGTAATTTGGACTGTGTTCCGTCGCATTTAGCATACTAATTTCGACCAGATTTTGTCGAATTTAATGCACTAAGGGCGCCAAAATTTGAAAATTTAAATTTTTTAGCGGAATTTGAAAATTTCAAAATTTTGAAATATTCGGCTAAATTCGACAGAATTTAGTCTGTCGAATTTACATAAATTCGACAGAATTTGCTAAATTCGACGCGAGCATTTTCGACAAACACATTTTCTGTCGAATTTAGTTAAATTCGACAAAATTCCGTCGAATTTAGTTAAATTCGACAGAATTTTTCTTGTCGAATTTAGCCGTTTTTCTTGTACTGTTAGTCAATCAATAGTTTCTTTGAATTTCTCTATCTTTCACCTAACTGATTAGTACTCTTATAATATATCATATAAATTGTCTCCAAATTACAATTGTATGCTGGATTTAATCCAACCAATTTATTTACTCAAACCATCATTTGAACAAAAATAAATATTATAAATCTCGAATCAATTTCAAAAAAATAAAATAAAGAATTACCCGGAAACTATATGCCACTGAGGAAGGAGATTCATGGAGCACTTTCTTCATTGTTTTCTACAAGTATTTCAGAAATTAATCAACCGTAAGCAATTCATATATATATATAATAGTTAAATTATACAATTAAGAATTTTCAGATATGAAGGGGCAACAATCATATGTATGTATAATCAAAGTGAGTCTCGAGATTGGTACCTTATATGATAAGGCTTCAGAGAGTGATGGATCATAAAGCAACTCGAATTCAGCACAAAAATCATCGTCGATCGACATTTGAATTTGTATGTGTTTGTTAGACATACAAACCTATGTCTCTATAGCGTCTGGTTGGTGTTTTCATATTTGGCGGCCTAAGGAATAGAGACTTCTGTATATATACGTTCAATTTAGGGCTAAATGAGACACTTTATATGAAATTACTTATGTAACCCTTACACATGGATTGTGAAATGAAAGATATTTTTGGATTTTAAATATTCAAATATATTCGATTTACATTTCAAATAATTTATTAGAATTTGAGAATATTCAGTAAGAATCTTATTAAAAGAATTACCATTTAAAAATATTTATACAAGATTTTAAATTATTCTTATAAGTATGACTTTATTCAATTAGGATTTCATATAATTTTATAAAATCTAATGATATTCAAAGAATTATACGCTATTAAATTTTATAATGTCTTTTATGTTTTTTGAAACCTTACCAAAATATTGGAGATTTTGAATGATTTGTTGTGTAAAAATCGGGAGCCGAAATTACTCGATTGAGGTATTGATTAACAATTAATCGGTGAATCGGGATCAAAGGAATTGCCGGAGCAATAATTGGATGTGTTTTAATATTTTAATTAAATTTAATATAGTAACTTTATTTATTAAAAAAATGTATTATTAAAAAATAATTCACTATGATTGATCAATATCAGGACGAGAAATGGTGGGATAAACAAGTCCCCCGGAATCTTTAAAATAATTTTTTAGAATTAATCAGGAATTTTTGAAAAGAAAATCAAAAATATATAAATACTTCCCCTGTCTCATTCATTTCATTACACATTCGTTTTTTGGTTGTCCTTTTGAATATTTTTACATTTCAAAAGTTTGGTGTACTTTTCTCCGCTATTTTACACAATTTCTAAACATTTGTGTTCACGTAAAGAAATTACAGAGGGAGGGAGGAATACAAAGCCGCTATTTGCATTTCATGGTAATGGGACCGGTGAATGAAATGTGACTCATGACATTTTTCGTATTTGTGGTTTGCGAAAACTATATTATATAAGATGTGTTTAATTCTTTAATCTTTACAAAAAATATAGTAATAGCTATGGTTATTTTACATCTTGTATCAAAAAACACTTTTTAGTATCAAATTATAGTAATGACTATAGTCATTTATTGGACTTGCTCTTACAAAAGCGACTAAACATAATAACTAATTTAAATTATTTTTTCAACCCGAGAATTTGTCAATACGTTAACTAAGGCACTAATTTAAAAATGTGTATCAATCCGACCATCTGTTACAAATTTTCAACTCATTGCATGAATTTCTTTAGCAACTAGCAAGGTGGAAATTGGGGAGTAGGATTGGTAATTCTCTGTCGAAAAGGTTTCACAAAATTATTTCTAATTTTCCATAATCTAAATTTGCAACATAATTGTTTATCTCAATAATCCGGCAGCTAGAAAATATACAGATGATAACAAGTTTAACTACCTCAAATGCATGGTAGTCGTAGTAAGTACTACATTTTCTATGAACTTGAACAGATGAAAGATAAATAATCAAGTCCTTTTTAGTTTTCGTTCTCCAAGAACAAGGCTACTGCATCATAAGAACATAAATAAATTTCACCAAATAATAATAAAAATAAAATAGAAAAGAAGTTGATCATGTCAACTAGGGATGGACGTCGAGTCACTTCGGGCCTGATAGTGCTATCTCCGACACTGAAACCCGTCTCGATCCTCGAACGAGAATTATTCCACTCCTCGATCCCCGCAGGGAATCAAAGAATTTTTTTTTAATTTTTTTTTTAAATTATGTATAATATTTTCTAATATAAATTAACATGATAAACACTACAAGAAAGTAAGGCTAATTTCGACAAACCAAATTCGACAGAAACACAATTCAACAGAATTCAGTCGAAATTATACACTGTGGCTAAATTTGACAGGTTTCGGTCGAAAATGTATTATACACTGCGACTAAATTTGACAGATTTTTTAATGTTGTCGAATTCAAAACCCGCCAAAAAAAGGAGGGAAACATCGTCGAAATATTAATTTCAAAGATGCAAATTCGACCGAATTCTGTCGAATTTAACTTTTAGTTTTTGTGAGAATTTTGCCGCTTATATCTTTGAATTTAGTAAAAGGTGAAATATTTCCCGCCCAAAATTTTTCACACTATTCAAAACTATATATGACATAGTTCTGTCGAATTTAGTACAAGCTCTTAAGTTCCACAAAAAATGATTGAATTTAGCCGCGGGAATTTTGCCACCTAAAAGTTTTCAATTTTGTTAAAAGCGGGGAATTTGCTGCCCAAGGTTTTTGAAACTATTCAAAAATATTTTCAAGCGAATTTAGTCGAATTTAATAAATGTGACCGAATTCGGTTGAAAATATTATTTTCAAAAATTTTTAAAAATATTATTAAATATTTAAATTGTTGTACATGTCATGAAAAATATTTATAAATAGAAGGATAACAATCATCATATGTACAAATTTAGTTTGTACGTTAAAATAGTTATATGATAAGAGAATGTTGAATTTTTATTTATTAGATACTTTCAGAAAAAATAGATAAGTATCTAATTAATTTGAAAAAATACAAAAAAATTATAAGAGTACTGACAAACATATTATATTCAATTTAATTTTTTAAGAATATAAAACCGAGCCAATCAAAAAAATCTTCTTAAGTCGCTACAATAACATAAGTCGCTACAATAACAAGAATAATAAGAATTAGGGTTAGAGCTTTCAAATAATATTCTTAATTAGTTAAATATTTGCACACAACATGTATATATATATATATATATATATATATATATATATATATATATACATGTATATATTCAATTCTTATTCGTTAAATTTTTTCAAAATAAATAAATAAATATCTAATTAGTCCCAGAAAATATAAAGAAAATATGAGAGTACGAAGAAGACATATTACATTCAATTAAAAAAAAGTTAGAAAACAATAACGAAGAGGAAATAAAATCTTCTTAATTCGCTACAATAACGAGATTATTCGGTAGAATATGGAGTTTAGGATTTAGATTTTAGGTTTGGGGTTTGTATTAGGGTTGAATTTTTTTATTTTTTAAAATTTGTTTTAAGTAATCCAACCGCACGGATGTGAAGATTTGGATAATTAAAGAGTATACCCAAAATTTAAAATAATTTCATTATTTATTTCTTGAAAATTATAATAAATCTTTATTTTTTATAATAAATTCATCCAGAAAACCTATGATCTGTCGAATTTAATCTTAAATTCAACTGCATTCGGTCAAATATAGTAAATTCTACTGAATTCAGTTGAATTTATTTAAATTCGACCAAACTTTGTCGAATTTAGCCGTGATTTATTCTCGACCAGATCTTGTTGAAAATAGTGAATTTCAGAATAAACTAATTCCTTTATGCCACGTGTCACACTTCCATTGACTTAGGAGAAAGCACATGGATTGCTCTTTAAATTCAATCTAGACCTTCCATTTCATTTAAAGACAATTTCATCCTAACCATTAATATAATTACACCCACCTCTTTCTCTTTTTTAATCTTCATTCATCCAATCCTATTTTCTTATAAACATTTCTTATACACTGACTCCTTTCTTATATCTCTAACAAAATATAATTAGTCAAACACATCTTTTATATTTCATGTAAGATATATACATCTTTCATATTAACACATCATCTTACAAAGTTTAATTGCATTTTTCGCATCCGGTAAGTTCACCTCCTCCATTTCCGGCGAGTTCACCTTCACTTCCGATGAGTTCATTTCGGATTATTCTTACTATTCATTAACGGCTACTATTCATTAACGGCGTACTATGATAGCGATTGGGCGAGTTGTCCCATGACACGCAGGTCTACCTCCGGTTATTACATTTTCTTTGGCTCTTCACCTGTGTCCTGGAAGTCGAAAAAACAAACTGTAGTGGCTCGAAGTTCAGCCGAGGCAAAATATAGAGCGATGGCCCACACTACATGTCCTAAACTGTGACAATCAAGCAGGTGTAGCCATTGCAGCTAATCTGGTCTTACATGAAAAAATGAAGCATGTGGATATTGATTGTCACTATGTGCGCGATGAACTAAAAGTTGGACACATTACCACTGCCAAAGTCTCATCTACTCAGCAAGTTGCTGATATCTTCACAAAAATCCTTCCAGTCAAACTACACTAGGCTCTTCTTGACAAGCTCACAAGTACTGCTTCCACTTGTAATCTTGAGGGGGAGTGTTGATGAAGCTCCAATGAATCATGGACCACTTGCCAGTCAACTCTAGCAATCTCCACTTATTCAGCATCTTTTCTTTGTCTTACATTCTCACTACTAGATCATTGGACATGGTCCCAAATAATTTGTTAGGATATTTTGTCTTTATGTGCGGAAAACTCCCTACTTAATAGACTACAAGTCATCGGTATTGTAATGCAGTTTTATCAATTTATAACAGAGTTTTGTTTTTCTCCATCTGCATTCTTCATATTCATTCTTGATTACATCTATCAAGAGCATTATTCATCAAAAATTATTCTGTCATCACTTATAACTAGAAAGAAAAGGGTTATCAGAAAAATTCCAGCTTGGAAACTAAGCGCAACTACGAGCAGTAGTGTTTTTCTTCCAGTTAGGGGTGAGCATTAAAATTCGAAAATTGTATTATCCTGATTTTCGATTTGGTATTCGATTTTAAAAATTCAAAATTTTGGATATTCAACTCGAAAAACTGGACCAGATATCCGATCCAGATATTTTTAATAAATTCGGATCACTTATAAGAAAAGTATCTCTATGTTGCTTTGCCTATGACACACTTCACATGTTTTATCCAAACACTCCCTCGAATAATGAAGTTGAAGAATCAATTTTACTTTTTCAGAAGGATGTCCCATTCATTTATGTCACAATTCTATAGAAGAACTTACGGTAGAAACAACATTTACATTCGAGACACATCGAAAATAATAAAAGCCATCTCGTCATTCACCTATTCCAATAACCTCCCTCGATTGAAGATCTTGTATTTCACGTGTTAGACAAAAATTGAACCTAACAATTCTGATCAATATTAAATTGTGAAACAGATATTAAACAACTAGTTAATTTAGGAAGATAAAGAACACGAATGAGACAAATTTTGTTCGAAAATACAACTTTCTCACCATTTGGCAAACCAACGGGACAATGACAAGTTGTCACATCTTTAAGATTCTTCAAACAAGATAAGTTACCCTCATATGATTTGAAGCCCCGGTATCAATTATCCATCCTTTATCATCAGTTTCACTATTTAATTATTGGTATTCAGTATTTTTAGGATACCCAACGACTGTAATCAATGATTGCCATTGTTTTTTCAAAAAATCGGGCAACACATACTCTATATATTGATTCACATGTGCGGAAGTAAGGGTTATATGACCTGCCTCTATTACCATGTTAAGTTATCAGTTGTCCTAAAACCCTAAGTTCCTAGGGTCCGATCCAATTTTCAATTACTAAGTGGGGATCTCGTCCCTTTTTGGGCCTACTATAGCACACATTTTTTTCCCAATTATACGGTGGAGATCTTGTTCCTTTTTGGGTCCACCAAATAAAATTCAATATTTTTCAATAAATGAGAATATTGGGGGCGGCAGGGAGTCAAACCCGAGTTCTTTCACCTGCTTGCGCTCTAATACCATGTCAAAATTGATTTGTTATTGAATCATTCAATCTCTCAAAGTTACATAAGTTTGAGGTTATACATATAAACCCCAATATTATAATATTATTAATTATAATAAATATCCAAAATATAATATAAATATATTTAATATATTTTCCAAACAGAACTGCATATTTTGCCCAACCTTATAGAAAACAAGTTGGAACAATAATAATGATGTTATCCGAGGCAAACTGCATCATTATAATCCATCAAATATTCGCAAATATTATAGGCATCAAAACTGAATTCTTATTTCTTTTCAACATCAAAATTAAATTTTGTTTCATTCTAGAACTATTGTTTGTGCTAATGAGCTCTTAGCCCAACATATATGTTGAGACTTAAGATTATCAAACTAAGACTCCAAATAATTGCGAGGAAAGGAGAAGGTGAAGCCCTGATTTGCAAAGGTTGGATAAAAGAAATGAGGGAAGCAGAATCTAATGTGCATATGTGCTGAGGAGGAACTTGTAGCCATTAAAATTCTGGAAGGATTGAAGTAAGAACCATCAATTGAAGTCTTAAGCAGTCACAAGAATACCTAAACTACATGGGGAGTAACTCTTTAACTTTTCTTAATTTAACATCCATACAATGAATTTCCAGAGTGGTCAAAGTCGTCAGTACAGAAGGGCCTGATAAGATTGAAGAACTCAATGCGATAAGTGCATCTTTTCATTACAGAGATGATGGAATTTCACACAGAATTCTCCAAGACCTCGATGTGAATTTAAAAAATAATGTTCATATGTAATACTAATCAAAGACTTGCTATAAATACTCTTAAATAAAGATAAATAATAATTTATGTTATAGTATATATTACAATCATTTTATAACATAATAATTAAGCTATCAAAATCTTAAAAAGAAAACATTACAATCTAAGATTTTAACAACCATCCCCTCGTTGAAAGGCTAAATCCGGGCGGAACATCGTTTATGTCAGAATCTCTAGGAACTTCAGCAGAATTGGAATTTGACGTAGGTTCAGGCGGAACATCGTTTATGTCAGAATCTCCAGGAACTTCAGCAGAATTGGAATTTGATGTGGGTTCAGGCGGAACATCATTTAGGTCAGAATCTCGAGGAACTTTAGCATAATTGGAATCTGATGTAGGTTCAGGCGGAACACCGTTTAGGTAAAAACTGTACTCGTCCCACCTTCAAAATGAAAGCAATTACTAAGATAACTACTTTGAAAAAGAAATTCTAAAATAACACTACTTACTTGGTGTAAAAGCAAACCTATTCACGTTGTCAGGGAAAAAATAGAGTCCTATGTCTTCCTCGTAAGGATCACATTCCTTAAAATTTAAAAACCGTCCTCAAGAAGTCCTCGTACGAACAGGGCTCAAACTCAAGAACTTTTGGCATTTCTTCAGAAAATTGTTTCGCCTTTGCTGGAGCATGTGATGTTGGATGGGCCCCAAGATAGATACTTGTAGTCCTCTCATCTTTTAATCTGAAGGTTATCCTGATTTTTTATTTATAATAAATGATTATTCTAGATAATGGTTTAAAATAAAGTGATATGATAAGGCATAAAACAACATATATACTGGTAAGGAAAGGACGATTAATGACTTGGGATATAATAAACAATAAATAGTCCAAGCTAATCGGCTATACATCTCAGGGAAGAAACATAAAAAACATTATGCAGCCTTACACGGAAATAATTAGGTAGAAACATGAAACCTAAAGGTACTTAGCTACGAGCTACACAAAATTGCTGAAAGAAGTATAAAGACTAGTTCCTGCACCTGATAGCGTACATAACGGAACACATCAATAAATGTGGTACTGACAAAAATATCGGATCCAAATCCATGACTTGATTGATAATCAATTATACTCTCTATACTTTTAAATTACTTTATATGGATTTTTGTTTTGTTGCTAATTTACTCTATATGGAATTTAATAGTGTGAATATAGATTTGGTATTTCTATTGCATACAACAACAAATTGTAACAAAACAGAGTTATCACAAAAGTATTTAGACAAGGAATAATCTGGCTGGCATATAATAAAAGTACTTACATCCAGGAAGCCACTGGAGAACAATTAGTGGGAAAAGTTTCCTCCACTGTATGCACAGCATTCTCAGCATACAAATTCTTCGGTTCAGCATCTGTAGTATGCTCAACACCTGAATCATAAAAACTCTCTCCAAATTACAACCGTAAAGCTGAATTCAATAGAAGCAATTTATAACTGAAACCATCATTCAAATTCATTTGTTTACGACAGTCAGCAGTCAGCGGTACATTAAATGAAAAGCCAGCACTACATGCTTATTTCATGTAAAATTGATCAATTTTGAGTTAAAGTTATAATGCAATCAATAAAGCAAAAGTTTGTATCAATAAATCTGACATTCAGGGGAATATCATAATTCAGAAGTACCAAAGTGCACTAAACTACTAATTGTGTGAACGGGATCCAAAAAATTACAACAATTTTAATAGGGTACAAGGCCCAGTTAAAAAACCATAGCAACAAAATACTTTATTTACCAGGCTTTCAAATTGTCTAACACAGTTAAATACCCAAACTACCTAAGCTGCTAAGCATACATAAATTCTTTAGCACAGTTAGTCAATCAATAGTTTCTTTCAATTTCTCTATCTTTCACCTAAACTGATTAATACTCTTATAATATATCATAGAAATTGTCTCCAAATTACAATTGTATGCTGGATTTAATCCAACCAATTTATTTACTCAAACCATCATTTGAACAAAAATAAATATTATAAATCTCGAATCAATTTCAAAAAAATAAAATAAAGAATTACCCGGAAACTATATGCCACTGAGGAAGGAGATTCATGGAGCACTTTCTTCATTGTTTTCTACAAGTATTTCAGAAATTAATCAACCGTAAGCAATTCATATATATATATAATAGTTAAATTATACAATTAAGAATTTTCAGATATGAAGGGGCAACAATCATATGTATGTATAATCAAAGTGAGTCTCGAGATTGGTACCTTATATGATAAGGCTTCAGAGAGTGATGGATCATAAAGCAACTCGAATTCAGCACAAAAATCATGGTCGATCAACATTTGAATTTGTATGTGTTTGTTATACATACAAACTTATGTCTCTATAGCGTCTGGTTGGTGTTTTCATATTTGGCGGCCTAAGGAATAGAGACTTCTGTATATATACGTTCAATTTAGGGCTAAATGAGACACTTTATATGAAATTACTTATGTAACCCTTACACATGGATTGTGAAATGAAAGATATTTTTGGATTTTAAATATTCAAATATATTCGATTTACATTTCAAATAATTTATTAGAATTTGAGAATATTCGGTAAGGATCTTATTAAAAGAATTACCATTTAAAAATATTTATACAAGATTTTAAATTATTCTTATAAGTATGACTTTATTCAATTAGGATTTCATATAATTTTATAAAATCTAATGATATTCAAAGAATTATACGCTATTAAATTTTATAATGTCTTTTATGTTTTTTGAAACCTTACCAAAATATTGGAGATTTTGAATGATTTGTTGTGTAAAAATCGGGAGCCGAAATTACTCGATTGAGGTATTGATTAACAATTAATCGGTGAATCGGGATCAAAGGAATTGCCGGAGCAATAATTGGATGTGTTTTAATATTTTAATTAAATTTAATATAGTAACTTTATTTATTAAAAAAATGTATTATTAAAAAATAATTCACTATGATTGATCAATATCAGGACGAGAAATGGTGAGATAAACAAGTCCCCCGGAATCTTTAAAATAATTTTTTAGAATTAATCAGGAATTTTTGAAAAGAAAATCAAAAATATATAAATACTTCCCCTGTCTCATTCATTTCATTACACATTCGTTTTTTGGTTGTCCTTTTGAATATTTTTACATTTCAAAAGTTTGGTGTACTTTTCTCCGCTATTTTACACAATTTCTAAACATTTGTGTTCACTTAAAGAAATTACAGAGGGAGGGAGGAATACAAAGCCGCTATTTGCATTTCATGGTAATGGGACGGGTGAATGAAATGTGACTCATGACATTTTTCGTATTTGTGGTTCGCGAAAACTATATTATATAAGATGTGTTTAATTCTTTAATCTTTACAAAAAATATAGTAATAGCTATGGTTATTTTACATCTTGTATCAAAAAACACTTTTTAGTATCAAATTATAGTAATGACTATAGTCATTTATTGGACTTGCTCTTACAAAAGCGAATAAACATAATAACTAATTTAAATTATTTTTTCAACCCGAGAATTTGTCAATACGTTAACTAAGGCACTAATTTAAAAATGTGTATCAATCCGACCATCTGTTACAAATTTTCAACTCATTGCATGAATTTCTTTAGCAACTAGCAAGGTGGAAATTGGGGAGTAGGATTGGTAATTCTCTGTCGAAAAGGTTTCACAAAATTATTTCTAATTTTCCATAATCTAAATTTGCAACATAATTGTTTATCTCAATAATCCGGCAGCTAGAAAATATACAGATGATAACAAGTTTAACTACCTCAAATGCATGGTAGTCGTAGTAAGTACTACATTTTCTATGAACTTGAAGAGATAAAAGATAAATAATCAAGTCCTTTTTAGTTTTCGTTCTCCAAGAACAAGGCTACTGCATCATAAGAACATAAATAAATTTCACCAGATAAAAGGTCATGTCAACTTCTAAGTGTTAACACTTGTTAATAATAAAAATAAAATAGAAAAGAAGTTGATCATGTCAACTAGGGATGGACGTCGAGTCACTTCGGGCCTGATAGTGCTATCTCCGACACTGAAACCCGTCTCGATCCTCGAACGAGAATTATTCCACTCCTCGATCCCCGCAGGGAATCAAAGAATTTTTTTTTAATTTTTTTTTTAAATTATGTATAATATTTTCTCATATAAATTAACATGATAAACACTACAAGAAAGTAAGGCTAATTTCGACAAACCAAATTCGACAGAAACACAATTCAACAGAATTCAGTCGAAATTATACACTGTGGCTAAATTTGACAGGTTTCGGTCGAAAATGTATTATACACTGCGACTAAATTTGACAGATTTTTTCATGTTGTCGAATTCAAAACCCGCCAAAAAAAGGAGGGAAACATCGTCGAAATATTAATTTCAAAGATGCAAATTCGACCGAATTCTGTCGAATTTAACTTTTAGTATTTGTGAGAATTTTGCCGCTTATATCTTTGCATTTAGTAAAAGGTGAAATATTTCCCGCCCAAAATTTTTCACACTATTCAAAACTATATATGACATAGTTCTGTCGAATTTAGTACAAGCTCTTAAGTTCGACAAAAAATGATTGAATTTAGCCGCGGGAATTTTGCCACCTAAAAGTTTTCAATTTTGTTAAAAGCGGGGAATTTGCTGCCCAAGGTTTTTGAAACTATTCAAAAATATTTTCAAGCGAATTTAGTCGAATTTAATAAATGTGACCGAATTCGGTTGAAAATATTATTTTCAAAAATTTTAAAAAATATTATTAAATATTTAAATTGTTGTACAGGTCATGAAAAATATTTATAAATAGAAGGATAACAATCATCATATGTACAAATTTAGTTTGTACGTTAAAATAGTTATATGGTAAGAGAATGTTGAATTTTTATTTATTAGATACTTTCAGAAAAAATAGATAAGTATCTAATTAATTTGAAAAAATACAAAAAAATTATAAGAGTACTGACAAACATGTTATATTCAATTTAATTTTTTAAGAATATAAAACCGAGCCAATCAAAAAAATCTTCTTAAGTCGCTACAATAACATAAGTCGCTACAATAACAAGAATAATAAGAATTAGGGTTAGAGCTTTCAAATAATATTCTTAATTAGTTAAATATTTGCACACAACATGTATATATATATATATATACATGTATATATTCAATTCTTATTCGTTAAATTTTTTCAAAATAAATAAATAAATATCTAATTAGTCCCAGAAAATATAAAGAAAATATGAGAGTACGAAGAAGACATATTACATTCAATTAAAAAAAAGTTAGAAAACAATAACGAAGAGGAAATAAAATCTTCTTAATTCGCTACAATAACGAGATTATTCGGTAGAATATGGAGTTTAGGATTTAGATTTTAGGTTTGGGGTTTGTATTAGGGTTGAATTTTTTTATTTTTTAAAATTTGTTTTCAGTAATCCAACCGTACGGATGTGAAGATTTGGATAATTAAAGAGTATACCCAAAATTTAAAATAATTTCATTATTTATTTCTTGAAAATTATAATAAATATTTATTTTTTATAATAAATTCATCCAGAAAATCTATGATCTGTCGAATTTAATCTTAAATTCGACTGCATTCGGTCAAATATAGTAAATTCTACAGTTGAATTTATTTAAATTCGACCAAACTTTGTCGAATTTAGCCGTGATTTATTCTCGACAAGATCTTGTTGAAAATAGTGAATTTCAGAATAAACTAATTCCTTTATGCCACGTGTCACACTTCCATTGACTTAGGAGGAAGCACATGGATTGCTCTTTAAATTCAATCTAGACCTTCCATTTCATTTAAAGACAATTTCATCCTAACCATTAATACAATTACACCCACCTCTTTCTCTTTTTTAATCTTCATTCATCCAATCCTATTTTCTTATAAACATTTCTTATACACCGACTCCTTTCTTATATCTCTAACAAAATATAATTAGTCAAACACATCTTTTATATTTCATGTAAGATATATATACATCTTTCATATTAACACATCATCTTACAAAGTTTAATTGCATTTTTCGCATCCGGTAAGTTCACCTCCTCCATTTCCGGCGAGTTCACCTTCACTTCCGATGAGTTCATTTCAGATTATTCTTACTATTCATTAACGGCTACTATTCATTAACGGCGTACTATGATAGCGATTGGGCGAGTTGCCCCATGACACGCAGGTCTACCTCCGGTTATTACATTTTCTTTGGCTCTTCACCTGTGTCCTGGAAGTCGAAAAAACAAACTGTAGTGGCTCGAAGTTCAGCCGAGGCAAAATATAGAGCGATGGCCCACACTACATGTCCTAAACTGTGACAATCAAGCAGGTGTAGCCATTGCAGCTAATCTGGTCTTACATGAAAAAATGAAGCATGTGGATATTGATTGTCACTATGTGCGCGATGAACTAAAAGTTGGACACATTACCACTGCCAAAGTCTCATCTACTCAGCAAGTTGCTGATATCTTCACAAAAATCCTTCCAGTCAAACTACACTAGGCTCTTCTTGACAAGCTCACAAGTACTGCTTCCACTTGTAATCTTGAGGGGGAGTGTTGATGAAGCTCCAATGAATCATGGACCACTTGCCAGTCAACTCTAGCAATCTCCACTTATTCAGCATCTTTTCTTTGTCTTACATTCTCACTACTAGATCATTGGACATGGTCCCAAATAAGTTGTTAGGATATTTTGTCTTTATGTGCGGAAAACTCCCTACTTAATAGACTACAAGTCATCTGGTATTGTAATGCAGTTTTATCAATTTATAACAGAGTTTTGTTTTTCTCCATCTGCATTCTTCATATTCATTCTTGATTACATCTATCAAGAGCATTATTCATCAAAAATTATTCTGTCATCACTTATAACTAGAAAGAAAAGGGTTATCAGAAAAATTCCAGCTTGGAAACTAAGCGCAACTACGAGCAGTAGTGTTTTTCTTCCAGTTAGGGGTGAGCATTAAAATTCGAAAATTGCATTATCCTGATTTTCGATTTGGTATTCGATTTTAAAAATTCAAAAAATTGGATATTCGACCCGAAAAACTGGACCGGATATCCGATCCAGATATTTTTTATAAATTCAGATCACTTATAAGAAAAGTATCTCTATGTTGCTTTGCCTATGACACACTTCACATGTTTTATCCAAACACTCCCTCGAATAATGAAGTTGAAGAATCAATTTTACTTTTTCAGAAGGATGTCCCATTCGTTTATGCCACAATTCTATAGAAGAACTTACGGTAGAAACAACATTTACATTCGAGACACATTGAAAATAATAAAAGCCATCTCGTCGTTCACCTATTCCAATAACCTCCCTCGATTGAAGATCTTGTATTTCACGTGTTAGACAAAAATTGAACATAACAATTCTGATCAATATTAAATTGTGAAACAGATATTAAACTGCAAGTTAATTTAGGAACATAAAGAACACTAGTGAGACAAATTTTGTTCGAAAATGCAACTTGCTCACCATTTGGCAAACCAACTGGACAATGACAAGTTGTCACATCTTTAAGATTCTTCAAACAAGATAAGTTACCCTCACATGATTTGAAGCCCCGGTATCAATTATCCATCCTTTATCATCAGTTTCACTATTTAATTGGTATGCTGTATTTTTAGGATACCCAACGGCTGTAATCAATGATTGCCATTGTTTTTTCAAAAAATCGGGCAACACATACTCTATATATTGATTCACATATGCGGAAGTAAGGGTTATATGACCTGCCTCTATTACCATGTTAAGTTATCAGTTGTCCTAAAACCCTAAGTTCCTAGCATCCCATCCAATTTTCAATTACTAAGTGGGGATCTCGTCCCTTTTTGGGCCTACTATAGCACACATTTTTTTCCCAATTATCCGGTGGAGATCTTGTTCGTTTTTGGGTCCACCAAATACAATTCAATATTTTTCAATAAATGAGAATATTGGGGGTGGCAGGGAGTCAAACCTGAGTTCTTTCACCTGCTTGCGCTCTAATACCATGTCAAAATTGATTTGTTATTGAATCATTCAATCTCTCAAAGTTACATATGTTTGAGGTTATACATATAAACCCCAATATTATAATATTATTAATTATAATAAATATCCAAAATATAATATATATATATATATATATATATTTAATATATTTTCCAAATAGAACTACATATTTTGCCCAACTTTATAGAAAAGAAGTTGCAACAATAATAATGATGTTATCCAAGGAAAACTGCATCATAATCCATCAAATATTCTCAAATATTATAGGCATCAAAACTGAATTCTTATTACTTTTCAACATCAAAATTAAATTTTGTTTCATTCTAGAACTATTGTTTGTGCTAACCAGCCCTTAGCCCAACATATATGTTGAGACTTAAGATTATCAAACTAAGACTCCAAATAATTGCGAGGAAAGGAGAAGGTGAAGCCCTGATTTGCAAAGGTTGGATAAAAGAAATGAGGGAAGTGAGGAGGAACTTGTAGCCATTAAAATTCTGGAAGGATTTAAGTAAGAACCATCAATTGAAGTCTTAAGCAGTCACAATACAACGTCAGAATACCTAAACTATATGGGGAGTAAATCTTTAACTTTTCTTAATTTAACATCCATACAATGAATTTCCAGAGTGGTCAAAGGCGTCAGTACAGAAGAGCCTGATAAGATTGAAGAACTCAATGCGATAAGTGCATCTTTTCATTACAGAGATGATGGAATTTCACACAGAATTCTCCAAGACCTCGATGAATTTAAAAAATAATGTTCATATGTAATACTAATAAAAAACTTGCTATAAATACTCTTAAATAAAGATAAATAATCATTTATGTTATAGTATATATTACAATCATTTTATAACATAATAATTAAGCTATCAAAATCTTAAAAAGAAAACATTACAATCTAAGATTTTAACAACCATCCCCTCGTTGAAAGGCTAAATCAAGGCGGAACATCGTTTATGTCAGAATCTCTAGGAACTTCAGCAGAATTGGAATTTGACGTAGGTTCAGGCGGAACATCGTTTATGTCAGAATCTCCAGGAACTTCAGCAGAATTGGAATTTGATGTGGGTTCAGGCGGAACATCATTTAGGTCAGAATCTCGAGGAACTTTAGCATAATTGGAATCTGATGTAGGTTCAGGCGGAACACCGTTTAGGTAAAAACTGTACTCGTCCCACCTTCAAAATGAAAGCAATTACTAAGATAACTACTTTGAAAAAGAAATTCTAAAATAACACTACTTACTTGCTGTAAAAGCAAACCTATTCACGTTGTCAGGGAAAAAATAGAGTCCTATGTCTTCCTCGTAAGGATCACATTCCTTAAAATTTAAAAACAGTCCTAAAGAAGTCCTCGTACGAACAGGGCTCAAACTCAAGAACTTTTGGCATTTCTTCAGAAAATTGTTTCGCCTTTGCTGGAGCATGTGATGTTGGATGGGCCCCAAGATAGATACTTGTAGTCCTCTCATCTTTTAATCTGAAGGTTATCCTGATTTTTTATTTATAATAAATGATTATTCTAGATAATGGTTTAAAATAAAGTGATATGATAAGGCATAAAACAACATATATACTTGAGGTAAGGACGATTAATGACTTGGGATATAATAAACAATAAATAGTCCAAGCTAATCGTCTATACATCTCAGGGAAGCAACATAAAAAACATTATGCAGCCTTACACGGAAATAATTAGGTAGAAACATGAAACCTAAAGGTACTTAGCTACGAGCTACACAAAATTGCTGAAAGAAGTATAAAGACTAGTTCCTGCACCTGATGGCGTACATAACGGAACACATCAATAAATGTGGTACTGACAAAAATATCGGATCCAAATCCATGACTTGATTGATAATCAATTATACTCTCTATACTTTTAAATTACTTTATATGGAATTTTTTTTTGCTAATTTACTCTATATGGAATTTAATAGTGTGAATATAGATTTGGTATTTCTATTGCATACAACAACAAATTGTAACAAAACAGAGTTATCACAAAAGTATTTAGACAAGGAATATTCTGGCTGGCATATAATAAAAGTACTTACATCCAGGAAGCCACTGGAGAACAATTAGTGGGAAAAGTTTCCTCCACTGTATGCACAGCATTCTCAGCATACAAATTCTTCGGTTCAGCATCTGTAGTATGCTCAACACCTGAATCATAAAAACTCTCTCCAAATTACAACCGTAAAGCTGAATTCAATAGAAGCAATTTATAACTGAAACCATAATTCAAATTCATTTGTTTACGACAGTCAGCAGTCAGCAGTACATTAAATGAAAAGCCAGCAGTACATGCTTATTTCATGTAAAATTGATCAATTTTGAGTTAAAGTTATAATGCAATCAATAAAGCAAAAGTTTGTATCAATAAATCTGACATTAAGGGGAACATCATAATTCAGAAGTACGAAAGTGCACTAAATTACTAATTGTGTGAACGGGATTCTAAAAATTACAACAATTTTAATAGGGTACAAGGCCCAGTTAAAAAAACTTAGCAACAAAATACTTTATTTACCAGGCTTTCAAATTGTCTAACACAGTTAAATACCCAAACTACCTAAGCTGCTAAGCATACATAAATTCTTTAGCATAGTTAGTCAATCAGTAGTTTCTTTGAATTTCTCTATCTTTCACCTAAACTGATTAGTACTCTTATAATATATCATAGAAATTGTCTCCAAATTACAATTGTATGCTGGATTTAATCCAACCAATTTATATACTCAAACCATCATTTGAACAAAAATAAATATTATAAATCTCGAATCAATTTCAAAAAAATAAAATAAAGAATTACCCGGAAACTATATGCCACTGAGGAAGGAGATTCATGGAGCACTTTCTTCATTGTTTTCTACAAGTATTTCAGAAATTAATCAACTGTAAGCAATTCATATATATATATATAATAGTTAAATTATACAATTAAGAATTTTCAGATATGAAGGGGCAACAATTATATGTATGTATAATCAAAGTGAGTCTCGAGATTGGTACCTTATATGATAAGGCTTCAGAGAGTGATGGATCATAAAGCAACTCGAATTCAGCACAAAAATCATCGTCGATCGACATTTGAATTTGTATGTGTTTGTTATAGATACAAACCTATGTCTCTATAGCGTCTGGTTGGTGTTTTCATATTTGGCGGCCTAAGGAATAGAGACTTCTGTATATATACGTTCAATTTAGGGCTAAATGAGACACTTTATATGAAATTACTTATGTAACCCTTACACATGGATTGTGAAATGAAAGATATTTTTGGATTTTAAATATTCAAATATATTCGATTTACATTTCAAATAATTATTAGAATTTGAGAATATTCGGTAAGGATCTTATTAAAAGAATTACCATTTAAAAATATTTATACAAGATTTTAAATTATTCTTATAAGTATGACTTTATTCAATTAGGATTTCATATAATTTTATAAAATCTAATGATATTCAAAGAATTATACGCTATTAAATTTTATAATGTCTTTTATGTTTTTTGAAACCTTACCAAAATATTGGAGATTTTGAATGATTTGTTGTGTAAAAATTGGGAGCCGAAATTACTCGATTGAGGTATTGATTAACAATTAATCGGTGAATCGGGATCAAAGGAATTGCCGGAGCAATAATTGGATGTGTTTTAATATTTTAATTAAATTTAATATAGTAACTTTATTTATTCAAAAAATGTATTATTAAAAAATAATTCACTATGATTGATCAATATCAGGACGAGAAATGGTGAGATAAACAAGTCCCCCGGAATCTTTAAAATAATTTTTTAGAATTAATCAGGAATTTTTTAAAAGAAAATCAAAAATATATAAATACTTCCCCTGTCTCATTCATTTCATTACACATTCGTTTTTTGGTTGTCCTTTTGAATATTTTTACATTTCAAAAATTTGGTGTACTTTTCTCCGCTATTTTACACAATTTCTAAACATTTGTGTTCACGTAAAGAAATTACAGAGGGAGGGAGGAATACAAAGCCGCTATTTGCATTTCAAGGTAATGGGACGGGTGAACGAAATGTGACTCGTGACATTTTTCGTATTTGTGGTTCGCGAAAACTATTATATAAGATGTGTTTAATTCTTTAATCTTTACAAAAAATATAGTAATAGCTATGGTTATTTTACATCTTGTATCAAAAAACACTTTTTAGTATCAAATTATAGTAATGACTATAGTCATTTATTGGACTTGCTCTTACAAAAGCGACTAAACATAATAACTAATTTAAATTATTTTTTCAACCCGAGAATTTGTCAATACGTTAACTAAGGCACTAATTTAAAAATGTGTATCAATCCGACCATCTGTTACAAATTTTCAACTCATTGCATGAATTTCTTTAGCAACTAGCAAGGTGGAAATTGGGGAGTAGGATTGGTAATTCTCTGTCGAAAAGGTTTCACAAAATTATTTCTAATTTTCCATAATCTAAATTTGCAACATAATTGTTTATCTCAATAATCCGGCAGCTAGAAAATATACAGATGATAACAAGTTTAACTACCTCAAATGCATGGTAGTCGTAGTAAGTACTACATTTTCTATGAACTTGAACAGATGAAAGATAAATAATCAATTCCTTTTTAGTTTTCGTTCTCCAAGAACAAGGCTACTGCATCATAAGAACATAAATAAATTTCACCAGATAAAAGGTCATGTCAACTGCTAAGTGTTAACACTTGTTAATAATAAAAATAAAATAGAAAAGAAGTTGATCATGTCAACTAGGGATGGACGTCGAGTCACTTCGGGCCTGATAGTGCTACCTCCGACACTGAAACCCGTCTCGATCCTCGAACGAGAATTATTCCACTCCTCGATCCCCGCAGGGAATCAAAGAATTTTTTTTTAAAATTATGAATAATATTTTCTAATATAAATTAACATGATAAACACTACAAGAAAGAAAGTAAGGCTAATTTTGACAAACCAAATTCGACAGAAACACAATTCGACAGAATTCAGTCGAAATTATACACTGTGGCTAAATTTGACAGGTTTCGGTCGAAAATGTATTATACACTGCGACTAAAGTTGACAGATTTTTTAATGTTGTCGAATTCAAAACCCGCCAAAAAAAGGAGGGAAACATCGTCGAAATATTAATTTCAAAGATGCAAATTCGACCGAATTCTGTCGAATTTAACTTTTAGTTTTTGTGAGAATTTTGCCGCTTATATCTTTGAATTTAGTAAAAGGTGAAATATTTCCCGCCCAAAATTTTTCACACTATTCAAAACTATATATGACATAGTTTTGTCGAATTTAGTACAAGCTCTTAAGTTCGACAAAAAATGATTGAATTTAGCCGCGAGAATTTTGCCACCTAAAAGTTTTCAATTTTGTTAAAAGCGGGGAATTTGCTGCCCAAGGTTTTTGAAACTATTCAAAAATATTTTCAAGCGAATTTAGTCGAATTTAATAAATGTGACCGAATTCGGTTGAAAATATTATTTTCAAAAATTTTAAAAAATATTATTAAATATTTAAATTGTTGTACATGTCATGAAAAATATTTATAAATAGAAGGATAACAATCATCATATGTACAAATTTAGTTTGTATGTTAAAATAGTTATATGATAAGAGAATGTTGAATTTTTATTTATTAGATACTTTCAGAAAAAATAGATAAGTGTCTAATTAATTTGAAAAAATACAAAAAAAATTATAAGAGTACTGACAAAACATATTATATTCAATTTAATTTTTTAAGAATATAAAACCGAGCCAATCAAAAAAATCTTCTTAAGTCGCTACAATAACAAGAATAATAAGAATTAGGGTTAGAGCTTTCAAATAATATTCTTAATTAGTTAAATATTTGCACACAACATGTATATATATATATACATGTATATATTCAATTCTTATTCGTTAAATTTTTTCAAAATAAATAAATAAATATCTAATTAGTCCTAGAAAATATAAAGAAAATATGAGAGTACGAAGAAGACATATTACATTCAATTAAAAAAAAGTTAGAAAACAATAACGAAGAGGAAATAAAATCTTCTTAATTCGCTACAATAACGAGATTATTCGGTAGAATATGGAGTTTAGGATTTAGATTTTAGGATTGGGGTTTGTATTAGGGTTGAATTTTTTTATTTTTTAAAATTTGTTTTAAGTAATCCAACCGTACGGATGTGAAGATTTGGATAATTAAAGAGTATACCCAAAATTTAAAATAATTTCATTATTTATTTGAAAATTATAATAAATCTTTATTTTTTATAATAAATTCATCCAGAAAACCTATGATCTGTCGAATTTAATCTTAAATTCGACTGCATTCCGTCAAATATAGTAAATTCTACTGAATTCAGTTGAATTTATTTAAATTCGACCAAACTTTGTCGAATTTAGCCGTGATTTATTCTCGACCAGATCTTGTTGAAAATAGTGAATTTCAGAATAAACTAATTCCTTTATGCCACGTGTCACACTTCCATTGACTTAGGAGGAAGCACATGGATTGCTCTTTAAATTCAATCTAGACCTTCCATTTCATTTAAAGACAATTTCATCCTAACCATTAATACAATTACACCCACCTCTTTCTCTTTTTTAATCTTCATTCATCCAATCCTATTTTCTTATAAACATTTCTTATACACTGACTCCTTTCTTATATCTCTAACAAAATATAATTAGTCAAACACATCTTTTATATTTCATGTAAGATATATATACATCTTTCATATTAACACATCATCTTACAAAGTTTAATTGCATTTTTCGCATCCGGTAAGTTCACCTCCTCCATTTCCGGCGAGTTCACCTTCACTTCCGATGAGTTCATTTCGGATTATTCTTAATATTCATTAACGGCTACTATTCATTAACGGCGTACTATGATAGCGATTGGGCGAGTTGCCCCATGACACGCAGGTCTACCTCCGGTTATTACATTTTCTTTGGCTCTTCACCTGTGTCCTGGAAGTCGAAAAAACAAAATGTAGTGGCTCGAAGTTCAGTCGAGGCAGAATATAGAGCGATGGCCCACACTACATGTCCTAAACTATGACAATCAAGCAGGTGTAGCCATTGCAGCTAATCTGGTCTTACATGAAAAAATGAAGCATGTGGATATTGATTGTCACTATGTGCGCGATGAACTAAAAGTTGGACACATTACCACTGCCAAAGTCTCATCTACTCAGCAAGTTGCTGATATCTTCACAAAAATCCTTCCAGTCAAACTACACTAGGCTCGTCTTGACAAGCTCACAAGTACTGCTTCCACTTGTAATCTTGAGGGGGAGTGTTGATGAAGCTCCAATGAATCATGGACCACTTGCCAGTCAACTCTAGCAATCTCCACTTATTCAGCATCTTTTCTTTGTCTTACATTCTCACTACTAGATCATTGGACATGGTCCCAAATAAGTTGTTAGGATATTTTGTCTTTATGTGCGGAAAACTCCGTACTTAATAGACTACAAGTCATCTGGTATTGTAATGCAGTTTTATCAATTTATAACAGAGTTATGTTTTTCTCCATCTGCATTCTTCATATTCATTCTTGATTACATCTATCAAGAGCATTATTCATCAAAAATTATTCTGTCATCAATTATAACTAGAAAGAAAAGGGTTATCAGAAAAATTCCAGCTTGGAAACTAAGCGCAACTACGAGCAGTAGTGTTTTTCTTCCAGTTAGGAGTGAGCATTAAAATTCAAAAATTGCATTATCCTGATTTTCGATTTGGTATTCGATTTTAAAAATTCAAAAAATTGGATATTCGACCCGAAAAACTGGACCGGATATCCGATCCAGATATTTTTTATAAATTTGGATCACTTATAAGAAAAGTATCTCTATGTTGCTTTGCCTATGACACACTTCACATGTTTTATCCAAACACTCCCTCGAATAATGAAGTTGAAGAATCAATTTTACTTTTTCAGAAGGATGTCCCATTCGTTTATGCCACAATTCTATAGAAGAACTTACGGTAGAAACAACATTTACATTCGAGACACATTGAAAATAATAAAAGCCATCTCGTCGTTCACATATTCCAATAACCTCCCTCGATTGAAGATCTTGTATTTCACGTGTTAGACAAAAATTGAACATAACAATTCTGATCAATATTAAATTGTGAAACAGATATTAAACAGCTAGTTAATTTAGGAAGATAAAGAACACGAATGAGACAAATTTTGTTCGAAAATACAACTTGCTCACCATTTGGCAAACCAACGGGACAATGACACGTTGTCACATCTTTAAGATTCTTCAAACAAGATAAGTTACCCTCATATGATTTGAAGCCCCGGTATCAATTATCCATCCTTTATCATCAGTTTCACTATTTAATTGGTATTCTGTATTTTTAGGATACCCAACGACTGTAATCAATGATTGCCATTGTTTTTTCAAAAAATCGGGCAACACATACTCTATATATTGATTCACATGTGCGGAAGTAAGGGTTATATGACCTGCCTCTATTACCATGTTAAGTTATCAGTTGTCCTAAAACCCTAAGTTCGTAGCGTCCGATCCAATTTTCAATTACTAAGTGGGGATCTCGTCCCTTTTTGGGCCTACTATAGCACACATTTTTTCCCCAATTATACGGTGGAGATCTTGTTCCTTTTTGGGTCCACCAAATAAAATTCAATATTTTTCAATAAATGAGAATATTGGGGGTGGCAGGGAGTCAAACCTGAGTTCTTTCACCTGCTTGCGCTCTAATACCATGTCAAAATTGATTTGTTATTGAATCATTCAATCTCTCAAAGTTACATAAGTTTGAGGTTATACATATAAACCCCAATATTATAATATTATTAATTATAATAAATATCCAAAATATAATATAAATATATTTAATATATTTTCCAAACAGAACTGCATATTTTGCCCAACCTTATAGAAAACAAGTTGGAACAATAATAATGATGTTATCCGAGGCAAACTGCATCATTATAATCCATGAAATATTCGCAAATATTATAGGCATCAAAACTGAATTCTTATTTCTTTTCAACATCAAAATTAAATTTTGTTTCATTCTAGAACTATTGTTTGTGCTAATGAGCTCTTAGCCGAACATATATGTTGAGACTTAAGATTATCAAACTAAGACTCCAAATAATTGCGAGGAAAGGAGAAGGTGAAGCCCTGATTTGCAAAGGTTGGATAAAAGAAATGAGGGAAGCAGAATCTAATGTGCATATGTGCTGAGGAGGAACTTGTAGCCATTAAAATTCTGGAAGGATTGAAGTAAGAACCATCAATTGAAGTCTTAAGCAGTCACAAGAATACCTAAACTACATGGGGAGTAAATCTTTAACTTTTCTTAATTTAACATCCATACAATGAATTTCCAGAGTGGTCAAAGTCGTCAGTACAGAAGGGCCTGATAAGATTGAAGAACACAATGCGATAAGTGCATCTTTTCATTACAGAGATGATGGAATTTCACACAGAATTCTCCAAGACCTCGATGAATTTAAAAAATAATGTTCATATGTAATACTAATCAAAGACTTGCTATAAATACTCTTAAATAAAGATAAATAATAATTTATGTTATAGTATATATTACAATCATTTTATAACATAATAATTAAGCTATCAAAATCTTAAAAAGAAAACATTACAATCTAAGATTTTAACAACCATCCCCTCGTTGAAAGGCTAAATCCAGGCGGAACATCGTTTATGTCAGAATCTCTAGGAACTTCATCAGAATTGGAATTTGACGTAGGTTCAGGCGGAACATCGTTTATGTCAGAATCTCCAGGAACTTCAGCAGAATTGGAATTTGATGTGGGTTCAGGCGGAACATCATTTAGGTCAGAATCTCGAGGAACTTTAGCATAATTGGAATCTGATGTAGGTTCAGGCGGAACACCGTTTAGGTAAAAATTGTACTCGTCCCACCTTCAAAATGAAAGCAATTACTAAGATAACTACTTTGAAAAAGAAATTCTAAAATAACACTACTTACTTGGTGTAAAAGCAAACCTATTCACGTTGTCGGGGAAAAAATAGAGTCCTATGTCTTCCTCGTAAGGATCACATTCCTTAAAATTTAAAAACCGTCCTCAAGAAGTCCTCGTACGAACATGGCTCAAACTCAAGAACTTTTGGCATTTCTTCAGAAAATTGTTTCGCCTTTGCTGGAGCATGTGATGTTGGATGGGCCCCAAGATAGATACTTGTAGTCCTCTCATCTTTTAATCTGAAGGTTATCCTGATTTTTTATTTATAATAAATGATTATTCTAGATAATGGTTTAAAATAAAGTGATATGATAAGGCATAAAACAACATATATACTTGAGGTAAGGACGATTAATGACTTGGGATATAATAAACAATAAATAGTCCAAGCTAATCAGCTATACATCTCAGGGAAGCAACATAAAAAACATTATGCATCCTTACACGGAAATAATTAGGTAGAAACATGAAACCTAAAGGTACTTAGCTACGAGCTACACAAAATTGCTCAAAGAAGTATAAAGACTAGTTCCTGCACCTGATAGCGTACATAACGGAACACATCAATAAATGTGGCACTAACAAAAATATCGGATCCAAATCCATGACTTGATTGATAATCAATTATACTCTCTATACTTTTAAATTACTTTATATGGATTTTTTTTTTTGTTGCTAATTTACTCTATAAGATTTGGTATTTCTATTGCATACAACAACAAATTGTAACAAAACAGAGTTATCACAAAAGTATTTAGACAAGGAATAATCTGGCTGGCATATAATAAAAGTACTTACATCCAGGAAGCCACTGGAGAACAATTAGTGGGAAAAGTTTCCTCCACTGTATGCACAGCATTCTCAGCATACAAATTCTTCGGTTCAGCATCTGTAGTATGCTCAACACCTGAATCATAAAAACTCTCTCCAAATTACAACCGTAAAGCTTAATTCAATAGAAGCAATTTATAACTGAAACCATCATTCAAATTCATTTGTTTACGACAGTCAGCAGTTAGCAGTACATTAAATGAAAAGCCAGCAGTACATGCTTATTTCATGTAAAATTGATCAATTTTGAGTTAAAGTTATAATGCAATCAATAAAGCAAAAGTTTGTATCAATAAATCTGACATTCAGGGGAACATCATAATTCAGAAGTACCAAAGTGCACTAAACTACTAATTGTGTGAACGGGATCCTAAAAATTACAACAATTTTAATAGGGTACAAGGCCCAGTTAAAAAACCATAGCAACAAAATACTTTATTTACCAGGCTTTCAAATTGTCTAACACAGTTAAATACCCAAACTACCTAAGCTGCTAAGCATACATAAATTCTTTAGCATAGTTAGTCAATCAATAGTTTCTTTGAATTTCTCTATCTTTCACCTAAACTGATTAGTACTCTTATAATATATCATAGAAATTGTCTCCAAATTACAATTGTATGCTGGATTTAATCCAACCAATTTATATACTCAAACCATCATTTGAACAAAAATAAATATTATAAATCTCGAATCAATTTCAAAAAAATAAAATAAAGAATTACCCGGAAACTATATGCCACTGAGGAAGGAGATTCATGGAGCACTTTCTTCATTGTTTTCTACAAGTATTTCAGAAATTAATCAACCGTAAGCAATTCATATATATATATAATAGTTAAATTATACAATTAAGAATTTTCAGATATGAAGGGGCAACAATCATATGTATGTATATGATAAGGCTTCAGAGAGTGATGGATCATAAAGCAACTCGAATTCAGCACAAAAATCATCGTCGATCGACATTTGAATTTGTATGTGTTTGTTATAGATACAAACCTATGTCTCTATAGCGTCTGGTTGGTGTTTTCATATTTGGCGGCCTAAGGAATAGAGACTTCTGTATATATAGGTTCAATTTAGGGCTAAATGAGACACTTTATATGAAATTACTTATGTAACCCTTACACATGGATTGTGAAATGAAAGATATTTTTGGATTTTAAATATTCAAATATATTCGATTTAAATTTCAAATAATTTATTAGAATTTGAGAATATTCGGTAAGGATCTTATTAAAAGAATTACCATTTAAAAATATTTATACAAGATTTTAAATTATTCTTATAAGTATGACTTTATTCAATTCGGATTTCATATAATTTTATAAAATCTAATGATATTCAAAGAATTATACGCTATTAAATTTTATAATGTCTTTTATGTTTTTTGAAACCTTACCAAAATATTGGAGATTTTGAATGATTTGTTGTGTAAAAATCGGGAGCCGAAATTACTCGATTGAGGTATTGATTATCAATTAATCGGTGAATCGGGATCAAAGGAATTGTCGGAGCAATAATTGGATGTGTTTTAATATTTTAATTAAATTTAATATAGTAACTTTATTTATTAAAAAAACGTATTATTAAAAAATAATTCACTATGATTGATCAATATCAGGACGAGAAATGGTGAGATAAACAAGTCCCCCGGAATCTTTAAAATAATTTTTTAGAATTAATCACGAATTTTTGAAAAGAAAATCAAAAATATATAAATACTTCCCCTGTCTCATTCATTTCATTACACATTCGTTTTTTGGTTGTCCTTTCGAATATTTTTACATTTCAAAAGTTTGGTGTACTTGTCTTCGCTATTTTACACAATTTCTAAACATTTGTGTTCATGTGAAGAAATTACAGAGGGAGGGAGGAATACAAAGCCGCTATTTGCATTTCATGGTAATGGGACGGGTGAACGAAATGTGACTCATGACATTTTTCGTATTTGTGGTTCGCGAAAACTATATTATATAAGATGTGTTTAATTCTTTAATCTTTACAAAAAATATAGTAATAGCTATGGTTATTTTACATCTTGTATCAAAAAACACTTTTTAGTATCAAATTATAGTAATGACTATAGTCATTTATTGGACTTGCTCTTACAAAAGCGACTAAACATAATAACTAATTTAAATTATTTTTTCAACCCGAGAATTTGTCAATACGTTAACTAAGGCACTAATTTAAAAATGTGTATCAATCCGACCATCTGTTACAAATTTTCAACTCTTTGCATGAATTTCTTTAGCAACTAGCAAGGTGGAAATTGGGGAGTAGCATTGGTAATTCTCTGTCGAAAAGGTTTCACAAAATTATTTCTAATTTTCCATAATCTAAATTTGCAACATAATTGTTTATCTCAATAATCCGGCAGCTAGAAAATATACAGATGATAACAAGTTTAACTACCTCAAATGCATGGTAGTCGTAGTAAGTACTACATTTTCTATGAACTTGAACAGATGAAAGATAAATAATCAAGTCCTTTTTAGTTTTCGTTCTCCAAGAACAAGGCTACTGCATCATAAGAACATAAATAAATTTCACCAGATAAAAGGTCATGTCAACTGCTAAGTGTTAACACTTGTTAATAATAAAAATAAAATAGAAAAGAAGTTGATCATGTCAACTAGGGATGGACGTCGAGTCACTTCGGGCGTGATAGTGCTATCTCCGACACTGAAACCCGTCTCGATCCTCGAACGAGAATTATTCCACTCCTCGATCCCCGCAGGGAATCAAAGAATTTTTTTTTAATTTTTTTTTAAATTATGAATAATATTTTGTAATATAAATTAACATGATAAACACTACAAGAAAGTAAGGCTAATTTCGACAAACCAAATTCGACAGAAACACAATTCGACAGAATTCAGTCGAAATTATACACTGTGGCTAAATTTGACAGGTTTCGGTCGAAAATGTATTATACACTGCGACTAAATTTGACAGATTTTTTAATGTTGTCGAATTCAAAACCCGCCAAAAAAAGGAGGGAAACATCGTCGAAATATTAATTTCAAAGATGCAAATTCGACCGAATTCTGTCGAATTTAACTTTTAGTTTTTGTGAGAATTTTGCCGTTTATATCTTTGAATTTAGTAAAAGGTGAAATATTTCCCGCCCAAAATTTTTCACACTATTCAAAACTATATATGACATAGTTCTGTCGAATTTAGTACAAGCTCTTAAGTTCGACAAAAAATGATTGAATTTAGCCGCGGGAATTTTGCCACCTAAAAGTTTTCAATTTTGTTAAAAGCGGGGAATTTGCTGCCCAAGGTTTTTGAAACTATTCAAAAATATTTTCAAGCGAATTTAGTCGAATTTAATAAATGTGACCGAATTCGGTGGAAAATATTATTTTCAAAAATTTTAAAAAATATTATTAAATATTTAAATTGTTGTACAGGTCATGAAAAATATTTATAAATAGAAGGATAACAATCATCATATGTACAAATTTAGTTTGTACGTTAAAATAGTTATATGATAAGAGAATGTTGAATTTTTATTTATTAGATACTTTCAGAAAAAATAGATAAGTATCTAATTAATTTGAAAAAATACAAAACAATTATAAGAGTACTGAAAAAACATATTATATTCAATTTAATTTTTTAAGAATATAAAACCGAGCCAATCAAAAAAATCTTCTTAAGTCACTACAATAACATAAGTCGCTACAATAACAAGAATAATAAGAATTAGGGTTAGAGCTTTCAAATAATATTCTTAATTAGTTAAATATTTGCACACAACATGTATATATATATATATATATATATATATATATATACATGTATATATTCAATTCTTATTCGTTAAATTTTTTCAAAATAAATAAATAAATATCTAATTAGTCCCACAAAATATAAAGAAAATATGAGAGTACGAAGAAGACATATTACATTCAATTAAAAAAAGTCAGAAAACAATAACGAAGAGGAAATAAAATCTTCTTAATTCGCTACAATAACAAGATTATTCGGTAGAATATGGAGTTTAGGATTTAGATTTTAGGTTTGGGGTTTGTATTAGGGTTGAATTTTTTTATTTTTTAAAATTTGTTTTAAGTAATCCAACCGTACGGATGTGAAGATTTGGATAATTAAAGAGTATACCCAAAATTTAAAATAATTTCATTATTTATTTCTTGAAAATTATAATAAATCTTTATTTTTTATAATAAATTCATCCAGAAAACCTATGATCTGTCGAATTTAATCTTAAATTCGACTGCATTCGGTCAAATATAGTAAATTCTACTGAATTCAGTTGAATTTATTTAAATTCGACCAAACTTTGTCGAATTTAGCCGTGATTTATTCTCGACCAGATCTTGTGGAAAATAGTGAATTTCAGAATAAACTAATTCCTTTATGCCACGTGTCACACTTCCATTGACTTAGGAGGAAGCACATGGATTGCTCATTCAATCTAGACCTTCCATTTCATTTAAAGACAATTTCATCCTAACCATTAATACAATTACACCCACCTCTTTCTCTTTTTTAATCTTCATTCATCCAATCCTATTTTCTTATAAACATTTCTTATACACTGACTCCTTTCTTATATCTCTAACAAAATATAATTAGTCAAACACATCTTTTATATTTCATGTAAGATATATATACATCTTTCATATTAACACATCATCTTACAAAGTTTAATTGCATTATTCGCATCCGGTAAGTTCACCTCCTCCATTTCCGGCGAGTTCACCTTCACTTCCGATGAGTTCATTTCGGATTATTCTTACTATTCATTAACGGCTACTATTCATTAACGGCGTACTATGATAGCGATTGGGCGAGTTGCCCCATGACACGCAGGTCTACCTCTGGTTATTACATTTTCTTTGGCTCTTCACCTGTGTCCTGGAAGTCGAAAAAACAAACTATAGTGGCTCGAAGTTCAGCCGAGGCAGAATATAGAGCGATGGCCCACACTACATGTCCTAAACTGTGACAATCAAGCAGGTGTAGCCATTGCAGCTAATCTGGTCTTACATGAAAAAATGAAGCATGTGGATATTGATTGTCACTATGTGCGCGATGAACTAAAAGTTGGACACATTACCACTGCCAAAGTCTCATCTACTCAGCAAGTTGCTGATATCTTCACAAAAATCCTTCCAGTCAAACTACACTAGGCTCGTCTTGACAAGCTCACAAGTACTGCTTCCACTTGTAATCTTGAGGGGGAGTGTTGATGAAGCTCCAATGAATCATGGACCACTTGCCAGTCAACTCTAGCAATCTCCACTTATTCAGCATCTTTTCTTTGTCTTACATTCTCACTACTAGATCATTGGACATGGTCCCAAATAAGTTGTTAGGATATTTTGTCTTTATGTGCGGAAAACTCCCTACTTAATAGACTACAAGTCATCTGGTATTGTAATGCAGTTTTATCAATTTATAACAGAGTTTTGTTTTTCTCCATCTGCATTCTTCATATTCATTCTTGATTACATCTATCAAGAGCATTATTCATCAAAAATTATTTTGTCATCACTTATAACTAGAAAGAAAAGGGTTATCAGAAAAATTCCAGCTTGGAAACTAAGCGCAACTACGAGCAGTAGTGTTTTTCTTCCAGTTAGGGGTGAGCATTAAAATTCGAAAATTGCATTATCCTGATTTTCGATTTGGTATTCGATTTTAAAAATTCAAAAAATTGGATATTCGACCCGAAAAACTGGACCGGATATCCGATCCAGATATTTTTTATAAATTCGGATCACTTATAAGAAAAGTATCTCTATGTTGTTTTGCCTATGACACACTTCACATGTTTTATCCAAACACTCCCTCGAATAATGAAGTTGAAGAATCAATTTTAATTTTTCAGAAGGATGTCCCATTCGTTTATGCCACAATTCTATAGATGAACTTACGGTAGAAACAACATTTACATTCGAGACACATTGAAAAATAATAAAAGCCATCTCGTCGTTCACCTATTCCAATAACCTCCCTCGATTGAAGATCTTGTATTTCACGTGTTAGACAAAAATTGAACATAACAATTCTGATCAATATTAAATTGTGAAACAGATATTAAACTGCAAGTTAATTTAGGAACATAAAGAACACCAGTGAGACAAATTTTGTTCGAAAATGCAACTTTCTCACCATTTGGCAAACCAACTGGACAATGACAAGTTGTCACATCTTTAAGATTCTTCAAACAAGATAAGTTACCCTCACATGATTTGAAGCCCCGGTATCAATTATCCATCCTTTATCATCAGTTTCACTATTTAATTGGTATGCTGTATTTTTAGGATACCCAACGGCTGTAATCAATGATTGCCATTGTTTTTTCAAAAAATCGGGCAACACATACTCTATATATTGATTCACATATGCGGAAGTAAGGGTTATATGACTTGCCTCTATTACCATGTTAAGTTATCAGTTGTCCTAAAACCCTAAGTTCCTAGCGTCCGATCCAATTTTCAATTACTAAGTGGGGATCTCGTCCCTTTTTGGGCCTACTATAGCACACATTTTTTTCCCAATTATCCGGTGGAGATCTTGTTCGTTTTTGGGTCCACCAAATACAATTCAATATTTTTCAATAAATGAGAATATTGGGGGTGGCAGGGAGTCAAACCTGAGTTCTTTCACCTGCTTGCGCTCTAATACCATGTCAAAATTGATTTGTTATTGAATCATTCAATCTCTCAAAGTTACATATGTTTGAGGTTATACATATAAACCCCAATATTATAATATTATTAATTATAATAAATATCCAAAATATAATATATATATATATATTTATTTAATATATTTTCCAAATAGAACTGCATATTTTGCCCAACTTTATAGAAAAGAAGTTGGAACAATAATAATGATGTTATCCAAGGAAAACTGCATCATTATAATCCATCAAATATTCTCAAATATTATAGGCATCAAAACTGAATTCTTATTACTTTTCAACATCAAAATTAAATTTTGTTTCATTCTAGAACTATTGTTTGTGCTAACCAGCCCTTAGCCCAACATATATGTTGAGACTTAAGATTATCAAACTAAGACTCCAAATAATTGCGAGGAAAGGAGAAGGTGAAGCCTTGATTTGCAAAGGTTGGATAAAAGAAATGAGGGAAGTGAGGAGGAACTTGTAGCCATTAAAATTCTGGAAGGATTGAAGTAAGAACCATCAATTGAAGTCTTAAGCAGTCACAATACAGCGTCAGAATACCTAAACTACATGGGGAGTAAATCTTTAACTTTTCTTAATTTAACATCCATACAATGAATTTCCAGAGTGGTCAAAGGCGTCAGTACAGAAGGGCCTGATAAGATTGAAGAACTCAATGCGATAAGTGCATCTTTTCATTACAGAGATGATGGAATTTCACACAGAATTCTCCAAGACCTCGATGAATTTAAAAAATAATGTTCATATGTAATACTAATCAAAAACTTGCTATAAATACTCTTAAATAAAGATAAATAATCATTTATGTTATAGTATATATTACAATCATTTTATAACATAATAATTAAGCTATCAAAATCTTAAAAAGAAAACATTACAATCTAAGATTTTAACAACCATCCCCTCGTTGAAAGGCTAAATCCAGGCGGAACATCGTTTATGTCAGAATCTCTAGGAACTTCAGCAGAATTGGAATTTGACGTAGGTTCAGGCGGAACATCGTTTATGTCAGAATCTCCTGGAACTTCAGCAGAATTGGAATTTGATGTAGGTTCAGGCGGAACATCATTTAGGTCAGAATCTCGAGGAACTTCAGCATAATTGGAATCTGATATAGGTTCAGGCCGAACACCGTTTAGGTCAAAACTGTACTCGTCCGACCTTCAAAATGAAAGCAATTACTAAGATAACTACTTTGAAAAAGAAATTCTAAAATAACACTACTTACTTGGTGTAAAAGCAAACCTATTCACGTTGTCAGGAAAAAAATAAAGTCCTATGTCTTCCTCGTCAGGATCACATTCCTTAAAATTTAAAAATAGTCCTCAAGAAGTCCTCGTACGAACAGGGCTCAAACTCAAGAACTTTTGGCATTTCTTCAGAAAATTGTTTGGCCTTTGCTGGAGCATGTGATGTTGGATGGGCCCCAAGATAGATACTTGTAGTCCTCTCATCTTTTAATCTGAAGGTTATCCTGATTTTTTATTTATAATAAATGATTATTCTAGATAATGGTTTAAAATAAAGTGATATGACAAGGCATAAAACAACATATATACTTGAGTTAAGGACGATTAACGACTTGGGATATAATAAACAATAAATAGTCCAAGCTAATCGGCTATACATCTCAGGGAAGCAACATACAAAACATTATGCAGCCTTACATGGAAATAATTAGGTAGAAACATGAAACCTAAAGGTACTTAGCTACGAGCTACACAAAATTGCTGAAAGAAGTATAAAGACTAGTTCCTGCACCTGATAGCGTACATAAGGGAACACATCAATAAATGTGGCACTGACAAAAATATCGGATCCAAATCCATGACTTGATTGATAATCAATTATACTCTCTATATACTTTTAAATTACTTTCTATGGAATTTAATAGTGTGAATATAGATTTGGTATTTCTATTGCATACAACAACAAATTGTAACAAAACAGAGTTATCACAAAAGTATTTAGACAAGGAATATTATGGCTGGCATATAATAAAAGTACTTACATCCAGGAAGCCACTGGAGAACAATTAGTGGGAAAAGTTTCCTCCACTGTATGCACAGCATTCTCAGCATACAAATTCTTCGGTTCAGCATCTGTAGTATGCTCAACACCTGAATCATAAAAACTGTCTCCAAATTACAACCGTAAAGCTTAATTCAATAGAAGCAATTTATAACTGAAACCATCATTCAAATTCATTTGTTTACGACAGTCAGCAGTCAGCAGTACATTAAATGAAAAGCCAGCAGTACATGCTTATTTCATGTAAAATTGATCAATTTTGAGTTAAAGTTATAATGCAATCAATAAAGCAAAAGTTTGTATCAATAAATCTGACATTCATGGGAACATCATAATTCAGAAGTACGAAAGTGCACTAAACTACTAATTGTGTGAACGGGATCCTAAAAATTACAATAATTTTAATAGGGTACAAGGCCCAGTTAAAAAACCATAGCAACAAAATACTTTATTTATCAGGCTTTCAAATTGTCTAACACACTTAAATACCCAAACTACCTAAGCTGCTAAGCATACATAAATTCTTTAGCATAGTCATGTTGGAGCTAATTTTAAACATGTTTTATTTTAATTGTTTTGTTTTGTTTTACTTTGAATAAATCAACAAGTACGTTGTAGGAGTCATAGATGGTTAGGAGTACGTTGAGATAATTAAGGATCATGTCCTTGATTTTAGGAGTTTCAGCTATTAGCTATTTGTTTTTAAATCCCTTGTAATGCATCTTTCAGAAATAAGACATATCCCAGTTGTATTTCTAGCATATATCATTATTCTGTTTCTTACTATATCAATTTGTTTCTAACATCTGGTATCAGAGCTTTGTGAACACCCGTTTAAAGTTTTACGATCGATGGCAGAGTCTAGCAAAGGCAAGGACGGTCACATTGGGTTTGACTTCCCATTGCTAACCAAAACTAATTATACTGCATGGGCTATGAAAATGAAAGTGTTTCTGCAGGCATACAATGTGTGGGAAGCAGTCGATCCCTCAGACCCCAAAGCAGTCATCGATGACAAGGCAGACAAACGTGCTATGGCGATGATCTATCAATCAATCTCCGAAGAACTATTGTTGACGCTGGCGGAACGACAAACTGCGAAGGACGTATGGACGGCCATAAAAACGACTTCTCTGGGTGCTGACAAAGTGAAAAAAGCTAAGGCTCAAACCCTTAAAGCGGAGTTTGAGTCATTATACATGAAAGATTCAGAACAGTTGGATGACTTCTGCTTGAAATTGAATGGCCTGGTTGCAAAGATCAGGGCACTTGGTGAAACAATTGGAGAGGAATACGTTGTGAAAAAAATCCTAAGGGCAGTGCCAACGAAGTTTCTTCAGATTGCCTCAACTCTTGAGCAATTTGGAAATCTTGAAACAATGTCCATTGAGGAGGTTATCGGGTCGTTGAAAGCCCATAAGGAACGTATTTCAGGACAGGTAGAGAACAAAGAAAGTCAGCAGTTGCTAATGACTGAGGAAGAGTGGTCTAAACATGAGGCCAGAAGTGATGGAAAGCTCCTACTTACACGGGAGGAGTGGTTACAACGGTCTAGTCGAGGTGGAAACAGTGCTCGTGGAGGTCGTGATAGAATCGACAGGAGCAAGATAAAATGTTTTAATTGCGGAGCATATGGGCATTTTGCTACTGAGTGTAGAAAACCAAAGAAAGACAGAGTGCAGCGAGGCGAGATCAACTTGACGCAAACCAACGATGATGAACCTGCTCTCTTGATGACTATGATTGAAAGTGCTGTAAACGGAATGATCATGTTGAGTGAAGGAAACAATTCAATTGAAAAGGAGGAGGCAGAGAATATGTGGTATCTTGATAATGGAGCCTCCAACCATATGACGGGGTGTCGAGAAAAGTTTGAGACGCTGGACAAAAGGGTGCAAGGACAAGTGAAGTTTGGTGACGGTTCCTTGGTTAAAATCGAGGGAAAAGGCACAATAAACATGGTTTGCAAAAATGGCGAGACCAGAAAGCTTCATGGAGTATACTACATTCCCACTTTACGTAGTAACATCATAAGCTTAGGCCAGCTCTCAGAAGAAGGAAACCGGGTTGTCATGGATGGAGAAAGTTTATGGGTTTATGATAGTTGTGGTCGACTTCTGATGCATGTAAAGAGGTCTGCAAATCAACTTTATAAGATTCATATTGAGAATAGCAAAGCGGTCTGTTTGTTGAGTAAAGCAGAAGAAGAAACCTGGCTTTGGCATTTGAGACTTGGGCACGTTAACTTCAAGGCTATGCAATTGATGGGGAGACATAATATGGCACATAACTTTCCCTCAACCATTCTACCAAAAGAATTATGCAGCGGGTGTCTCATGACAAAACAGCAACGTAAGTCTTTCTCGCACTCAAATTTCGTTGCTAAACATGTGTTGGAGTTAATACATGGTGACCTTTGTGGTCCTATATCACCCCCAACCCCCTCTGGTAATAAGTATTTCATGCTACTAGTTGATGATTTTAGTCGCAAGATGTGGGTTTACTTGTTGAAAACCAAAGATGAAGCTCTTAGTTGTTTTAAAAAGTTTAAACTGTTGGTTGAGAATGGCACCAGGAACACTATACAGGTTTTTCGCACTGATCGTGGAGGCGAATTCTGCTCCAAAGAATTTGAAGACTTCTGTGGTAATGTTGGTATTCTCAGGCACTATACAGCGCCCTACACACCACAACAAAATGGTGTTGTAGAGCGCCGTAATCGCACCGTGACAGCCATGACAAGGAGCTTGTTAAAAGATAGGAATGTGCCAGTGACATTTTGGGGCGAAGCAGTAACGCATGCAGTCTATCTTCTAAACAAATTGCCTACGAGGTCTCTCTCACAAGTCACTCCTCATGAAGTATGGTTTGGACAAAAACCTAGTGTTGCAGACTTGAAAGTGTTTGGATGTGTCTGCTATATGAAAATTCCTTCAACTTTTACTCGGAAGCTTGATGATAGAAGTCAGATATTAGTACATTTTGGAAGAGAGTCAGGAACAAAAGCGTATCGCCTGTTTGATCCCATTTCAGGACGCATCCATATTTCACGAGATGTAACGTTTGATGAACACAAAAGCCGGGATTGGTCAGCTAATGATCAACCAAACGGTGTTCACCTGCAACAGTCACTTGCATTTCCAGATTACTGTCCTGAGGATGAGAACGAAGAACCATCCACACCATTGACACCAACTGAATCTCCCATGTCACAACAAACTACACCACAATCTGCTACAAGTGCCACAGACACCGATAGTGAACCACTGAGATACAGGCGTCTCTCTGACATTTATGATACTACAGAAGTCGTTGAGCTCGAAGAAGAATTACTTATGTCTGGCATAGATGAACCTGTCACGTTTGAACAGGCCCTCAAAGATGAAGCTTGGCGAGTAGCCATGGATTTGGAAATTGATACGATTGAGAAGAATCACACTTGGCAACTCACAGACTTACCGCCTGGTCACAAGGCCATCGATCTTAAGTGGGTGTTTAAACTGAAACGAGACACTACAGGCGGCATCATCAAACATAAGGCTCATCTCGTAGCGAAAGGGTATGCTCAACAACGGGGCATTGACTACAATGAAGTATTTGCCCCTGTTGCTCGTCTTGAAACGGTACGTTTGATTCTCGCTCTAGCTGCAAAACTTGAATGGGAGGTGCATCACCTCGATGTCAAATCCGTGTTTCTGAATGGAATCCTCGATGAAGAAGTTTACGTTTCACAACCAAAAGGCTATGTCAAAACTGGGCATGAGAAGAAAGTCTATAAATTATTGAAAGCTCTCTATGGACTCTGTCAGGCCCCTAGAGCATGGTACTTTCAACTGAACAAGTGCTTACTTCGACTTGGTTTTATCAAATGTCCTTATGAACACGCTGTCTATACACGACGGGAAGGGACTGACTTGTTGCTGGTTGGTGTCTATGTCGATGATTTAATTATCACGGGCACCTCAGTTTCAGTCATCATCAAATTCAAAGGGGAGATGAGCCGTGAATTCGACATGACTGATCTTGGTAAGCTGTCTTACTATTTGGGTTTGGAGGTTGAACAGCAACAAGGCTGTATACAAATCAAACAGACGGTGTATGCGAGAAAAGTGCTGCAACGAGCTGGTTTAGGCGAATGCAATGCTGTGAAGTTTCCCATGGAACTCAACTTGCAGATAGATGCAGATAGAGAAGGTCAAGCTGTAAACTCAACTCATTATAAGAGTCTGGTAGGAGGCTTACGTTACTTGGTCTATACACGACCTGACATAGCCTATGATGTAGGCATAGTAAGCCGCTTCATGGAAAGGCCCACTGAGATGCACCTGTCTGCAATAAAACGAATATGTCGATATGTGAAAGGCACTCTACACTATGGTCTGGTTTACACAAAAGGCCGTGGCAGTTACTTGTTATCTGGTTTTTCTGATAGTGACCTTGGAGGAAGCATTGAGGATCGAAAGAGCACAGGTGGCATGGCGTTCTATCTTGATGAAAATCTGATTACTTGGGTATCACAAAAGCAAAGATGTGTGGCATTATCATCGTGTGAAGCCGAGTTTATGGCTGCCACCACAGCAGCGTGCCAAGGCATATGGCTTCAGAGGGTACTAAGTCAGATTATGGACATAAAGGCTGGTCCAGTTGTTCTCTATATTGATAATAAATCAGCCATTGATCTCGCGAAAAACCCAGTCTTTCATGGAAGAAGCAAGCACATTGATGTGCGTTATCACTTCATAAGGGACTGTGTCGAGCAAGGGTTAATAGTGATCAAGCACGTCAGTACAAACGAACAGCGGGCAAACATATTGACAAAGGCGTTGGCTGCTGCAAAGTTCGAGAGGATGAGAACCCTTCTTGGAGTCAAGGACCTGGAACATGTTTAGAATTAAAGGGGAGCATGTTGGAGCTAATTTTAAACATGTTTTATTTTAATTGTTTTGTTTTGTTTTACTTTGAATAAATCAACAAGTACGTTGTAGGAGTCATAGATGGTTAGGAGTACGTGGAGATAATTAAGGATCATGTCCTTGATTTTAGGAGTTTCAGCTATTAGCTATTTGTTTTTAAATCCCTTGTAATGCATCTTTCAGAAATAAG
Organism: Heracleum sosnowskyi; assembly: GCA_030848705.1. Classification (NCBI taxonomy): domain Eukaryota; kingdom Viridiplantae; phylum Streptophyta; class Magnoliopsida; order Apiales; family Apiaceae; genus Heracleum; species Heracleum sosnowskyi. Next base: position 5,030,203 of record JAUIZM010000013.1, on the reverse strand, counting down.
ACATATCCCAGTTGTATTTCTAGCATATATCATTATTCTGTTTCTTACTATATCAATTTGTTTCTAACAAGTTAGACAATCAATAGTTTCTTTGAATTTCTCTATCTTTCACCTAAACTGATTAGTACTCTTATAATATATCATAGAAATTGTCTCCAAATTACAATTGTATGCTGGATTTAATCCAACCAATTTATATACTCAAACCATCATTTGAACAAAAATAAATATTATAAATCTCGAATCAATTTCAAAAAAATAAAATAAAGAATTACCCGGAAACTATATGCCACTGAGGAAAGAGATTCATGGAGCACTTTCTTCATTGTTTTCTACACGTATTTCAGAAATTAATCAACCGTAAGCAATTCATATATATATAATAGTTAAATTATACAATTAAGAATTTTCGGATATGAAGGGGCAACAATCATATGCATGTATAATCAAAGTGAGTCTCGTGATTGGTACCTTATATGATAAGGCTTCAGAGAGTGATGGATCATAAAGCAACTCGAATTCAGCACAAAAATCATCGTCTATAGACATTTGAATTTGTATGTGTTTGTTATAGATACAAACCTATGTCTCTATAGCGTCTGGTTGGTGTTTTCATATTTGGCGGCCTAAGGAATAGAGACTTCTATATATACACGTTCAATTTAGGGCTAAATGAGACACTTTATATGAAATTACTTATGTAACCCTTACACATGGATTGTGAAATGAAAGTTATTTTTGGATTTTAAATATTCAAATATATTCGATTTACATTTCAAATAATTTATTAGAATTTGAGAATTTTTGGTAAGGATCTTATTAAAAGAATTACCATTTAAAAATATTTATACAAGATTTTAAATTATTCTTATAAGTATGACTTTATTCAATTAGGATTTCATATAATTTTATAAAACTAATGATATTCAAAGAATTATAAGCTATTAAATTTTATAATGTCTTTTATGTTTTTTGAAACCTTACCAAAATATTGGAGATTTTGAATGATTTGTTGTGTAACTTTATAAGCTATTATAATGATATTCAAAGAATTATAAGCTATTAATGATTTGTTTTAATATTTTAATTAAATTTAATATAGTAACTTTATTTATTAAAAAATGTATTATTAAAAAATAATTCACTATGATTGATCAATATCAGGACGAGAAATGGTGAGATAAACAAGTCCCTTGGAATCTTTAAAATAATTTTTAAGAATTAATCAGGAATTTTTGAAAAGAAAATCAAAAATATATAAATACTCTCCCTGTCTCGTTCATTTCATTACACATTCGTTTTTTGGATGTCATTTTGAATATTTTTACATTTCAAAAGTTTGGTGTACTTTTCTCCCCTATTTTACACAATTTCTAAACATTTGTGTTCACGTAAATAAATTACAGAGAGACGGAGGGAGGAATACAAAGCCGCTATTTGCATTTCAAGGTAATCGGACCGGTGAACGAAATGTGACTCTTGACATTTTTCGTATTTGTGGTTTGCGAAAACTATATTATATAAGATGTGTTTAATTCTTTAATCTTTACAAAAAATATAGCAATAACTATGGTTATTTTACATCTTGTATCAAAAAACACTTTTTAGTATCAAATTATAGTAATGACTATAGTCATTTATTGGACTTGCTCTTACAAAAGCGACTAAACATAATAACTACTTTAAATTATTTTTTCAACCCGAGAATTTGTAAATACGTTAACCAAGGCACTAATTTAAAGTTACAAATTTTCAACTCACTGCATGAATTTCTTTAGCAACTAGCAAGGTGGAAACTGGGGAGTAGGATTCGGAATTCTCTGTCGAAAAGGTTTCACAACATTATTTCCAATTTTCCATAATCTAAATTTGCAACATAATTGTTTAGCTCAATAATCGGGCATCAGACTCCGGCTAGAAAATATACAAATGATAACAAGTTTAACTACCTCAAATGCATCGTAGTCGTAGTAAGTACTACATTTTCTATGAACTTGAACAGATGAAAGATAAATAATCAAGTCCTTTCTAGTTTTCGTTCTCCAAGAGCAAGGCTACTGCATCATAAGAACATAAATAAATTTCACGAGATAAAAGGTCATGTCAACTGCTAAGTGTTAACACATGTTAATAATAAAAATAAAATAGAAAAGAAGTTGATCATGTCAACTAGCGATGGGCGTCGAGTCACTTCGGGCCGGAGAGTGCTATCTCCGACTCCGAAACCCGTCTCGATCCTCGAACGGAGATTATTCCACTTCTTGATCCCCGTAGGGAATCATAGAATTTTTTTAAAATTTTTTTTTTGAAATATGAATAATATTTTCTAATATAAATTAACATGATAAACACTACAAGAAAGTAAGGCTAATTTCGACAAACCAAATTCGACCGAAACACAATTCGACAGAATTCAGTCGAAATTATACACTGCGGCTAAATTTGACAGTTTTCGGTGGAAAATGTATTATACACTACGGCTAAATTTGACAGATTTTTTTATGTTGTCGAATTCAAAACCCGCCAAAAAAACGGAGGGAAACATCGTCGAAATATTAATTTCAAAGATGCAAATTCGACCGAACTCTATCGAATTTAACTTTTAGTTTTTGTGAGAATTTTGCCACCTATATCTTTGAATTTAGTAAAAGGTCAAATATTTCCCGCCCAAAATTTTTCACACTATTCAAAACTATATATGACATAGTTATGTCGAAATTAGTACAAGCTCCTAAATTCGACAAAAAATGATTGAATTTAGCCGCAGGAATTTTGCCACCTAAAAGTTTTCAATTTTGTTAAAAGCAGGGAATTTGCTGCCCAAGGTTTTCGAAACTATTCAAAAATATTTTCAAGCGAATTTAGTCGAATTTAATAAATGTGACCGAATTCGGTTGAAAATATTATTTTCAAAAATTTTAAAAAATATTATTAAATATTTAAATTGTTGTACAGGTCATGAAAAATATTTATAAATAGAAGGATAACAATCATCATATGTACAAATTTAGTTTGTACGTTAAAATAGTTATATGATAAGATAATGTTGAATTTTTATTTATTAGATACTTTCAGAAAAAATAGATAAGTATCTAATTAATTTGAAAAAATACAAAAAAATTATAAGAGTACTGAAAAAACATATTATATTCAATTTAATTTTTTAAGAATATAAAACCGAGCCAATCAAAAAAATCTTCTTAAGTCGCTACAATAACAAGAATAATAAGAATAAGGGTTAGAGCTTTCAAATAATATTCTTAATTAGTTAAATATTTGCACACATCATGTATATATATATACATGTATATATTCAATTCTTATTTGTTAATGTTTTTCAACAAAAATAAATAAATATCTAATTTGTCCCAAAAAATATAAAGAAAATATGAGAGTACGAAGAAGACATATTACATTCAATAAAAAAAAAGTTAGAAAACAATAATGAAGAGGAAATAAAATCTTCTTAATTCGCTACAATAACAAGATTGTTCGGTAGAATATGGAGTTTAGGATTTAGATTTTAGGTTTGGGGTTTGTATTAGGGTTGAATTTTTTTATTTTTTAAAATTTGTTTTAAGTAATCCAACCGTACGGATGTGAAGATTTTGATAATTAAAGAGTATACCCAAAATTTAAAATAATTTCATTATTTATTTCTTGAAAATTATAATAAATCTTTATTTTTTATAATAAATTCATCCAGAAAACCTATGATCTGTCGAATTTAATCTTAAATTCGACTACATTCGGTCAAATATAGTAAATTCTACTGAATTCAGTTGAATTTAGTTAAATTCGACCAAACTTTGTCGAATTTAGCCGTGATTTATTCTCGACCAGATCTTGTTGAAAATAATGAATTTTAGAATAAACTAATTCCTTTATGCCACGTGTCACACTTCTATTGACTTAGGAGGAAGCACATGGATTGCTCTTTAAATTCAATCCAGACCTTCCATTTCATTTAAAGACAATTTCATCCTAACCATTAATACAATTACACCCACCTCTTTCTCTATTTTAATCTTCATTCATCCAATCCTATTTTCTTATAAACATTTCTTATACACTGATTCCTTTCTTATTTCTCTAACAAAATATAATTAGTCAAACACATCTTTTATATTTCATGTAAGATATATATACATCTTTCATATTAACACATCATCTTACAAAGTTTAATTGCATTTTTCGCATCCGGTAAGTTCACCTCCTCCACTTCCGGCGAGTTCACCTTCACTTCCGATGAGTTCATTTCGGATTATTCTTACTATTCATTAACGGCGTACTATGATAGCGATTGGGCGATTTGCCCCATGACACGCAGGTCTACCTCTGGCTATTGCATTTTCTTTGGGTCTTCACCTGTGTCCTGGATGTCGAAAAAACAAACTGTAGTGGCTCGAAGCTCAGCCGAGGCAGAATATAGAGCGATGGCCCTCACTACATGTCTCAACTGTGACAATCAAGCAGGTATAGCCATTGCAGCTAATCTGGTCTTACATGAAAAAATGAAGCATGTCGATATTGATTGTCACTATGTGCGCGATGAACTAAAAGTTGGACACATTACCACTGCCAAAGTCTCATCTACTCAGCAAGTTGCTGAAATCTTCACAAAAATCCTTCCAGTCAAACTACACTAGGCTCGTTTTGACAAGCTCACAAGTATTGCTTCTACTTGTAATCTTGAGGGGGAGTGTTGATGAAGCTCCAATGAATCATGGACTACTTGCCAGTCAACTCTAGCAATCTCCACTTATTCAGCATCTTTTCTTTGTCTTACATTCTCACTACTAGATCATTGGACATGGTCCCAAATAAGTTGTTAGGATATTTTGTCTTTATGTGTGGAAAACTCTCTGCTTAAAAGACTACAAGTCATCTAGTATTGTAATGCAGTTTTATCAATTTATAACAGAGTTTTGTTTTTCTCCATCTACATTCTTCATATTCATTCAAGATTACATCTATCAAGAGCATTATTCATCAAAAATTATTCTGTCATCACTTATAACTAGAAAGAAAAGGGTTATCAGAAAAATTCCAGCTTGGAAACTAAGCGCAACTACGAGCAGTAGTGTTTTTCTTCCAGTTAGGGGTGAGAATTAAAATTCGAAAATTGCATTATCCTGATTTTCGATTTGGTATTCGATTTAAAAAATTCAAAAAATTGGATATTCGACCCGAAAAACTGGACCGGATATCCGATCCAGATATTTTTTATAAATTCGGATCACTTATAAGAAAAGTATCTCTATGTTGCTTTGCCAATGACACACTTCACATGTTTTATCCAAACACTCCCTCGAATAATGAAGTTGAAGAATCAATTTTACTTTTTCAGAAGGATGTCCCATTCGTTTATGCCACAATTCTATAGAAGAACTTACGGTAGAAATAACATTTACATTCGAGACACATTGAAAATAATAAAAGCCATCTCGTCGTTCACCTATTCCAATAACCTCCCTCGATTGAAGATCTTGTATTTCACGTGTTAGACAAAAATTGAACATAACAATTCTGATCAATATTAAATTGTGAAACAGATATTAAACTGCAAGTTAATTTAGGAACATAAAGAACACCAGTGAGACAAATTTTGTTCGAAAATGCAACTTTCTCACCATTTGGCAAACCAACTGGACAATGACAAGTTGTCACATCTTTAAGATTCTTCAAACAAGATAAGTTACCCTCACATGATTTGAAGCCCCGGTATCAATTATCCATCCTTTATCATCAGTTTCACTATTTAATTGGTATGCTGTATTTTTAGGATACCCAACGGCTGTAATCAATGATTCCCATTGTTTTTTCAAAAAATCGGGCAACACATACTCTATATATTGATTCACATATGCGGAAGTAAGGGTTATATGACCTGCCTCTATTACCATGTTAAGTTATTGTTAGGAATATGTTGTTCTTGATGATAATTATAAAAACACTTAGTAGATTTTGTATTAAGTCATTTTGTAACTGTCAACGAAATGGCATGCTTTGCAGCATTCCGTTGACAGGTAGCTCATCAACGAAATGAGTGATGTAGCAATTGCACTGTACAATACTTCATAGTTTGATATGCATCTTGATGTATGTATTAGATAGGTTTCCTAGGTCATGTTGACTAAGTACTAGAAAGGCAAAATAGGTTGGTTAATTATAAGTATATCATGCCTTGTAATTTTGCCTAAGTGAAGACATGTCAACGGTATGAGGATTACTCTATCAACGGAACAAGGATACACCATCAACGGTATGGAGTTTACTCATCAACGAAACGGGAGAAACACCATCAACGGAATGAAGAATAAAGCTATCAACGAAACACATCTCCCTGCTATCAACGAATCATTATTGCTTTTCTGAATAGTTGACAAAGTGATAGTGACAGGTTACTGAACAGATCTAAAGGTGATGTGGAAGTGTACTTTGCATTGGAAACCATTAAAATGGACATGGGGAATAAGGAAACATCCCAGTTTCCAATTGGGCTCTTGGGAGTGATCATAATAAGCATGAAGACAAAAGCAAGGATCTCCAAGGACCACTGGACAAAGGGATGAAAAGCAAACTATTGGCGGTTACCTTTAGTGTACTTTAGTGTAGCCAAAAATAGTATTGTAAAATTGGGGAATATATAACCAAGTGTAGCAGTTAAAATAGAGTAAGAGAAGAAAAATAAATAGTTTGTATTAGCTATCTTTGAGAGCATTCTTCTCTACAACCTTGTAACTGAGCAGCTGTGTACTTTTGTATCACAGATTATTTCCGAAATAAAAAAACTTCAGTTGGATCATCAAACAATCCAACTGAATTATTTATATCTTGTGTTTTTACTTATTCAGTTCAGTTTTATTTATAAGTGTTTTAAGTTTAAGAAAATATCAAGAATTGTATTCAACCCCCCCCCCCCCCCTTCTACAATTCTGTTAGGTCATTTGGGATTAACAATTGGTATCAAAGCGAGCTTTTAACATACAAGAAGTTTAAAGATCAAGACCAAAACAGAAACCATGGTGAAGAAGGATGCAGGTGTGAAGATACCAGTTCTTGATAAGGACAATTACTTTCACTGGAAAGTAAAGATGCATTTACATCTCATGTCTATGGATGAGAGATATGTAGACTGCATTGAGAAAGGTCCACACGTTCCCATGAAGTTTGCATCAAGAGTTGGACTGCCAGATGATGCTCCTGATGTGGATATTCCAAAACTTGTCTCAGAATGGACTATTGAAGATGTTGCAGAAGTCCATAAAGATAAAAGAACCATGAACATTCTGTTTAATGGTTTGGAGCAAGAGATGTTTGACAATGTCATAAACTGTACAACCTCCAAAGAAGTATGGGACACTGTCAGAACACTATGTGAAGGAACTGAGCAAGTAAGGGAGAACAAAATGCAACTCCTTATACAGCAATATGAGCACTTTCACTTTAAAGCTGGTGAAACCCTAAATGACACGTTTAGTAGGTTTCAAAAGCTTTTGAATGGATTAAAGTTGTATGGGAGGATCTATCAAACCAAGGATTCAAACCTTAAATTTCTTAGAGCTCTTCCAAAAGAATGGAAGCCTATGACTGTTTCTCTCAGAAACACTCAAGAGTACAAAGACTACACTCTTGAAAGGCTGTATGGAACATTAAAGACATATGAGTTGGAAATGGAGCAAGATGAAGAAATTGAGAAGGTACAGAAGAAGGGTGGATCCATTGCATTGATTGCATCTGTGAACCAACTGGAAGATGACACTGAAGAAGCTGCAAAGGCCACAACTAGTCGAGCTAGTTGTAGAAGTGATGTTAGCAAGGGTAAAGGTAAGATGACAGAAGAAGAAGAACCAGAACCAGCCAACTTGGATGACTTAGATGAGATTGATGAACACATTGCTTTTCTGTCAAGAAAATTCTCTAAGTTCAAGTTCAAGAGAAACTCAGAAGCAAGGCCACCAAGGAGAGACTTTCAACCTAACAAAAGTAACTGGATTGAAAAGTCTAAATCTAAATGTTTCAATTGTGGAATGCTTGGTCACTTTGCTGGAGACTGCAGTAAGCCCAAGATTGAGAAGAGCAACAGGAAATTTGAGCCTGTTGATTATAAAAAGAAATACTTTGAACTTCTCAAGCAAAAAGAAAAGGCTTTCATGTCTCAGGAGTATGATTGGGCTGGTAATGGTGAAGATTCTGATGATGATGTTGAATATGTCAACTTGGCTCTTATGGCTAACAATCATGAGCAGGAAGCAAGCTCCTCAAGCAACCAGGTAACAATTACTAATCTTTCTGAGCTTTCTAAAGAGGAATGCGATAGTGCAGTAAATGAAATGTCTACTGTATTATATAATTTGCGTGTTACTCTTAAATCACTTACCAAAGACAATTCAAGAATAAAAGAGACTAATTTGCTCTTAAGTGATAGGAATGCAATGTTAGAAGCACAGCTCATTGAATTTGAGAAAATGAGATGTGTTAGTAGGGATGCTAAGAAGGAACTTGAGAACGTATTACAAAGGGAAGAAATTCTTAAGACACAACTAGAAATAGAACAAAGTGTGATTGCTAAATGGAGAGATGCCAGGAATGTTGCTACCAACATCATTAATGTTCAAGGTATGGAATCTTTCTGTGAACAATCATGGAAAAAGAACAAAGAGAAACTAGGGTATGTTTGTGAAACCTTAGAATCAGAAACAGAGTCAACAAACAACAATGATCATTTGTTGAAGGTTGATACGTCAACGGAATGCAATGTTCCGTTGACAGATGAACCATCAACCGATCAGGGTGTTTCGTTGACAGAGAAAAGAAAAGATGAACTCACTAGACTTAATAATAAGTATGGTCCTGTCACCAAGAACTTTGTTCAAGGTGAGTCTAGTAAATCAAAGAAAGGTGAGAAGCCTGTTGAGAGAGCTAATGTAGGTCACTTGTCCAACAAGAAATTGAAAGATAAGTTAGAGAATGTTCAAGTTGAGGCTAAGGGAAATAAAAAGAATAACAGGAATGGCAAAGTAGGAATTAACAAACACAACAATTACACACCTGATAAATATGCTCCTAGAAAGACATGTGTTAATTGTGGAAGTGTTAGTCATTTATCCACTAACTGCAAATCTGTTAAGAAGACTGTTAAAGTGAAAATTCCCAAGCCTGCAATGAATAGTTCTATGCCTACAATGCCTGTTATGCCTAACATGTTTGCTCCATATGCACAATTTCAAAATCCATATGCCAGCATGCCATTTGTGTCTAATCCATACATGAATATGTTTAATGTGCCACAAATGCCATGGAATATGAATAACTTGTTTGTTCCTCCAATTATGCATGCTGTGAATGAAAATGTGAGCAATCCTCAGAAATCAACACCAAGGATAAAGATTGATTTAAATCAATCTGAGCCCAAGGTGAAAAATGATATAAAAGGAAAAGCAAAGGCTAACAAAACAGGACCCAAGGAAACTTGGGTACCAAAATCGACTTGATTTGGTTTTATTGTGTGCAGGGAGACAAAAGGAATCTTTGGTACTTGGATAGTGGTTGTTCAAGACACATGACTGGTGATTCTACCCTGCTCACAGAGTTTCAGGAAAGAGCTGGCCCTTGTATTGCTTTTGGAGATGACAGCAAAGGCTACACTAAGGGATATGGCTTGATTTCAAAAGAGAATGTCATCATAGATGAAGTTGCATTGGTGGATGGTCTTAAGCACAATTTGCTTAGTATCAGCCAACTTTGTGACAAAGGATTTTTAGTTACTTTTTCTAAAGAAGCCTGTGTTGTTTCTAAAGGAGGAAACAACAATGTGGTAATGACTGGATTCAGAAGAGGGAATGTGTACATTGCTGACTTTAGTAGCACAAGTCCAGAAACCATCACTTGCCTATTCAGCAAGGCAAGCAAGGATGAAAGTTGGCTATGGCACAAGAAATTATCTCATCTGAATTTTAAAGTTATGAATGATTTGGTGAGGAAAGATCTTGCTAGAGGAATTCCACAAGTGGAGTTTTCCAAGGATGGTTTGTGTGATGCCTGTCAAAAAGGGAAACAAAAGAAGGCATCATTCAAAAGCAAGACAGAGTCATCAATTGTCCATCAGCTTGAGTTACTTCATATGGATTTGTTTGGCCCTGTAAATGTCATGTCTATTTCAAAGAAGAAATATTGTCTTGTGATTGTTGATGATTTTTCTAGATTTACATGGACTTTCTTTTTGCTCTCCAAAGATGAGGCAAGTGAAATCATTATCAATCACATCAAGATGGTAAACAATCATCCTGACTTGAAAGTAAGAAGGATTATGAGTGACAATGGGACAGAATTCAAGAATTCAAGCATGAAGGTGTTCTGTGAAGAAAATGGTATTTTGCATGAGTTTTCAGCAGCAAGGACACCACAGCAAAATGGTGTAGTTGAAAGGAAAAACAGAACACTTATTGAAGCTGCAAGGACAATGCTAGATGAATCAAAGTTACCAACTTATTTTTGGGCTGAGGCAGTTAATACAGCTTGCTTCACTCAGAATATTTCTTTGATTAATCAGGCCAAAGGAATGACCCCTTATCAGCTACTCAAAAGAAAGAAGCCACTATTGGATTTTCTTCATGTCTTTGGATGCAAGTGTTTTGTTCTGAGAAATCAAGCTGAGCATTTGGGGAAATTTGAAGCAAAGGCAGATGAAGCAATATTTGTGGGATATGCAGCAGGGAAAGCCTACAGAGTCTACAATCTCAGAACCAACATTGTTATGGAATCTATACATGTTGTTTTTGATGATCTCAAAATTCAGGGTCTCTGTGATGAAAGTTTCCATGAAAGTCTCTCATTTGAGAATGAGGAAGGAGAACAGATGGATCATGATAAGACTATTGAGAAACAGTCCAAAGTTGTTGTATCTAGCACAGATGAAAGCAGCAGTGAAGATGAAATTGCTGCATTAAGATTGAAAAGAATAGCTGCTAGTAGACCAAATGGACATTCCGTTGACAGTCAGAATGAGCGTTTCGTTGATAGTCAAAATGGACATTCCGTTGACAGTCATAGAAATGCTTCCAGGAGTGATCAATTAGGGACAATAAACTCAGGGGGAGTTTCTCAAGGACAAATATCCAATCAATGCAATCATGATCATGAAGCTACCTCTTCAAGAGCAAATCTACCTCCCTCAAGGAAATGGACTAAAGATCATCCCTTTGAACTTATTATAGGTGATGTGTCTTCAAAAGTCCAAACTAGAAGAGCAACTCAAGAAGAATGTCTATATAGCAGCTTTCTGTCTCAAGATGAGCCAAAGAAAGTTGAGGATGCACTTCTAGATCCAGATTGGGTCTTAGCTATGCAAGAAGAGCTAAACCAATTTGAAAGGAACAATGTTTGGAAGCTGGTGCCCAAGCCTAAGGACAGGAGTGTCATAGGCACAAAATGGGTGTTCAGAAACAAGATGGATGAAAATGGCATAGTCACAAGGAACAAAGCTAGATTGGTTGCAAAAGGCTATTCACAGGAAGAAGGAATTGATTTTGATGAAACCTTTGCTCCTGTTGCAAGACTAGAAGCAATAAGGATTTTCCTAGCCTATGCAGCCCATGCCAATTTCAAAGTCTATCAAATGGATGTGAAGAGTGCTTTTCTGAATGGGGAATTGGAAGAGGAGGTGTATGTAAGTCAACCTCCTGGTTTTGAAGATGATGATTTTCCAGAATATGTATACTTCCTCCTCAAAGCACTCTATGGTTTGAAACAAGCACCTAGAGCCTGGTATGACACACTTTCACAGTTTCTCCTTGAGAATCACTTCACTAGAGGTACTGTAGATAAAACTCTTTTTCACAGGGTTGTGAATGGTTCTACTATACTTGTTCAAATTGATGTAGATGACATAATCTTTGGGTCTACAGATGTGAAACTTTGTCAAAAGTTTGCCAAGCTTATGCAAAGTAAATATGAAATGAGCATGATGGGAGAATTAACTTACTTTCTTGGTCTTCAAGTGAAGCAAGTTAATGAAGGCATTTTCATTAGTCAAACAAAATACATTCATGATTTATTAAAGAAGTTTAATTTAATGGAATACTCTCCTGCCAAAACTCCCATGCCTACTGCCACCAAACTTGAATTGAATACTAAGGAAAAATCTGTGGACATTTCAGGTTACAGAGGCATGGTAGGCTCACTTTTATATTTAACAGCTAGTAGACCTGATATTATGTTTGCTACATGTCTATGTGCTAGATTTCAGGCTGATCCAAGGGAATCCCATTTAGTTGCTATTAAAAGAATTTTCAGATATCTCAAAGGAACACCAAACCTTGGCATTTGGTATCCTAGAGAATCTGGCTTTGAACTAATTGGTTATTCAGATGCAGATTTTGCAGGATGTAAAATTGACAGGAAAAGCACAACAGGCACTTGTCAATTCTTAGGAAACAAGCTTGTCTCATGGTTCAACAAGAAACAAAACTCAGTTTCTACCTCCACAGCTGAGGCTGAGTATATTGCAGCTGGAAGTTGTTGTGCACAGATTTTATGGATGAAAAATCAACTACTTGATTATGGAATAAGAGTTGAGAAAATTCCTATTTTCTGTGACAACACTAGTGCCATTGCCATTACTGAGAATCCAGTACAGCATTCAAGGACCAAGCACATTGACATCAAGTACCACTTTATTAGAGAACATGTTATGAATGGTACTGTGGAGTTACATTTTGTTCCAAGTGAACAACAACTTGCAGACATCTTTACCAAGCCACTTGATGAATCCACATTCTCAAGATTAGTAAGTGAGCTAGGTATGCTAAATTTCTCTTAATTATTTTTGAGATTTTTGCAAGTTAAAATGCAGCCAGGAATTTGCTATAATTTCTCTGTGAATTGATCTTCTCAGGAAAAGGTGAAATTTTGTCTAAGTCAAAATTACTATGTCAACGAAACGCACCATTTCGTTGATAGTCTTAGCATTTTTCTGGGTGTTTCGTTGATAGCTCTTTTATATCAACGAAACGCAGCTTTATCAACGGAATAGAAGGGACCCAAAATGCCCAATTCTGATTCGTTGATGTAGCGCTTTTTAATCTGAACCGTTGAAATTGCACGTTCTTTATCACGATCTATACATACACCCCCTGTAAGTATAAATCGTGGTAATATTTAATTCTAACGGTTACTTTTTTAAGCCAATCAGGTAATTTAGATTAATTATTGGACTTAATTTCTGAGAATTTTTGGGGGAGTATTTAAGAAATTTTAATTTCTTTATTTCATTTCTACCTGTTCTCAAAAATTCCAAAAGTTTTTCTATCTTCTTCTCTCTAACAAGCAATACAGCTCGAAGCTTTTCCTCACTCAACAATGGCACCCATAGTCAAGCTTATGTCTGCTGGTGGGTTCATCTATGAGAAGAACAATTCTATTCCATTTGTTGTTAAGGAGAGTCCGAACAGCATCTTTTTCAAGATGATGGACTTCATGAGGAACTGTAAGTTGGGCTATGCGATGTTTCACTCTACACCACTCTACAATGAAATAATCGAGGAGATTTGGACCTCATGTGAGTATAGTGGAACAAACTGCACACTGCAATTCACTCTTCAAGGTAATGAGTATATAGTTAATTCTGATGTTTTGCAAGCATGTTTACATATTCCTGATAATAACTGTGATGCTTTGCCTACTAACACTGAAATAACTACCATGCTAAATTCTATAAACTACTCTTTGCCTACTGATAACTTGGGTAAGATAATTAGGAGAGGTTTGGTTAGGGAATACAGTTATTTAGCTGATGCATTCATTAATGTCTTTTCTGGAAAGATTAGTAATTTTGATGCATTAACTAACTCTATGTTAATTCTCCTAACCATGCTTCTAAATGATAGATATTACAACTTTAGCACCCAACTTATGTATGAAATTGGTGCTAAGTTGGGTGATAAGGCAAATAGGAAGAAGAATATCTATTATGCAATGTTTCTGATGATGCTGGCTAATCATGTTAGTCCAGCACCATTAGTTATCTCTAACCCTACTGCCAGGTTTGAGTGCTTTGTGCAAGAGAAGAGAGTATTGACAGACATACTGAGGCTGAACCACAATGGTGATGTTCCAGTGGTGTATCTGCCAATCATTGAGGTAACTACTGCTATCCCTGTTAGTATAGCTGTTACTTCCATTCCTTCATCCAACCCAGTTGCTATGGAGTCTGTAGCTGTGACCCAACAGGCTCCTGCCCCAGCAACAAAACCAAAATCAAAGAAATCCTCCAAGCCAACCTCAGGTGCTTCTCAAAAGGCACCTGTTGTAAAAACTACCACACAACCTAAGGGGAGTGAGTCTGGAGTTGTGAGAGGTGAGGGAAGGGGTGAAAGTCAAAGAAACCCCAAGAATAAGGAAGGTGAGGTAAGTGTTTCCCAGCCTAGCCCCATTGTGTCTTCCCAACAAGGCACAATGAGTAAAATGGATTTAAACACAAGTCTAATTGCATCCTCCCAAAAGGATGTGATTATTGAAACAAGCTCTCAACCTAGAGCACAGTCCAAAAGGGTAAGGGACACTTCAAGCCCACAGTCTACATTTTCCCAATACCAAAGGAGAGTGAAGCAAAAGTCCAAGGGTTCGCAGGGTGCACACACACTGGAAGCAACACTTCCAGTTTCTCAAATTCAGTTTGATGTAACCCCTATTATCACTCTGGGGTTACAGTCCCATTCTCTAAACATCAACCTTGAACTATCTCCTTCAAATTCACCAACTTTATCTCTAGATGTGGACATGATCCATACATCTATTCCTGATTCTCCAACTCTAATCTTGGAGAAGCCCCACTCTGAAGCTGGTGGCCATCACTTGTTAAGTGATTTGTTGGGCCATCAACCAATTTTTTCTGAAATTGCAAGGGGATCTGTGGACCAATCTCTCAAATCAATCACCACAGACTCTACTGTAATTTCTCATTCTCAAAGCGCTTTCTTGACTTCATCAACGGAACAGTCTATTTCGTTGACAAGTGTTTCTCCATCAACGGTATCCATACCGTTGACAGTTCGAACTACCATTCCGTTGATAGGTCATTCTACACCCCTTATTGAAAATCTAGTTGTTTCCACAACTAGTGTAGATGACCTGGTGGTAGTTGAGACACTTTTAGGATTGAGAGGGAGTGAAACTGAGAGGCTGGCTTGCAGCCAGGCAAAAGGAGAGAATGAGAGTGAGAGGCTGGCTATTTCTTCCAGCCAGGCAAAAGGAGAGATTGAGAGTTCCACCTTAGTAGGTGAAGGTGAGGGTGTGAGAGTTGTGAGCCATGGGGAGCCCATGATGCAAGAAAATAGAGGAGAGAGAGAAGGGACTACATGAGTCATAAGGGAGGAAGCAGCCATTGCTAGTGAGTCAATGGAGGTCAATGAGGGAGAAAGGGAACTTACCTTCCAAGAGCATTATCAACAAACTCTGGATAGTATTTCCCTGGATCCTGAGACCTTTACTCATCCTGTATCAGCCTATCAAGTTTTGGCTCAACAGGGCAATGTGGAGGCAGAGAGGTCACTACAACTAATTCATACAACTGCATCAATGCAAAGAGCAAAGGATGCCTTGACCAATCTATCTCCAGGAGCTGCAGCAAGTGGTGAGTTTGATTTCTCTGATGACGAGGACAACTTTGGTGATAATCAGGTGGCCACTACTTCACAGACTGGGACTTCTGTGGTGCCTCCTACACCAAACTGGCTTTTTCAAGATTTACAAGGAAGGATCTCCCTGGATGCTGCAATCACAAGGCAGTACAATGAGGCCTATCTGGCTCATGAGTCTGCAAATGCCAATGACAAGAAATTCTACAAGGCTATTATGGATTCACTGGAAATCCAAAGGCTACAGATGATGCAGACAAGGATTGAGGCTAGAGAAATCAAGGACTCAATTAGCAATCTCAAGGATGCTAATGACAGGAGGCTAGATGAAAAGCTTCCTCTTCTCACTATGTCCAAGATGAATAGGTTTTTCTCTAAGGAACCTGAGGTGGCTACCTCCTTGAAGACTCTCTCTTCTAGAGTGGACAAGGTGGAAGCTACTTTATCTCAGATGCAAAAGGAACATGAGAAGCAGACACAACTGTTGGCCCAGCTAGTGGCAGCTCAAGGACTCCCAGTCATCTCTCTTGATGATAACAAAAAGGGGGAGAAATCTAAGGAGCTAGACATTCAAATCACAAAGGTTATGGTCCCAGCCATTTCCCTACCACAGGAGCCACTAGCTATGGGGGAGTCAGGCAAAGGTAAACTGGACAGCATTGACCTGATTCAGCAAGCATCTATGAAGCTACAGCTTGCTGAACAAATTAAAGACCACTGGTCCAGGATAGATGAAAGAGTCAAGAAGTTAGCTGATTCTGCAAAGACTTCAGATCCATCAACGAATCAAGCTTCTTCTACAGAGCCATCAACGGATGCCATGGTTTTAGCATCAACAGAATGGGAGCCACAGACCAATTCTTCATATAAGGTAGAGCCCCTTCTACATGGAGTCACTCAAGGATCAAGGAAGGAGAAAGGACAAACTTCATGCATTAGGGATGTGGAACAAGCTACATTGCAAAGAAGCCTATCTCCCAAGTCTCCTGCTAAACCAAAGGGCAAAAATACAGAAAGGACTTTTTATCCTGCACCTTACCCGGATGAGCTCAAGCTTCTTGGTCTACTCATCACAAAAAGCAAGGAAAACAATGATTATGAGGTAAGGAAGCAAAGGGCAATTGTCTACAGGAATGGACAACAAATCTGTGTTTGGGCTGGTCACCCAAACTTTGCTGAAGCTAATGCTGAAGAGTCAGAAAGAGCAGCAATGCAAGCACTTGCAGTTGCTCAATCTCTTGATGAAGAAGAAAGACAGCAAGAAGAAAAAGCCAGAGAGGAAAGGAGTGCAAAGAAGAGCACAAGGAAACCAAAGGCAAGAGCTAGGAGAAATATAGCCTTTGAGAATGATGACTCTCAGAGTATTGCATCAGACTCTTCTGTACCAACTGCACCTCCAACAATTCCTGATCCAGCTCTAGAGGAAAAGTTAGCCTTTGATCCTAAACATCCTGTTAATTTCCATGATCAGCCAATTGAGCCAAAGGAAGAGCCAATTGAGTTTGATGAGGCCAACTTTCCAAAATTCCTCTTTGAGATGGATTCAAAGAAGAAATCTAAGCAAAGGGCTACCAAGGCTAAGCCAATTCTAGTAAGGAGACCACAAGCTGAAAAACCTCCTACCAACCCAGAAGACTTCATCTACATTGCTGATATCAGGGAGGAGTCTGACTTATATATCAATCTTGATGACCTAGTTGAAGTGAGAGGAATAGCAGCTTCTTACAAACTACCAGAGAGATTGGTGTTTGTCTACAAGGGTGGGAGAGAACAGGTTTGGCCTCTACATAGAATTCTGGGAGAAGACTATCAGACACTGCTATCTGTGTTTAAAAGCCTGAAGAAAGATTTTGGTTTTACCAAAACAGCTAAGTCTGAAGTTGTTTCCAAGATTTGCCAAATCAAAGCTAGCTGGAACAAGCCTGGTGCACTTCCCAGAGTATTGAAGGTCCCTCAAACAGGAAAGAAAATTCATCTCCAACCTTTTTGGATGATGGAATTCAGAGACAAGGACAACTGTAGAAGATTCTTCAGAATAGAAGACCAACTGGAGAAGGCATCCAATGAAACTCTAAGATTAATGCAATCCAAGTTGGGGAATCAAGATGAAGAAGAGAAGATTTTCTACAGAAGACTTCAAGCTCAGATTGAGGAGAACAATGCAAGAAAAGGGAAGAAAACAAGACCATAGAGGCAAAGATGAAAAATCTGCTCAGTCTAGAGGAGCAACTCTGTGCACTTGTTTTGTAAGATTTTCTACTTTGTATTTTAATTAAATTCAATGAAGCTCAATGCAATTTCTACTTTTATCATGTGTAATTTGACTGAGTGTTTTTGTTATCATCAAGGCTCTTGATTTATGGCTGTTATTCTATCAGTCATAAATTGGGGGAGATTGTTAGGAATATGTTGTTCTTGATGATAATTATAAAAACACTTAGTAGATTTTGTATTAAGTCATTTTGTAACTGTCAACGAAATGGCATGCTTTGCAGCATTCCGTTGACAGGTAGCTCATCAACGAAATGAGTGATGTAGCAATTGCACTGTACAATACTTCATAGTTTGATATGCATCTTGATGTATGTATTAGATAGGTTTCCTAGGTCATGTTGACTAAGTACTAGATAGGCAAAATAGGTTGGTTAATTGTAAGTATATCATGCCTTGTAATTTTGCCTAAGTGAAGACATGTCAACGGTATGAGGATTACTCTATCAACGGAACAAGGATACACCATCAACGGTATGGAGTTTACTCATCAACGAAACGGGAGAAACACCATCAACGGAATGAAGAATAAAGCTATCAACGAAACACATCTCCCTGCTATCAACGAATCATTATTGCTTTTCTGAATAGTTGACAAAGTGATAGTGACAGGTTACTGAACAGATCTAAAGGTGATGTGGAAGTGTACTTTGCATTGGAAACCATTAAAATGGACATGGGGAATAAGGAAACATCCCAGTTTCCAATTGGGCTCTTAGGAGTGATCATAATAAGCATGAAGACAAAAGCAAGGATCTCCAAGGACCACTGGACAAAGGGATGAAAAGCAA
The DNA here is from genome assembly GCA_030848705.1 of Heracleum sosnowskyi. Taxonomy (NCBI): domain Eukaryota; kingdom Viridiplantae; phylum Streptophyta; class Magnoliopsida; order Apiales; family Apiaceae; genus Heracleum; species Heracleum sosnowskyi. The sequence goes on along the minus strand of JAUIZM010000013.1, from coordinate 5,011,503 downwards.
ACTATTGGCGGTTACCTTTAGTGTACTTTAGTGTAGCCAAAAATAGTATTGTAAACTTGGGGAATATATAACCAAGTGTAGCAGTTAAAATAGAGTAAGAGAAGAAAAACAAATAGTTTGTATTAGCTATCTTTGAGAGCATTCTTCTCTACAACCTTGTAACTGAGAAGCTGTGTACTTCTGTATCACATATTATTTCCGAAATAAAAACACTTCAGTTGGATCATCAAACAATCCAACTGAATTATTTATATCTTGTGTTTTTACTTATTCAGTTCAGTTTTATTTATAAGTGTTTTAAGTTTAAAAAAATATCAAGAATTGTATTCAACCCCCCCTTCTACAATTCTGTTAGGTCATTTGGGATTAACAGTTATCAGTTGTCCTAAAACCCTAAGTTCCTAGCGACCGATCCAATTTTCAATTACTAAGTGGGGATCTCGTCCCTTTTTGGGCCTACTATAGCACACATTTCTTTCCCAATTATCCGGTGGAGATCTTGTTCGTTTTTGGGTCCACCAAATACAATTCAATATCTTTCAATAAATGAGAATATTGGGGGTGGCCGGGAGTCAAACCTGAGTTCTTTCACCTGCTTGCGCTCTAATACCATGTCAAAATTGATTTGTTATTGAATCATTCAATCTCTCAAAGTTACATATGTTTGAGGTTATACATATAAACCCCAATATTATAATATTATTAATTATAATAAATATCCAAAATATAATATATATATATATATATAATATATTTAATATATTTTTCAAATAGAACTACATATTTTGCCCAAGGCGGCTACAGCAGCTGCCTGCCAAGCCTTATGGCTACGTAATTTGCTTATTCAGATAACATGTATAAATGTTGGTCCAGTTCTACTGTTTATTGATAACAAATCTACTATCGACTTGGCCAAAAACCCCGTATTTCATGGTCGAAGCAAACACATCGACATTCGTTACCATTTTATTCGAGAATGTGTTGAAAGGGGTGAGATTGTTGTGAAGCACATAAGAAGAGATGAACAATGAGCACATACACTTACCAAGGCGCTTACTACTGTCACGTTTGAGAAGATGCGAGACCTTTTAGGTGTCAACGATGTGCTCAGACAAATTTAGATTAAGGGAGAGTTTGTTGGGAATTAATCTAAACTTTTATTATATTTTGTTTCTTTTATTTTGTTTGCAGAGTCGTGGAGTGATTGTAGCACTTTAGCACAATAAACTTGGTAGTCAAGTAATTTTAGGAATGTAGTTGAATAGTTCCTATTTTCTAGCCACTTATTGTTTTTGAAGCTGGCTATTTATCTTGTATTGTTTTGCATAATAAAAGCATGGAGTTCAACGTGCACATTTGTTTTTACAGTTTCACATAAACACTTGTAGTGTGTATTGATTTCAATTATTGTTTTAACAAATATTTCTCACGAATGGACATGAAGTATGGTTATTGAGTAGCTAGTGTGCAGTATACATAACTAATACTTAATGGTTTAATGTGTACGAGGATAGGTTTAATGTGTAGTATAGTACATTTTTCTTTAGCCTTCTATGTGTACATAGAGTCATAGTTCAACGTTTATATAATTATATTTAAGCACAAGAAAAAATTAGTGAAAATTCTAATACCTTAATCTTGCAACATAGTGTATGGTTGACGGGAAATTTTTGGCCAATTCATCCTTGCATATGAGCATTTCATGATGTTTCTAACTTGGCCACAAAATATTCCTACGCCACAAAATATTACTTGTACAAAATATTCCTATGCAATCGTTCCATTTATAAGGCAGCTGCCTATATTAGGGGTTTAGCGTTTCATATAAAATGATACTTTACTTTGGAAGACCCAACTTAGATTTCATTTGGGTTAATAATACAACCAAGATTTTTAAGCCCAATTTATGCATGGTGAATGAGTTTAAACACTATTTGCCAATATAATTAAAATAGATTTTTTAAAAAATTAGTAGGGATTTGTTGTTACAAATTGTTAAATTTGTTATTCTTTTTTGAAAAAGATAAGATTGTAAAAATAGTACTCGGGTATAAAAATAATTGATTTGAGATAAAAAAAAATATATTACTCTGTATGTAAAAAATAGTTATTGTAATTCATATGGTCTTGTAAATAGGTTCCAAAAATAAAATGTTAGGTATTATACTAAAATTAATAATTCGTAATAATTATTTCAAAAAAATTTATATTTAACTTAATTAGATGGTATATAAATCACCTACTATTTATCATTACTCTAAGAACCTCATATATATTTCATATTAGAATGAGAATTAGCTAGGTAAAGTTGGAAAACTTTATCTTAAATCAATTATTTTAATATTCTACCTAGAGTACAAGTTTAAAATCTTATCTTTTTCAAAATACAACAACAAATTTAACAATTTTTAACAACAAATCCCAACTAATTTTTTTAAAATAAAATCTAATTTGTTTGAATTCATTCACCATGCATAAATTGGGCTTTACAAATCTTTGCATCATGAACCCAAATGATATCCAAACTGGGCTTTACAAAGTAGGGTATCTTTGATATTTCATAGAAAACGTGGATCAGTAAACCCTAGTATATGTAGCCGCCTTATATATGGGATGTCCTTATGTATCTTGTACAAGTAATATTTTGTGGCAAGTTAGAAACTTCATGAAATGCTCATATGAGGAGGATGAATTGACCAATATTTTCTGGGTCAACCATACACTATGTTGCAAGGCTAAGGTATAAGAATTTTCATTGATTTTTTCTTCTTCATCTCCAATGTTATTGTATATGTGATGTTTGTATGTATAACCAAAATTTGGAATTAGAACATGAGAACCTATCAACTAGCTTGTTTATATGTATGTGTGTATGTATGAATATTATCAGAGAATTAAGGATGACTTGTATTTGTTTTTTAACTATTAGCTCTCAACATACAAATGAACATGAATCTCGAAATTGAGGAAACAATTAAATTAGTCAAATGCTAGTAAAGCTAGAATCCATTGCGAACACAATGTTTTTTTTAATCACAAACTTTGTATATCTTTCTTAGGCTTTCAGCAACATCATTTTATTCTATTATTATTAATTCATTTTTTTGTTTCCATCTCATCTAATGTAGTGTACATAATTTTACATCACAGGCATTCTATGGAATTATATCTTTGTGCAGCAATCATAACTGTTTTGGTGTATGATTCATAAACAATGAAAGAAAGTGCTCAAACTCCTTTTATTCTTCTTTTCTCATGTTTGAGGCAAGAAAGTAAGCTCTTTCTCTCTGTTATATCTTGAATGTACATGCATATATTCCTAATTCATGAAAATGGGTTATCTTAATATTCTTTTTATGTATACTAGTTTAAAACTCGTACCATTCACAGATTGTTAATTGTTGTTTTATTATGTACTTTTTAATATTTTATTAATTCTATTTATTTAAAAATAAGTAGGTTTATTAAAATAGCTAAACGCATTTAAATAATTAAAAACATTAGAATGGATTTTAAAATAAATAAGTAAGGGTTTGCGAACTAAGGGTTTGCCGGTTATATTTTTAAAAAAAGGAGGAGTTTTAGTAAGGAAAATAAAAAAATGTAACATGTTTAGTTTAAATGTGGAAGGAACATAGAGATTGTATTTTAATTTTGTTTTTGTCTATATGATATACTTTTCATTATAAGGATGACACATTCATTCTATTTTGTCTTCAGGTTATTGAACGTCCACATGCACTTATTGAGAAAGAACCCAATTTAGAATAGCTAAGCGGTCGGTAAGAGTGGAGAAGACGATTAAACAAATCAAAGCAACGCTCTGAGAATATCCCAAGTTAATCATGTGGTCTGATGAGAGAGAAAGAATTATAATATCTGCGGTATGTTTTAGCCAAGCTTCATTTCGTAGACTAATATTAATTTTGGTCGGTTGTTGATTAAGTATGATTATATGTGTTAAAGGACCTTAAAGGATCAGGGAAGAAGGAATGTTTGATTGAGTTAGGTATTCGCACACAGTGTGTTTTTTCACCAAATTAACTTAAAGACCAGTACCTTACGGCTGTTCTTCTAAAAATAAATTTCAAGGTAATTAAGTTTTCAACCTCGGGCGTAGTCATATTTAATAAAAGAATTATTTACTTCATATCATAACTCAAATTAATATGTAAAACTGAAATGAAATTCACACCTCTATGTTTTATCCCCCCCTCCCTCCTTTTTTAGATTGGGGGTATTAATTTTTTCTGAAAATTTGCTAGAAATTGAAGTTGATTCTCGTGTGCCAGTAAGAAAAGACACTCCAACCAAGATCTCCTAACCCATCAGATGTCCCACCAATTGCAGTGGTATTGTACTGACATAGGTATTTGTTTACTTTTTAGTTACACTTAAATGAAGAATATAATTTTAGTTATTTGCTTGTAATTGTTGCTTTTAGGTTTTTGGATCTCATACATGGCCTTTGATATCGAGGTCTAGAGCACATGTTAGAATACAACCATCTAGAGTTGAGATGATCTCAAGTCTCTATTCAAACCTGCCCTAATTTGTGACACTAAAGTTTATGAAATCTATGGGAAAAAAAGATAAATGTCCGTTGTATTGGCAAAGGCAGTCTATCTCATTAAGAGCGAATATCATCCAACATCAAGTATTCTAGGAAGGCATCCTAGAAGAAGGTTTGATGGTTGAGTTTGGTGTTAATGTTGGGTGCAGGTGGTGAAAACTATAAATCCATGATATGGTATACCATAATGGATGATAAGGGATCTGGTACAAGGCACCTGGGGTTCTAGTTGTAGAAAATTGATAAACTAGTGTTTCTTTTAGGTTCTTACCGTAGTTTTTTAAGGGCGACATAACAAGGGCAAGAACTAAAACAAACAACTGGATTATCAATTTTCTACAACTAGAACTCTAAGCGACTTCTATGATATCTTCATCATCCATTATGGTATACCACATCATGAATTTCTAGTTTTCACCACCTGCACCCACTATTAACACAAAACCCGACCATCAAACCTTCTTCTAGATGCCTTCCTAGAATACTTGATGCTGGATCATAATTGTTCTTACTGAGCTAGAGGGCCTTTTCGAATAGAAGTGACATTTATCTTCATTTCTCATATAGATTTCATAAAGTTTAGTGTTAAAAGTTGGTGAAGGTTTAAATAGAGACTAGATCATCTCAACTCTAGATGATTGTATTCTAAGAGCTGCTCTGTACCTCGATATCAAAGGCCATGTATGACATCCAACAACCAAAAAGTAACAATTACAAACAAACAACTAAAATCATTTTCTTCATTTGAGTGTAACTACGAACCAAACAAATACATGTGTCAATAGAATATGGCTGCAGTTGATGGGACACCTGATCGGCCAATAGATCGATGAGAAACATCCATTCCCAAAATCATGGTTGGAGTGTCTTTCTTTACCAGTATTTACCGGTACATGAGAAACAACTTCAATTTATAGCAAAGACTTAATACCCTCAAGCTACAAAAGAAGGGGGTAAAAACACAGAGGAGTGAATTTCATTTGGGTTTTATATATTAATTTGTGTCATGATATGAATTAAAGACTTCTTTTACTCTAAATGACTATGCCATGAGGTTGGAAACTTAATTACCTTGAAATTTATTTTGAGAATAACATTTGTAAGGTACTGATTTTTAAGACAATTTGGTGGAAAAACACACGCTGTGCCAATTCCTAGCTCAAACCAAACATTTCTTCTTCCGTGGTCCTTAAACACAAAAAATCATACTTAGTCAACAACCAAGGTGAATTAATATTAGTCGGTGAAGTGAAAGATTGGCTAAAATATACCATAGATTTTAAAATTATTTCTCTCTCGTAAGAGGCACATGATTAACTTGGCAGGTCCTCGCAACTTTGTCATGATTTGTTTAATCATCTTATCCATTCTTACTGACCGCTTAATTGTTCTAAATTGGTGCTCTTCGTCAAAAATGCATGTGGACTTTCAATAACCCGAAGACAAAACACAATGCATATGTCATCATTATAATTAATAATCTATCACATGGACAAAAGCGAAATGAACATACAATCCCTTTGTTCCTTCCACATTTACTAAGCTCGAAAGATAGTTCACTAGTGACCAATCATGTATTTTGATGGGATTGAAAAGTCTCTCCATCAGAATTGACAAATTTGATAATGAGGATAAATTACAAACAAATAACAAGTGGGGACACTCAACATTCACAAATTATTTGTATTCGTATATTATTTGTATTCAAATACCTTTTCATTAACAAACAAGACAAAAACAAGAGAAATAATAGTTAAACTTGATTATGGTCAATAATTGAGTTGGTAAAAAATCCCAAATTTAGTCGACCATGATCTGTGGTATGTTGCCATACACATTTGTACTCCTTTGCCACATATGTATTGTGAGCCTTCTAATCATACTTATTCAGGGCATACTTATTATTACACCTATATAAACCCAATTTTTTTCTGGCATGTTTTCCAAAGAAATGCTTCTTGATTGCTGAAAGGTTATACATATGGTTGTAAATTGATCTGGACTATATGGTATATCTGCTATATGAGCACGCTCAGATTTGCTCTCCTATTATTTTGTATAAAATGATCCTACCTCCATATGATCCTTGTAACCCCAATATAAAGTTTAACCTATTACATTTCTTAGTGGATAATCATTTTGTAATTATTTATAGCTTTATGAGTTTAAATTTTTACAAAATATAATAATTATTTTTTTGTCAGGAATGACTTATTCGTACATGAATTGTACCGAAATACAATAATCCTCGAAAAGTGTTTTTGCATAGAAGAAAGTTTATCAAAGTAGGCATGTTGGAATAAAACCTTAATTCCTTAAAAGATAACACATAATATACCGCTGAAAAACAAAAACAAAGCAAATAAATCACTTCAGAATAAAGTAATAATAATAAAAATAATAGTAGTAATGACAATAATAATAATAATAAAAAAAATTAATAATAGAAATAATAATAATAATAATAATAATATTCTTTAAAAGTATTATAGCATACAAACCCTTTGGTTAGACACCTATTTAAATATTAAACAAATGTATATTCGTAAAACTTATCTATGCTTCTATTTTAAAACCTTACCCTCAAATATGAACTTAAAATAATAAAATTCAATTTAAAATACAAAAATAAAATTACTTAAATACAATAAACTATGAATATTTTAGCTTTTAAAACTTATACCTCAAATATGAATATAAAATATACAAAGTTTCTTTCGAAAAAAGAAAGAAAACATATTACCTTAATAAATTTTAAAAAAATTACGTAATAACAACTTATTAATACTTATTAATGGGCTAACTAATAAATTTGGTCTATAGTTGATTAAGTGAAAGTATCCAAAATGACACAAAATCATGATTAACACACATCATCACCACCGTCAAAACCCCCAACATAAATGGCCAAAACCCCCATCATTCATGGCACTACCTCAAAAAAGGCACAAATAGGTCATCATGTACCTCAAAAAGGCACAAATACGTCATCATGACATCAACTTTTTTAAAAGGATATATCTAAATTACAATTTTTGACAAAAATTCTTTCAAAAGCATAATTAAATAATGAGCAAATTAAGGAATTAATGACTATTCTATATTGAATTTTTCAAAATTTTAACACAAGTGAATTCCGATTAAATTAAGGATTTAATATACTTACAATGCAAATATTATCATCATATTTACTTAATACATCATATATCTAAACTTTCAATTCATGATTATTATGTTTTTAATAATAATATTTTTATTTCGGAACAAATGATCATTTATTTAGTTCAAATAAAAAATATATTTTATGTTAGCGGATCATATATGACTCGTATTATATGCTAGTGAAAGACTAAACAAGTTGGGAATTTGATCTCAAGTTTAATCGCTGAATTGCAATAAAAGCTCACGCACTCGCTAACTTCGTGGTTGAATGTAGCATTAACAACCAAGAAGTCCGGGGGCAAGAGGATGTACCGAAGAAGACAAAGAAGAGAATAAGGAAGATCATGAGATGATACTTAAGGAATATTGTGTGCTCTATTTTGACGGAGGATAAAAAAAAATAGACGGAGGGGGCTTAGTTTTACAAAGTCATGAAGGATTCATAGTAAAGTATGCTTTGAAATCAGATTTCCCGACAACAAAAAATAAAGTTCAGAATGAAGCATTGATAGTTGGGTTGGACTTGGCTGGGTGCCTTAAGAGTGAAGAACTTAAAAGTTTATGGGGCCTCGAGGTTGATGGTTTCGCAAGTGAATAGGGAGTTGAAGCAAAAGATGAAATAATGGTAAAATATCTAAAGTTGGTAAAGGGTATTATGACTCAGTTTGAGGAATGTCATGTGGAGCACATCCTGAGGGAGGAGAATGTAAAGGTTGATGTCATGTCCAACTTTTGTTGTGCGAAATAGAAAATTATGCATGAAGTGTCTACTTTCATGTTTGAAGAGGTTTCAAGACCGTGAACATCAACTCAAAGTTGATAGCACCGATAGGAGTTGGAAGTTGTTAGATGGATCTGATTAAGGCTCACTTCAAAACCGGAAGGGTTCCTAATTGAAAGCTGACAGTGTGAGTGTATGATATGCCTTAATTGAAAGAATCTTATGCAACAAGTCTTTTGTCATCCCGTATACTGTTTGAGGTCCGAAGAGGTGGAACTAACCCTTAAGGAAGTTCATGAAGAAATTTGTGGAAAACACTTGGAGGGCAGAGTCCTTGCTTCAAAATAACCCGCCTAGGATTTTATTGGTCTAACATTCTTGAGGATGTGAAGGCCTATGTAAAGAAGTGTGATTGATGCCAGACAAATGATTTGCCTAGAACATTTCACATGTTTTCCCGACAGTAGAGGCATACGAACCTGAGACAAATGAAGAAGGTATAAGGTTCACCCTTGATCTGATTAATGAAGTAAGGGATGTGACCAATGCCAAAAATCTGGATCATGAGAAGTGTGTTTCCACTTCAATAACCTAAGAGCTAAAGAGTGATTCTTCCAGCAAGGGTGCCTGGTCTTAAGGAAGATAGAAGCATTTGGAGTTAGAGAGAAAGGAAAAATGGCTCCCAATTAGGAAGGCCCATAAAAAGTAAAGAAAGTCATATGATCCTTTAATTTGGAAACCCTTGAAGAAGATGAGGTGACCAGAACTTGGCATGGATTGAATTCGAAGATCTACTACGCATAAAAACCTATTATGGGTTTTATTATGATTAAAATAAGGCTTGAATAACCATTAGGGTGTAAGGGCTTTTCGCTCCGCTTAGGACAAGTTTTGGGAAGATTCCTCCTTAATGAAAATTTAGCCTTTTGTTATCTTTGGGTTTCGTTATTTTTATTGTTTGAGCTATCTTTATAATGAAATGATAAAGCACGAAAATAAAAGAGTACTAGGCACTGAATTTAAAATGTGTGAACGGAAAATGCATATATATTACAAGTGCCGAATACTGAGTTCAAGCGAATGGAAATAAAAAAACGATAAGCCACGCATGGCCAACATAGATAACTAAGGATAAAATCCATGAAAGGACAACCTGGATAATAGATAAAAAAAATGACAATCTATGAAGGGCCAACACAAACAAGGAAAAGCTATAAACGGCCAACACCAGTGTTGTCCTTGAAGAAGTCCTTAACGCGGATGACGAATGCTTCCTTTTCCTAGATGTCCATCAATAATTCGATCATCTGAAAGTAATGAAAGGGGAACATCAACAATAGCTAGTAATTAAATAATATAACGGGTGGGAAACAAATAGTTACCTTCTTCTAAAATTTCTCTAAGACCGGCTTCTTTTAGAGAAAACTCTCATAGAAATATTCAATAGTGAGAGGCACCATGATCATCGCAAATGAGATTCAATTGCTCTTGAATAGTGGTGCTAAGGCTCCTCAAGTTAACATTCATGTCGACCCCAATATGCTCTCTCCCATCGAACTTACACAAATTATTCCTTCCAATATTTGTTGGTATGAATAAGTGAATAGACATTGATAAAATAAGGGACTCCTAGATGACAACAAATGTGGACCCAACCAACGTGGGGATAATGGGAATTCACAAAATGAAAAATGCTCCTACAGAAAGTCAGGCTAGGACTAGTTGGTCCATTATCAACTAGGGGAGTTTGGAAAATGCCGTACCCGAAGCTCGAAGTGTCGGTATATAGTCTCAAAATTCCTCATGCCATGGGATGACCCTGTTCTATGATATACTCCAAAGTACTAGAAATGAATGAAATAAAATTGCATAATTTCACAAAAAATTGAGGCTTGAAAGCTCAAAAAAAAAAAAACTTGAAAGCCAAGGCACACGACCAGGGTCACCTGGTAACCGGGGGCACCTAGCGACCAGGGAAAATTTTAATATGCATGAAATTTTGTCCCGAACGCGTGCGGGAAAAATCGAAAAGATTTTTATAATTAAAATGAACGAATCCCTAAAAATCGCAAAGGTTGAGTCATGGTGAAAATGTAGGTTGCTCCACATTCTTACACTAAAACGATACCCAGGATTAGGGCCAAATAGTATTGTTTAATCATAATAAAAGACTCGATTAAGGCTGACAAACGATAAAAACACTGGTCGAAAAGCGTCGAAATGCGAAATACGAAGCCCGAGTCTCGAAACTGGACGACTGTAACTTCTACAAAATCTTAAAATATTATCGTAGAAGTTAGGGAAAAATTATATGGGTAAAAAAGATACTCTACAAACAAAATTAAAATGTCATTAATTAGAGCTAGCATGGTCCCAAACGAGGCCCAATGAAAAAAAGCTTGAAACTTTGATGACATATTAAATTCGTATTTAATATTAATGCAAATTAAACAGCACATTGAATATGTCCCTAAAGGGAATTTTTTAGAGAGAGTGCCACTTAAGACACCAATTTCCTTAAGGAGTTAATTTCCCGCCTCAAAACTTCAACAGTTCCTTGTTAGGGTTTGACTTATCCTTAATGCTCCTAATTTTAAACACACACTGAGACTCTCCTAGAACTACGTTTTTGGCCCCTAATTCTTGTCGTAGAACTACGCTTTTGACTTGATTTTTAATATTCATTGAGATACCTAAGCATTTGCAAAGGTAGATTTAGTCACAAAACACAAGAGCAATCATTAAAACCAGTATTGTAAAAAGCGAGAATCAGAGTTAATCAATGAAGGCATTGTTCACGGATTAATCGGATAATCGAAGTGTTTAATCAAAATGAATTGAATAACATTTTTTATATACAATTATATTTTTTATATAATTGTTTTGTTATTACAACTAAACATATATAAATATCATATATTTATGCAAATATATTAAGAATATTATATAATTGTAATAAATAAAATTTTAAGATCTAACTTTTGAATTAGTGATTAATTTGAGAGTAAAAATTAAGAGAATTTATGATTTAGGTATCTAAAATAATAATTATATATATACAAAATTAATGTATTTGCTTATTTTTTTACTCAAGTTTCCATGTTTTTAATTTATTATTATTATTTAAATTTTTTACTGAATATTACTTTTTTTTTTGCTCATTAGCCAGATTAATCTGATTTTTTTTTACCAATTTGACTATTTCAAACGATTTTTGACCATTTTTTTTTTTGAAAAAAAAAAACGATTTTCTGACCAATGTTCGCTTAGTAAACGATTAACGACTAATCCTAATTAACCGTTGACTTTTAGAACAATGAGTAAAAATCGAAGCTCACAAGCCCTAATATCATATATCCATGAATATCGATTTTAAAAATCTTCTTAATGAGAGAAACTCTACGAGATTTCACTTAAATTTGTTCAAATCCACCTATTATTATTAATCAATTAAAATCAATAACAATCTTCCAAAATCGATGCATTATTTTTAATGCAACAAATTCTAGAATGAACATACAATATGACTCAGAGTCTACATCCAAAACCCAAGTTTCATTCAAAATACAAACTCCACGTACCAAATCTTTTTAGAATTAGGAATTATCATATCATTCGAGTACATGGTGTAGTTCCAATTAATTCAAGCGCTTCAAGCGAAAAGGCTGAGAAGCTTGACTTTCACAAGCCTAAATATTTTTATGACATAAACAAGAGAGGCATATTAATTAGAAAGTACCTTTGTTAATTTGGAGAGAGAGCAGAGATAGATCAGTGACTTGCAGTGGATGAATATAGAAGCGGCCGATGAATATATAGGAAAGATAGCGGAGATAGAGCAGGAAACTTATAAAAGATAACTAGAAAATTGCGCGAACAGCGGATGGATATAGAGGAGTGGCGATGGATAGATATGGAAGATAGATTATACGAACGATTCAGGGTAGAATTTTATCATTTAAAATCAATAAAAATCTTCCAAAATCAATGCATTATTTTTAATGCAACAAAATCTAGAATGAACATACAATATGACTCAGAGTCTACATCCAAAACCCAAGTTTCATTCGAAATACAAACTCCACGTACCAAATCTTTTTAGAATTAGGAATTATCATATCATTCGAGTACATGGTGTAGTTCCAATTAATTCAAGCGCTTCAAGCCAAAAGGCTGAGAAGCTTGACTTTCACAAGCCTAAACAATAGCAGACTATGAAGATACTCAAGAGATTTAAAATTAGGAGGAATCAATCACCCTAGAGTCTAAAAATAAAAAGAAGAAAAACATTTCAGTTGCATGACATATAGAATACTATACGAGAACACCAAAGAAAGTGTATATCATCAATGAAAGAGATACTCACTTTAATACAGTGATTGCAAAAATGATAATGGATAAATTTATGTACGAACAACAATCAACTAAGAAAAGGGATATCAACCATCGATAGTGTGAAATACTGAACGATAAATAATTTTAATTGAACAATTTATGTGATGATATACATAGATCAACAAGGTGTCGAGGAAATTTTTGACCATAGAAGATCAACATCAAGCTACTCCAAATAATCACTTGCTATATTTAAAGACTTAACAATAGATATATGTTGAGTAACCGGTAGAAAGTCCATTTTTGAGTTGAAGAGTGCACTCATATTTGGCCATTAATTTGCGTTGGTGTCCATTATAAAATTTAAAAAATTTAAAATGCAAGGATAGAAATTAATTATTTAGAATATTTAAGAATAAAAATTATCTGGTTTTAATTATGATTAAGATTTTAAGGATTAGATTTAGTTTTGAAATTCGTAAGGCTAAAAACAAATATTAAGGCTTGTCGGCTTCAAATGTAAACATTAGCTAGAGGATTGTCCTTAGTGATGGTCATGAAGACAAGGACACAACAAAATTGAGGATAAAAAACTAAATAGCTTGTCTAGCATCATTACTTTCTTTTCTTTATTATATTTTTTCTAATTAGTAATATTACGTTGCTTTATAATAGCGAATCCAATACAATGCTAAAAGATGTGCTATTTCTATAATATAGAATCAATTATAAAACTCACTTGCGATGCTATACTTGGTTCTAAAATAGAAAAATGCTATATTTGGTTCTAAATATAGAATCAAGATGTAGCTATAATTGCCATATAGACTTGCAAGTAGTTACATTGAGAAAAATGAAAAATTAAAGTAATGACCATAAGTATAATTTCAAATTTAAGGTTTAGGGGTTTGGAATATAGCTAATAAATTTGGAACTAGTTGATTCTATTACAAAACCATGCATTTGACTATAAATTCTATTTTAACATCAAAAATTATTTTATGGTTTCATTTTTTTTCTAAGGGACACTTTGTGGTTTCATATAATAGCAATAATTAAATTTATTTTGACATTACTATTTAACATGCTCTACAATCTTTAAACATGACTTGCATGAACTTCATTCTATGTCTTTACATAGAGTAAGCCTATTTATAGTAGATTTTATTCCATTAATTTAGAAAAATATCAAAAGTTAGCCAAAATAAAAAGGCTTTGTGTTATTTGTACATCCACGATTACTTTTTAAAAACCAAGAACTTAGATAGACTTCAAAGATAGATTCAACTATACAATGAACCATGGACAAAAATAAAACAAAAAACTATTAAAATGCACGAGAAAACCTTTATAAGCTTGTGCACGCAAGGACTAGATTGTTATAGCCTTTTAGGAATATTACATGATGCATTTGCTTCTCAAGTTCAATTATTTCTCGTTCTACCAAATGAGTGAATTTTTTATTAGTTTTTTATGACATCAGAGTACAACAAGTTAAATTATTTCTTGGTCGGTCAAAAGAGTGAGTTGTTATAACACCCCAGTCCCACATCAAGATTGTTTAGGACTTTAGTTTAGTTTATAATGTAAAGTACTACTAACTGCACTAACAAATCATGATCTTTTAGGGTCCGTCTTGTCATTACCTAAGTTGGTTGCATTGGGGCCACTGTACTTCAACTTATTCGGGCTCAAAATCGAGACTTGACCCGATTTTCGAAATTTGACCCGGATCGTAACATATAGTATCAAAGCCGACTCTCGAAAGCTTGATTTGTAAAGTTGTCGAAGGTGGGCCGGGGACGCGAAGGCTGATGGTATTATCCCACAATGGACAGAGGTGCATCGGTGGGGACATAAAGCCAACTCGTAGTATCCCACAATGGCTAGAGAGGTATGATATTGGACCTATGGGCTATCCGTTCAGGCCTGAGGAGGACATCAAGAGTTTAAGTGGGGTAGTTTGTAATACCCCAGTCCCACATCGATAAAATTCGAGACTTTAGTTCGGGTTATAATGTAAATTACTACTCGTTAGTGCCTGTGGTGGGCTTGTTGTTAGCGAAGTTAACTAGATTTGGGCAAGTGTACTTTGACTTATTCGGACTCGGAATTTGACTCGGGTTGTAACATAAATTTATAACATCCAAGCCCACAACCCAATGCATACCGGACACAACAACCCACCACAGGTTAGTCCAAAAGTTCTAGCAAACTAGTATCCGTTGATTGTTTACTTCCTTCCATGAAGGCCGCAAACCCAAAATCGATGTGTGATGTTACATTTGTTTATGACATCGGAGTGCATTGAATATTTTTGGATATTCGTGCCTATGTAGTTGTTAAAAATTCATTTTCCCGTTTTCTAAATTTGTAAATAAATTAATTTCAGGTATAATAATAATTTAAATTACAAATGTTCAGGCTAGACGAGCAATAACTTGTTTTTTTAGACCTCATGAATTGCAAATTCTATGGGTAGAATTTCTAAGTTTACATATCACTTTCATGTTGTTTGTTATAATTTGTTACCATTGTCATTTATGTACACATTTAACGTGTTTTATTTTTTCTTTTGCCGATAGATTTTTGAAAGTATAGCCACAAAGTTGATTTTTCAATTATTGCTAAAAAAAATGCATGCACTTATAGTAGACCATATTGTCACTTCAATGCTGGTTTCGACACGATGCACATTGTGAGTCTAAAAATTATAACATTTTTGTTGAACATCTTCTTACCAATTAGAGTATGGTAAAGAAGGTGAATAAACTCACTAGCTAACCAGTCCATGCTCCTCTCAATTTATTTTTTTCTTCATTTTTTCGCTCTGCTTCTTTGTTAATCTATGGGGATCTGGTCTTAGGTGGAAGAAATTGACATGTGTTTTTACTAGCCAAGAGTCTACACCTGGGAACAATGCACATTGTGAGTATAAAAAACATAACACCTCGGTTGACAGCTCATTACCGATAAGAGTATGGTAAAGAAGGTGAATAAACTTATCAACCAGTACATGCTCCTCTCAAATTATATTTTGCGATCGGGTCTTAGGTGAAAAAAAAAATTTTACTAGCCAAGAGTCAACACCAAGGAATAATATAAAATTAGATGTTTTAAGATGTAATCCAAAATGAATTGAAAAGTAGCACTAATATGGAGATTGTCATTAAAAGATGATATAGTTGTTGATATTTA
The DNA here is from genome assembly GCA_030848705.1 of Heracleum sosnowskyi. NCBI lineage: Eukaryota > Viridiplantae > Streptophyta > Magnoliopsida > Apiales > Apiaceae > Heracleum > Heracleum sosnowskyi. The sequence continues at coordinate 4,995,514 of JAUIZM010000013.1, read as the reverse complement.
TTTAATAAAATTAGTCCAAAAATTATACCTTATATAATTTATTATGATGCATCATAAACAACCCGTGACTAATGCAAGTCTTGTGAATGACAAGTAGAGATTAATAAAAAAAATTGAACTAAATGCTGAGATTTTACAATTATCAAAATCGGTAATTAATTTACAATATAGCACGAATCACTTGTACAAAGTAACTTTTTTTTTGCATGTTGTATCTGGAATATTATATACCTATGTTTTCCTCAAAGAACATCAAATATGGGGATAAAAGAAAAACCCCAAGTCCTCTGTCCATTTGAAGAAAGCTAGAGTCCAAACACTAAAAGCTGAATTTGAATCCATGAGTATGAAGGACACTGATTCCCTGGATGATTTTAGGCTGAAGTTGAATGGCCTAGTGACCAACATACGTGCGTTGGGAGAAGAAGTAGCCGAGGCTTATGTGGTGAAGAAACTACTCCGATCTGTACCAACGAAGTTCCTGCAGATTGCCTCTACCATATAGAGCAATTCGGAAATTTGGAAGTGATGATTGTCGAAGAGACTATTGGATCGTTGAAAGCCCATGAAGAAAGGCTTTGTGGGCAACCCGAGAAAAGTGGAGGATAGTTACTCCTTACTGAAGACGAGTGGATGAAAAGGGAAAAAGAGGACGGGAAACTTCTGTTAACCAGAGAAGAATGGTTGAAGCGAATAAATAGAGGAGATGTGACTTCGGGACAGAAGGCTCGTGGAAACAATGACTACCGAGGAAAGGATTACAACCTTGGGGGACCTGATAAAAGCAAAATCAAGTGCTTTAATTGCAACGTTTATGGGCATTACGCTGCGGAGTGCAGAAAACCAAGGCGTGAAAGAGAAGCAAAAGAAGAAGTCAACATTGCTCAAATACCCGATGATGAACCAGTCTTACTTTTAACAGAATGTGGGGACAACGATGAAGGTGTGATGTTGATCAATGAAGAGAAAGTATTGCCAAAGCTGAAACAAAGCTACAAGGAGGCGCAAGTGGAATCAAATCTTCGGTATTTGGATAATGGTGCAAGTAACCACATGACGGGGCAGCGATCAAAGTTTAATGTGTTGAATGAGAAAGTAATGGGACAAGTCAAATTTGGTGACGGATCTACCGTGAACATTGAAGGAAAGGGATCGATAGTGTTGAAATGCAAGAATGGGGAGGAAAGGACTCTAAAAGAGGTATATTACATTCCCTCGCTTTGTAATAATATCATTAGTCTTGGTAAGTTGTCTGAGGAAGGAAACAAGGTGGTTCTCAATGGAGATTTTCTGTGGGTCTATGACAATTCGGGAGAGCTGTTATTAAAAGTTAAGAGATCAATTAATAGACTATACAAAACTATTCTTGAAACCAGAAAACCCAGGTGTATGCTGTCAAAATGTAAAGGAGATGATTGGTTGTGGCACGCGCGTTTGGGCCACGTAAACTTTAGAGCAATGATGTTGATGTCTACAGAGAAAATGGTACGAGGGTTACCAAAAATCACCAAACTAGAGGAAGTCTGTACTGGGTGTTTGATGTCAAAACAGACGAGGAAGTCATTCCCTTCTCAAGCAAGTTACAGTGCAAATGAAGCTCTTGAATTGGTGCACGGTGACCTTTGTGGTCCACTTTCACGAGGTACGCCAGCTCGTAACAAGTATGTATTTCTGTTTGTTGATGACTATACTCGAGTTATGTGGGCATATCTATTGAAGAGCAAAATTGAAGCATTTGATGCTTTTAAAAAATTTCGTGCCTTCGTTGAAGATGGGCCAAACAAGAGAATTAAAACTTTTCAAACAGACAGAGTTGGGGAGTTCTTGTCAAAGGAATTCTTGTTATATTGTGAAAAGGTTGGGATTGCACGACACTTATAACACCATACTCACCCCAACAAAACGGGGTAGTAGAGCGACGTAACATGACACTAATTAATATAGTAGGCTATATTAAGTTAAAGAAGACAGGGTACGCAAAGAAAATTCTTGAAAAATCAGGAATGACATATTGTAACTCCACCAAATACCCAATGGATCCCAAGGAATGTATCAACAAAGACGAAGGAGGTGTGGCTGTTAATACCACTCAATTCAAAAGTATGATTGGCGGACTTCGTTACCTTGTCCATACAAGACCAGACATTGCCTACTCGGTTGGAGTTTTGAGCAGGTTTATGGAAAATCCCACCGTATTACATAAGAATGCTCCAAAGATAGTCCTGCGCTATATAAAAGGCACGCTAGATTTTGTATTAACATACACGAAGAATAGTGGTGAAAATACGCTAGTGGGATACTCAGACAGCGACTTAGCGGGCTATGTGGAGGATATAAAAAGTACTGGAGGTATGGTTTTCTACTTGAATGAAAGCTTGATAACCTGGGTTTCTCAGAAACAAAGATGCGTCGCACTTTCTTCCTGCGAGGCGGAGTTCATGGCGGCTACAGCAGCTGCCTGCCAAGCCTTATGGCTGCGTAATTTGCTTACTCAGATAACATGTAAAAATGTTGGTACAGTTCTACTGTTTATTGATAACAAATCTACTATCGACTTGGCCAAAAACCTCGTATTTCATGGTCGAAGCAAACACATCGACATTCGTTACCATTTTATTCGAGAATGTGTTGAAAGGGGTGAGATTGTTGTGAAGCACATAAGAAGAGATGAACAACGAGCAGATACACTTACCAAGGCGCTTACTACTGTCACGTTTGAGAAGATGCGAGACCTTTTAGGTGTCAAGGATGTGCTGAGACAAGTTTAGATTAAGGGAGAGTCTGTTGGGAACTAATCTAAACTTTTATTATATTTTGTTAGTTTTATTTTGTTTTTGAAGCTCCCTGTTTATCTTGTATTGTTTTGCATAATAAAAGCAAGGAGTTCAACGTGCACATTTGTTTTTACAGTTTCACATAAACACTTGTAGTTTGTATTGATTTCAATTATTGTTTCAACAAATATTTCTCATGCATGGACATGAAATATGGGTATTCAGTAGGTAGTGTGCACTATACATAACCAATACTTAATGGTTTAATGTGTACCATAGGATAGGTTTAATGTGTAGTATAGTACATTTTTCTTTAGGGTTCTATGTGTACATATAGAGTCAGACTTCAACGTTAGAAAAAATTAGTGAAAATTCTAATACCTTAACCTTGCAACATAGTGTATGGTTGAGGGGAAAATTTTGGCCAATTCATCCTTGCATATGATCATTTCATGATGTTTCTCACTTGGCCACAAAATAATCCAACGCCACAAAATATTCCTATGCAATGTTCCATTTATAAGGCCGCTGCCTAGATTAGGTATTAGGGGTTTAGCGATACATCGTTTCAAATAAAATTCATATAAAATGCATAGATACTTTACTTTGGAAGGCCCAACTTAGATTTCATTTGGGTTAAAAATACAACCAAGATTTTTAAAGCCCAATTTATGCATGGTGAATGAGTTTAAACACTATTTTCCAATATAATTAAAATATATTTTTTTTTAAAAATTAGTAGGGATTTGTTGTTACAAATAAAAAATATTTAGCTAGGTAAAGTTGTAAAACAACTTAATTTTAGTGATTTTTGTTGTTAATATCAAACTTGGTCATGAATACTACCATTACAAATAGTAATGAAAGTGTGGGACACAAATTAATATTTACATAACAACAATTTAATCAAATACAATTTTTAGAAGTAAAAAATATTGTATGACATGTATTATTTTTATAATATTTTCATATTCATATTGTACTCCTTGGTGTTACTAACTTTATAAAATATATTTAATTATACTAAAAATACATATTAATTGACTTTAGCAATTTTAATGTAAGAAGTAAATTATAAATTGGTAAAATTATAAATAAATATTTCTAGGTGTTATTCACCATTTGAATTTGAGATGACAAACTTACACACAATTTGACTTTTTATTATGATAGAACATAGGTGAATAACAAATTGTGAATAATTTATATAATGGAATATAAGTGATTAAAAAGTCAAATTGTGTGCAAGTTTGTCATCTCAAATTCAAATTCAATTGATGAATAACAACTAAAAAATATTCATTTGCAATTTTACCAAATTTATAATTACTTCTTACATTAAATAGCCAAATTCAATTAATATAAACTTTTAAAATAATTATATTTGAATTCTCAAAATTTGTGAAGTTGGTGGTACCAGGGAGTAAATATTAAAATGAAATTATTATAAAACTAACAAATATCAATTAATATTATTACTTCTAAAAATTGTATTTGATTAATTGGTGTCGTGTGAATATTAATTTGTAGGTGATAAGCCTATACACATATATGTCCCACCCTTTCATTATTGTTAGTATTCATATTAAGATTATGAACATGTTTGATATTAACTACAATTTCTATGAAAATCACTAAAATTAGAATGTTTCCCAACATTACCTAGCTAATACATATGCTTCCATGAACTTTATTTGAGGATAATAATTAATAGGTCATTTATATACCATCTTATATTAAATTAAATTTTGAAAATTTTGAAATAATTATTTCAAATTATCAATTTTAGTATAATACCTAGCATTTTATTTTCGAAACCTCAATTGATTTAAAAGACTATATGAATAACCAAAATTGTGTTTTTACATATGGGCTAATACATCTTTATCTTAAATCAATTATTTTAATATTCTACCTAGAGTACAAGTTTAAAATCTTATCTTTTTCAAAATACAACAACAAATTTAACAATTTTTAACAACAAATCCCAACTAATTTTTTTAAAATAAAATCTAATTCAAATATATTGGCTGGTAGTGTTTGAATTCATTAAATTGGGCTTTACAAATCTTTGAATCATGAACCCAAATGATATCGAAACTGGGCTTTACAAAGTAGGGTATCTTTGATATTTCATAGAAAACGTGTATCAGTAAACCCTAGTATAGGTAGCCGCCGCTTATATATGGGATGTCCGTATGTATCTTGTACAAGTAATATTTTGTGGCCAAGTTAGAAACTTCATGCTCATAGAAGGAGGATGAATTGGCCAATATTTTCTTGGTCAAGCATACACTATGTTGTAAGGCTAAGGTATAAGAATTTTCATTGATTTTTTCTTCTTCATCTCCATGTTATTGTATATGTGATGTTTGTATGTATAACCAAAATTTGGAATTAGAACATGAGAACCTGTCAACTAGCTTGTTTATATGTATGTGTGTATATATGAATATTATCAGAGGATTAAGGATGACTTGTATTTGTTTTTTTACTATTAGCCCTCAACATACAAATGAACATGAATCTGGAAATTGAGGAAACAATTAAATTAGTCAAATGCAAGTAAAGCTAGAATCCATTGTGAACACAATATATTTTTTAATCACAAACTTTGTATATCTTTCTTAGGCTTTCAGCAACATCATTTTATTCTATTATTATTAATTCATTTTTTTGTTTACATCTCATCTAATGTAGTGTACATAATTTTACATCAAGGGCATTCTATGGAATTATATCTTTGTGCTGCAATGGTAACTGTTTTGGTGTCTGATTCATAAACAATGAAGAAAGTGCTCAAACTCCCTTTTATTCTTCTTTTCTCATGTTTGAGCCAAGAAAGTAAGCTCTTTCTCTCTGTTATATCTTGAATGTACATGCATATATTCCTAATTCATGACAAATGGGTTATCTTAATATTCTTTTTATGTATACTAGTTTAAAGCTCGTACCATTCACAGATTGTTAATTGTTGTTTTATTATGTACTTTTTAATATTTTATTAATTGTATTTATTAAAAAATACAAAGCCTGTAAGCAAGACATTTTTTAAAAATTGTTAAGCCATCATGTGCTTTGATAATTTTGTTATTGTTTTGGTTTCGTATATATGTAACAGATTTCTTGTTGGGTTTTTTAAACATAAACCTTGTTGAGGTCCTCAGGGTTCCTCAAACTTTGGCACAATAGCTACTAATAACTTGTGGTTTCATCTTTGATTGGATATTTAATTTTTTTCCCCAGCTTGTCGATTTATTAATTCATTGTTTGCTTATGTTGGGTGCTAGAGGGGGAAGGGTTCTTAGTTACATAGAATGTAGAGCTTGTCGTTTAGATTTCATGGATTACTCTTTTGCGTGTAGATTTTCAATTTTATTTGAATTGGGTAGTCATTATAATCATTAGTATACTTAATCCTAAAGTGACGTCATATGTCTCAATAGTTCTAACCTAAATGAAAGGACACCTACATAACTCCTCAAGAGACACACCAACTAATCCTCACAAACAGTCACATACAAACTTATTAACAGACCCAGCCTATTAATAACTCATCAACACCTTACATAACTTCTCAACACAAACTAATCATTACAAACAATCCTTCAAACAGACACATACAAACTTATTAAGAGACCCAGACCCAACCTATTAATAACTCATCAAAACCTTTTGCCTGTAAAATATTTATTATAACTTTTTAATATGAATTATTCCACCGTGTGAGTTTTTTTTTTGAAGAATTTAGTGTGAGTTTTTAATAATTATCATTAACTAATTAATTTTTCTAAACTAAACCTAATTAATACAACATTTACTTTTACTACTATAAGATTATCACTTTATATTTTGTAAAATTTACATACTAACATCTCAAACTTAATAACTTTCAATTTTAAAAAAATTTACATACTAACATCTGAAACTAAACCTAACTTAATAACTTTCTATTTTAATAACTTAATAACAAATGAAAAAAATAAACTAATGTTATCAATTAAATATATCTTATACTTTTTGTATTTATAACAACTTTGTGCTAAACCGTAATATAAATTAAAACATTATATTATTTAATAGTTTGTTGCCCTTAAATTATATTTTTTTGTATATTAAAAAGTTTATGTATAAATATCTTACTTTTTTTTTTTTTGAAAACAAACTGAAATTCCTTAAATTAAAACAAGCCTTAAGACATCGATAAGAAAGGAAGGTACATCACACCATTCCTTACGATCAGACAAAGAACCGGCCTCTCTGGCCAAAGCATGAGCTACTGAACGTCTAATAAAATAAACCGAGTAGGACCCTAAGTCCTTAACAATAGAGCTTAACAATAGAGGGACAATCCTGAATAATAGACCCAAAATAAGAGGAATCCACTTTCTTACTACCCGCCTGAATAACGGCTAACGAGTCAAGCTCAATGTGCACACAGTTTAAACACCTTTTCTTCAACCAAGATAACGCCTCCTTGAACACAAGCGCTTCTGCAACTTTCGGATTATCTACCCAGACCAAGAGCCACCATACCCAGCTACAAACAACCCCTGATCAACCCGTAACACACAACCAAAAGAACTCTTTCCTGCACGTGCAAAAACCGCAGCATCAACATTACAACAGAACCAACCCATCTCAGGATTTCTCCAAACCAGAACACCTTCTCTGATATTGAGGTTACAACTTGAAGACTGTTTAATGTGCGCTCTCTGCCATTGGAAAAGGAACGAACTAGCATTATTAACCACCATCGATGGAGGCTGGAACCTTTAATCCCACACCACACTATTTCTATGGGCCCATAACTGCCAAGCTATAGATCAAATTAATTCCAACACCTTAGAGGCTCTTGACTGAAATAATCCCATCAATATACTCTGAAAAGATGAGTTCATATTCGAGAAGCAATCCACCTTAGCGAGCCTCCAACAATTCTGAGCAAACGAACACTCAACCAAGACATGCTCAGTGTTCTCCAAAGCTTCTTGACAAACTGGGCACAAGGGATACACCTCAACGAACCTTTTCCTGAGATTGTCCAACGTTGGGAGACAATTCTGTAAAGCTCTCCAAATAAAATTCTTAACCTCCAAGGGAACAGACAAAGCCTAAAGATTAAGCCAGTTAAAATCCACCCCCAGGTAAGGCATTCGACTAAAATCTTGACACAAACTCCGATACACACTTTTAACCGAATAAACCCCTTTCTCCCCATCTATCCACAACCACGAGTCCTCTGATCTGCTACTACACAAAGGGATTTTCAGGATTTGCTGCACATCATCCTGAATAAATAAGTCCCTCAAAATTTCCAGGTCCCATTCCATTCTGCCTCTAACCATAAGACTACAAATTTTAGCATCCTCTAAACCATCCCAAACAGGAGTTAAAATCTTCTAATGACTTACATTTGGGAGCCACGAATCCTTCCAAATACTAACTGACTCGCCCTTACCAATTCTTCTAACACTCCCTTGAGAGACCAGATGCTGAGATGCCAAAATACTACGCCAGACATAACTCGATTATTCCCCAAACCAGCCTCTTCAAAACTACATTTAGGAAAATACCGTGCTTTTAGAAGTCTTGCAATGAACGAGTTGGGATCAGTTAAAATTCTCCAGGTCTGCTTACCTAGCATCGCCAAATTAAACTCCCGGATACGTTTAAAACCCATCCCGCCGTATTTCTTTGGATAGCACAGATTATTCGAGGACATCCACCTAATCCCCTTGCTTTTATCCACATCCGAAAGCCACCAAAATTTATTCATAAGGACTTCAAATTCCTCACACAACTTCATCGGAAGAAGAAACATCATACCAAGGAATAGATTGAATCACCTATTTGATCAGAATCTCCTTGGCACCCCTGGATCCAGTAAGTCCCTTCCAGCTTTGTAGTCTATTCCAGATTTTCTCCTTAATATACCTAAACACACCAACTACTACATTATATTTTGAAAATTTTGTGTACAAAATTAATTTTATACTTTTAACAATTCTTATTATAATTTTTTTTGAAAAAAAATTAAATGAAACTATGATATAGGATCAACTAAACTTAATATACTATTATATTACAATAAATGTGTAAATTTTGTTATATTTTTACACTAATCTAAATTTTCAACATCATCTTTTGTAATCACAAGAAATAAAACACTATTGCAATAAAGTACAAAATAAAATATAAATGTTATACTTTGAGATATAACATTTCACTTTTAATAGTTATCATATACTTAAAATTGTTACACATATTAAACTTTAAACTAAATTTAAGCATGCTACTTTAATTTAGTAATCTAAATTATAACTTTGTATATAACGTTCATAAAAAGCTAATACAATTTCATAATTTCATGGTTAAGTTTTATCTATTTATGACATCAAAATAGTTCTAACCTAATGAAAAAGACACACATACAACCTATTAATAACAACACCATTTGCCAATAAAATATTTAAGACTTGATAACTCACACGTGAATACACCTTTAAAATTTAAAATACAAAGTTTCATTTAAAACAATAAAATATTTAACACTCAACAAAATTAATTTTATACTTTTAACGATTCTTATTATAATTGTTTATAAAAAAAATCAATAAAGTACAAAATAAAATATAAATGTTATACTTTGAGATATAACATTTCACTTTTAATAGTTATCATATGCTTAAAATTGTTACACATATTAAACTTTAAACTAAATTTAAGCATACTACTTTAATTTACTAATCTAAATTATAACTTTGTATATAACGTTCATAAAAAGCCAATACAATTTCATAATTTTATGGTTCAAGTGGTAGGTTTTATCTATTTCTGACATCAAAATAGTTCTAACCTTACATATAATCATTACAAACACAGACCCAACCTATTAATAAGTCAACACTTTTGCCAATAAAATATTTAACACTTGATGACTCACACCTGAATACACCTTTAAAATTTTAAATATAAAGTTTCATTTAAAATAATAAAATATTTTACACTTGATGACTCACACGTGAATACACTTTTAAAATTTAAAATACAAAGTTTCATTTAAAATAATTATTGGCTTGCTACAATTATTTTTCTCATTTATCAACACTTTACATAGTTTCCAACTATTTAACACCTTCCCACTTTATAAATTATAACTTTTTAATATGCATTATTCCACCTTTTATTATGAGTTTTTAATAATTATCATTAAATAATTTTTTTTTCTAAACTAAATCTAAGTAATACAATAAGATTCTTCACGGGTGAATTTATCCTCACTCTGGTGGTTATCAATTTATATTTTGTAAAATTTACATACTAATATCTTAAACTTAACAAATTTCTATTTTAAATAGATTCTACTAATTTTTTAAGAAAAAAGAAACAAGATAAACTAATGTTATCAATTAAATATATCTTATATTTTTTGTATTTATGTACTCTTTTTGAAAGATTGAGTTTATATATTTAGTCGAACAAAAGTTGATAAACAACTTTGTGTAATATAAATTAAAACAGTATATTATTTAATAGTTTGTTGTCCTTAAATTACAATTTTTTATATGAAAATGTTTATGTATAAATATCTTAAACACCAACTACTACATCATATTTTGAAAAGTCTAATTACAAACATATGCAGTAATTATTATATAACAATTTTGTGTACAAAATTAATTTTATAATTTTAACAATTCTTATTATAATTTTTTCTAAAAAAAATTACTCAAAACAAAACTATTATATAGGACCAACTAAACTTAATATACTATTGTATTATATTAAAATGTAAATTATATTATATTTTTACACTAATATAAATTTTAAAAATCATCTTTTGTAATCACAAGAAATAAAATATTATTACAATAGGTACAAAATAAAATATAAATGTTATACTTTGAGATATAACATTTCACTTTTAATAGTAATCCTTAAAATTATTACACATATTAAACCTTAAACTAAAATTAAGCATATAACTTTAATTTACTAATATAAATTAAAGCTAATACACTTTCATGGGTTGCAAGTGGTAGATTTTATCCAAACATATTTATTTAGGTAAAAACTAAAAATATTTTTTATAATTACTAATTATTTTTTTAATTTTTTTACCATTTAATTTTTAAAAACTAATAATGTTTCATAAAAAAATAAGTACTAATTATTTTTTTAATTTTTTTACCATTTAATTTTTAATTAATAAATTATAATATAGTATTAAACTAATTAAAAATATAGAAAAAGCTATTATAGAGAAAATTAACTTTGCATTTTTTTAAAAAATTTACAAAATCCCGGCTAAGCTGGGGCAAACAAGTACTAGTTTTAATAAAAAAGGGAGGGGTGCTTGAGTGTGTAATATATGTATTTTACTATGATCCTAATTTTATGATGGTACGCATCTGTCATCAGCATGTGTGGGAAAATACATAATTACGAGGCCTGGGAAGAGAGAACTATTTCCGAGGTGAAAGTCAAATATTACTTGTCGTCCTGGGGATTCACTGCTTGTTGCTGAGGGTAACGAGATTAGCAAATGATGCATGTTATATGTAGTTGCAGAGGAGTATTTTAAGGTTTTTGGATCCAACGCAACCATCAATGAATACACACAATGGACAAAGCAGGGACATGTAGTTAATTGGGTCAAGTCCTTGTTGAGAAATGATGATTCACCACCCTCTAAATTAGGTACATACTACTTTGGTAAGATATGAGGAGTTATTATATAATTTTTTATTACTTTGTGTTGCATGCATTGAGAACATTTGTGTTTTGTACTCAAGAGTTTATGTTTTTTCCTAGTTGTTGGAATTAGATGTCTTGCATAGTTAAAGTTTTCTCATTTTTTTAATTAAGTACGAAGTTTGTATTTGTATGCCTTGTTAACCTTGACGTGGTAAATTTTACTCGGCAAAATGTGGCTTCTGATTCAAGTTTGGTGGTATTCTGCTTCTAATTCTAGTATCCTTAATCTATTGAATGTAATGATTGTTAAGATTCTACCTTCCAGTTAGTCGTATTTGGTGTCAGAGGTGATTTTATCAAGAAGTGAATACAAGCATACCATGTGTTTAAAATCGTCTGTTTTCGGTCATAGTGTTTTCAAGTCCACCATCAATATTTCATAATTTTTTTACAAATATCCTGTTATTATACTGTTTTTTTACAGTCTTATTAAACTGGTTGAGTATAAAGATCAAATTGAATTTCCTTGTTCGCTGGAATTAGTGTAGTGAAAAAATAATTGTTCACATCTTGTGTAGTAGTTCAAACAAGACGAACCAAGTATGCTTCTGGTCTCTTGAGATTGTTTAATCAGTTTAATTGAACATATCTAATGGATTCACATGACAAAAATGGAAGTATCCGTGTATGTTGTGTTTCCTTTTTCTAGTGTCTCATAGATTTTGGCAAGATCATAAAATTAATGCATCACTTATGTAGAAAGTGCATTTTCTAAAAAGTACGATTCTAATTAAGGTGAAAGCGTGGATCTTGTCCATGGACAGTAAAACTAAGACAGAGAATAATTATTTTAAAGTCTTGAATTTTATAGTTATACATGTATATTTGTTTTTCTCTTCGGTAAGGTCAATCACAAGAAATTTAAATACTCATGCACTCATGACATATTTGTCTCCATCAAGAGTCAAACGCTCGACCTCTTGGTACCGAGGATGAGGGGTCAGTGGGCTAGGGTATTAGGATTTATTTGCTTATTTGTTGCAGTAGTTACGTTAAAGATTGTGGTATCTTCAATGATATTTTATTTCTCATTTATGGTTATCATATGTGAAAAGAGTGGTATGCTACAGAATTCCAACTCCACGTATTGTCTATATGTCTTTTTGATATTTTTGAAATTTACTGACTGATCATTTTTTCTTTACTGATCAACTTATATTATGTGATCCTTATATCTCGACCTTGTTCCAAATCACCAAGGTAATGGTTCAAGTATTGATGAAGAGCAGAAAGTAGTTCGACATGCTAAATTTGAGGAAAAAAACTTCTGCATTAGTGCCCCGGGATGTGTGGTACTAGCGCTTCCTGCTCCATCGCAGGCACGCCTGTATGAGCGCACAACTAGACGGAGCCACAAAGGAAAATGTGAGTGAGTATAGTTTCTTATGTGATGATTTTAGTTTAAAAGTGGTAGTGAACTGGCATGGCATGTCTTTTATGGGGTTTGTTAAAAACATTTTGAGAATCACAGATTATCATTGTTAAAAAAAATTGGGCAACTGTGTTAATGACAAATTGACAATGTCTATTTCATTGGATTGTTATTTCTTTACTGATAAAGATATTCTGTGATCCTCAGATCTCGACCTTGTTCCAAAGCATCAAGGTGATGGTTCAAGTATAGATGAAGTGAAAAAGCTCACTCAGGAAGATCCCATAAAGAGTTATCCTAAGAAAGTTAAGTAGTAGCTTACTGCACCAGAAACATGATAGTGTTCGTTTAGATGCAACAAATCTAGTTCCTCAAAACGAAGACCCAAGTTTCATTCGAAATACAAACTCCACGTACCAAATCTTTTTAGAATTAGGAATTATCATATCATTGGAGTACATCGTGTAGTTCCAATTAATTCAAGCGCTTCAAGCCAAAAGGCTGAGAAGCTTGACTTTCACAAGCCTAAACAATAGCAGACTATGAAGATACTCAAGAGATTTAAAAATTAGGAGGAATCAATCACCCTAGAGTCTAAAAATAAAAAGAAGAAAAACATTTCAGTTGCATGACATATAGAATACGATACGAGAACACCAAAGAAAGTGTATATCATCAATGAAAGAGATACTCACTTTAATACAGTGATTGCAAATATGATAATGGATAAATTTATGTACGAACAACAATCAACTAAGAAAAGGGATATCAACCATCGATAGTGTGAAATACTGAACGATAAATAATTTTAATTGAACAATTTATGTGATGATATACATAGATCAACAAGGTGTCGAGGAAATTTTTGACCATAGAAGATCAACATCAAGCTACTCCAAATAATCACTTGCTATATTTAAAGACTTAACAATAGATATATGTTGAGTAACGGGTAGAAAGTCCATTTTTGAGTTGAAGAGTGCACTCATATTTGGCCATTAATTTGCGTTGGTGTCCATTATAAAATTTAAAAAATTTAAAATGCAAGGATAGAAATTAATTATTTAAAATATTTAAGAATAAAAATTATCTGGTTTTAATTATGATTAAGATTTTAAGGATTAGATTTAGTTTTGAAATTCGTAAGGCTAAAAACAAATATTAAGGCTTGTCGGCTTCAAATGTAAACATTAGCTAGAGGCTTGTCCTTAGTGATGGTCATGAAGACAAGGACACAACAAAATTGAGGATTAAAAACTAAATAGCTTGTCTAGCATCATTACTTTCTTTTCTTTATTATATTTTTTCTAATTAGTAATATTACGTTGCTTTATAAGAGCGAATCCAATACAATGCTAAAAGATGTGCTATTTCTATAATATAGAATCAATTATAAAACTCACTTGCCATGCTATACTTGGTTCTAAAATAGAAAAATGATATATTTGGTTCTATATATAGAACAAGATGTAGCTATAATTGCCATATAGACTTGCAAGTAGTTACATTGAGAAAAATGAAAAATTAAAGTAATGACCATAACTATAATTTCAAATTTAAGGTTTAGGGGTTTGGAATATAGCTAATAAATTTGGAACTAGTTGATTCTATTACAAAACCATGCATTTGACTATAAATTCTATTTTAACATCAAAAATTATTTTATGGTTTCATTTTTTTTTCTAAGGGACACTTTGTGGTTTCATATAATAGCAATAATTAAATTTATTTTGACATTACTATTTAACATGCTCTACAATCTTTAAACATGACTTGCATGAACTTCATTCTATGTCTTTACATAGAGTAAGCCTATTTATAGTAGATTTTATTCCATAAATTTAGAAAAATATCAAAAGTTAGCCAAAATAAAAAGGCTTTGTGTTATTTGTAGATCCACGATTACTTTTTAAAAACCAAGAACTTAGATAGACTTCAAAGATAGATTCAACTATACAATGAACCATGGACAAAAATAAAACAAAAAACTATTAAAATGCACCAGAAAACCTTTATAAGCTTGTGCACGCAAGGACTAGATTGTTCTAGCCTTTTAGGAATATTACATGATGCATTTGCTTCTCAAGTTCAATTATTTCTCGTTCTACCAAATGAGTGAATTTTTTATTAGTTTTTTATGACATCAGAGTACAACAAGTTAAATTATTTCTTGGTCGGTCAAAAGAGTGAGTTGTTATAACACCCCAGTCCCACATCAAGATTGTTTAGGACTTTAGTTTAGTTTATAATGTAAAGTACTACTAACTGCACTAACAAATCATGATCTTTTAGGGTCCGTCTTGTCATTACCTAAGTTGGTTGCATTGGGGCCACTGTACTTCAACTTATTCGGACTCAAAATCGAGACTTGACCCGATTTTCGAAATTTGACCCGGATCGTAACATATAGTATCAAAACCGACTCTCGAAAGCTTGATTTGTAAAGTTGTCGGAGGTGGTCCGGGGATGCGAAGGCTGATGGTATTATCCCACAATGGACAGAGGTGCATCGGTGGGGACATAAAGCCAACTCGTAGTATCCCACAATGGCTAGAGAGGTACGATATTGGACCTATGGGCTATCCGTTCAGGCCTGAGGACGACATCAAGAGTTTAAGTGGGGTAGTTTGTAATACCCCAGTCCCATATCGATAAAATTCGAGACTTTAGTTCGGGTTATAATGTAAATTACTACTCGTTAGTGCCTGTGGTGGGCTTGTTGTTAGCCAAGTTAACTAGATTTGGGGGTTAGTCCAAAAGTGCTAGCAAACTAGTATCCGTTGATTGTTTACTTCCTTCCATGAAGGCCGCAAACCCAAAATTGATGTGTGATGTTACAGTTGTTTATGACATCGGAGTGCATTGAATATTTTTGGATATTCGTGCCTATGTAGTTGTTAAAAATTCATTTTCCCGTTTTCTAAATTTGTAAATAAATTAATTTCAGGTATAATAATAATTTAAATTACAAATGTTCAGACTAGACGAGCAATAACTTGTTTTTTGAGACCTCATGAATTGCAAATTCTATGGGTAGAATTTCTAAATTTACATATCACTTTCATGTTGTTTGTTATAATTTGTTACCATTGTCATTTATGTACACATTTAACTTGTTTTATTTTTTCTTTTGCCGATAGATTTTTGAAAGTATACCCACAAAGTTGATTTTTCAATTATTGCTAAAAAAAATGCATGCACTTATAGTAGACCATATTCTCACTTCAATGCTGGTTTCGACACAATGCACATTGTGAGTCTAAAAAATATAACATTTTTGTTGAACATCTTCTTACCAATTAGAGTATGGTAAAGAAGGTGAATAAACTCACTAGCCAACCAGTACATGCTCCTCTCAATTTATTTTTTCTTCATTTTTTCGCTCTGCTTCTTTGTTAATCTATGGGGATCTGGTCTTAGGTGGAAGAAATTGACATGTGTTTTTACTAGCCAAGTAAAAAACATAACACCTCGGTTGACAGCTCATTACCGATAAGAGTATGGTAAAGAAGGTGAATAAACTCATCAACCAGTACATGCTCCTCTCAAATTATATTTTGCGATCGGGTCTTAGGTGAAAAAAAACTTTTTACTAGCCAAGAGTCAACACCAAGGAATAATATAAAATTAGATGTTTTAAGATATAATCCAAAATGAATTGAAAAGTAGCACTTGTTGGGTATAATTACTAACTACACAGCAACAATAGGGCAGTTATATATATAATTATATTAACAAGAACATGCAAAATACCAATAAACGAAACAAACACAAAGGTCGAAACAACAAAATAATTAGAGACTGTAAATAACAAGACAAGAAAGAACACTTATCTATCAGGAGCTTTAACACAAAACTGAAAGATAAAGAAACAGCTGAGTCGCCAAGCCTTCGAGAAGTCTTGACTGTTCTTGAAGAGATTATTGCCCCACTTACGCTGTGTTGGGTTACAGCAATATCACTCCCAGGATAAAACAACACAGATCAATCCACTCACAGATATGGCAATGATCAACAGCGACCTGCACCTCAGTTCGCCCAAAAACCTATGTATATTCTGTATTGAGAGAGAGAGAGAGCAGAGAAGAAAAACTGATCCTAGGGTTTTTTCACACAGTTACTTATATCTCACTCCTCACAAACGTTATGTTTTGTATCTATATAAAATACAAAATAAAACGTAAACAGACCAAAAATATTGTAACTGAAGATATGACATTTAATACTAAATATTCTGATTTAATTACCATAACAGTTGTAATCAGGATTTAATAACAGTTACAGCTAAGTCAGGATTTCCTGGTCCATCAGGATTTGATCATCATCAGTACTGAAGTAAAGCCATCAGGATTTGATGTCCGTCAGGAGTGGCATCAGTACTTGATCGACCATCAGGATTTCGTCAAGACTGGACCATCATCAGGATTTAACTCCGTCAGGATCCAAGTACTGACCCAGGCATCATGATCAGTAGTCATCAGGATTTCACTCCAAGTACTGACCAGGCCATCAGGATTTGATCCAAGAACTGGTCCATCAGGATTTAATATAAATCCTGACCCAGTTCGAATAGCTGTTACAAATAAATACTGATACTGTTAAATTAAATCAATAAATAATATTAAATAAACAGGTAATAAAATTCCTCGCCCAGGTCGCCTCGCGTACGCGAGACGCCGAGTCATTCGCCCAAATCGCCCTTCGCCCCGAGTCGAGTCGAGTCGAGTCGTGACATGGCGGGGCGAGGCGAGGCGGGCGGCGGCGGCGCGTGTGTGTGTGTGTGCGCGCGTGAGGCACATACTAACACCATGCACACCCACATGCCTTAGTAGTTGTACACTACTCTTGCACATGTTTCTATATAAACCCACCAACCTCTCATTACCATTTCTATGTGGGATACAAGTTATTTCAATATAACCAACCCACATAACCCATTTCAAGCAACCTATTTCAACTCAATTTATTTATGGATTACACTAAGAAAATGTCTTAGATCCAAACATGAAAGTTTAAGTCCTCATTACAAGGAACAACCTCCAATTGTTAGTTTCCGGAAATTTCATCAAGACCATATTTAAAATATGCCTCAAACTTTCCATTTTCTAACAATCCCCCACAAATCCATACAGAAATGCTTACATATCAGTCCTTATCATGACTTGTTTTTCAGAGTCGGTACCCTTCCGGGTTTGAACCCTCCTAAGTCCTCTACTTCGATGGCTACCGGATCTAGATGGAATGTTTCACCTTGAATCTTCATCCGTTTGGTGTAACCACACTCCATAGACGACGACAAATCAAAGGCTATGGTGCTGATCTACGGCTTTGAGACATTAATGGTCCTGTCTCGATCCTGTTCGTCGAATGCTTCAAGGAATAACCCTTTCCTCTTATTGCGACAACACAATTACATTCGCTTAGCTGGGCATCTCCAGAGATGTACTGCGATCATCTCGTCAAATGACTTGACCCCATTCAGAGTTCAAAATAACTCTTTCTATACTGGCAGTAACAGTACCTTTTAGGTTTACAGGGGATAGACTCAGATACGTGCGTATCAAGGTATATAGTAAAGGTACTACCAACTCACCCTCACAGCTTGTTATTACCACATTGAATACACTTCAAGGGATCTCCTCTCAGGTGTATTGGGTTCCCGCTGCTGATGAATTATGATGGGCTATCAGTCCCATCCCCAACCTAGACTTAAGGACTACTGCATGCTCAAGTCCTTTAGTCAAAGGATCAGCTATATTATCCTGAGTTCCAATGAACTCTACAGCAATAATCCTCTCAGACACTAGACCCCTTATAGACTTAAGTCTAATTTGGATGTGTCTCTTTGTTTTAGCATTATACTTTTCACTACTGATCTTGTCGATAGTTGTATGGCTATCACAATGAACAGCAATGGCTGGAAGCGGTCTGCTTACTACAGGTAACACTGACATAAGTCCATGCAACCATTCAGCCTCCGTCCCCGTGGCATCTAGTGCACACAACTCAGCCTCAAAAGTAGACCGAGTTATCAAAGTCTGTCTAGTAGACTTCCAGGATATTGCTCCACCTGCTAGGGTAAATAAATATCCAGTCACTCCATTGGTACCAGATTTCTTAGCTATCCAAATTGCATCACTATATCCCTCGAGTACTCTAGGGAATCTTCGATAATGAAAACCAAGGGAAATCGTTCCCTTAAGATATCTAAGAACTCTATCCAGTGCCTCCCAATGAGTCTTGTTCGGACAGCTTGTGTATCTAGATAACTTAGACACAGAATAAGAAATATCTGGTCTAGTCACATTAGCAAGATATTGCAAACTCCCAATAATCTGAGAATACCTTAACTGAGACACAGGAATTCCTGAACTATTCTTGACTAGGGCAACTTTAGGATCGTACAGTGTACTAGCGATTCTACAATTTGAATAACCATACTTCTCAAGTATAGATTTCTCTATATAATGAGATTGTGACAATGTTATTACATCAGTTGACTGTGTCAACTTGACCCCCAGAATCACACTAGCCTCACCCATATCCTTCATTTCAAAGTGCCTTTTCAAGAAACTTTTTGTCTCATTAATAATCTCAATATTGGTTCCAAACAATAATATATCATCCACATATAGGCACATGATAATACATTCATTTCCTTTAACCATATAGTAGACACACTTGTCACTTTCATTAACTACAAATTCTGATTCTAAAACAGTATCATCAAACTTTTTATGCCAGTCTCTAGGAGCTTGTTTTAAGCCATATATAGACTTGATCAACTTACATACTTTCCTCTCGTTACCCGAAGCAACAAATCCCTCAGGCTGATCCATATAAATCTCTTCCTCAAGATCACCATGAAGAAAAGCCGTCTTTACATCCATTTGATGGATGACAAGACCATGTACGGAAGCCAATGCTATAAGCATTCGGATTGTTGTCATCCTTGCAACAGGAGAGTATGTGTCAAAGTAATCAATGCCTTCCTTTTGCCTAAAACCCTTAGCTACCAGCCTAGCCTTATGCTTATCTATTGAGCCATCAGGATTCATCTTCCTTTTGAAGATCCACTTACATCCTATAGTAGTACACCCAGGAGGAAGATCAACCAACTCCCATGTTCCATTAGAAACAATAGAGTCGATCTCACTCTTTACAGCACCTTTCCAGTGCCTTGACTCCGAAGAATCCATGGCCTGTCGGAAAGTTAAAGGTTCATCCTCGACATTGTAAATGATAAAATCACTTCCAAAGTCCTTGACTACCTTTGCACGCTTACTCCTTCTAGGTTCATCTACTTCGTCAGGAGTAGAACTACTCTCAGGATCTGCCCCCACATTTGTCATCTTTTCCACATGATCAGGAATAGAACTCGATGTGTGAGTAGGATCATCATTAGAAATATATTGAGGTATGCCAGTCTTCATAGGGAACACATCCTCAAAGAATGTTGCATCACGAAATTCAACTATAGTGTTAGCCACTATACCGTCTATGTCAGATTTTAACACTAAAAATCTCATAGCCGTAGTGGTTTCAATATAGCCCAGAAAGATGCAATCAACAGTTTTCGGACCTAGTTTCTTTCTCTTGTGTTCAGGGACAAGCACCTTTGCAAGGCACCCCCACACACGAAGATACTTTAAACTTGTCTTTCTACTTTTCCATAATTCATAAGGTGTCTTGTCCATATGTTTCAGAGGAACTCTATTCAGAATATGGCAAGCCATATTCAAAGCTTCTCCCCACATGTACTTAGGCAACCCAGAATTAATAAGCATGCTGTTAATCATATCTTTAAAAGTTCTGTTCTTTCGTTCAGCCACCCCATTAGACTCAGGTGTGTATGGTGGAGTCACCTCATGAACTATACCATTGCTTGCGCAAAATTCATTAAACAAGGTACTAGTATACTCACCACCTCTATCAGATCTCAAACGTTTAAGTACTTTACTAGTTTGTGTTTCAGCTTCAGTTTTGAACATAATGAATTTTTCTAGTGCTTCATCCTTATGTCTAAGTAAATAAACATAACAGTATCTACTACAATTATCTATAAAGGTAATAAAATATCGTTTATTATCCTTAGTCAACATGCCACCAAATTCACATATGTCCGTGTGTACTAAATCTAACATTCCTGAATCCCTAACAACATTATGAAAGGGTTTCCTAGTTTGTTTAGCAGTCACACACACTTGACATTTAGATTTCTTATCAATAGCATACTTTGGAATCAACTCTAAATTCATCATATTCTTTAGAGCACCAAAATTTAAATGACCAAGTCTAGCATGCCATAAATCAGACGATTCAATACAATTAACAGAAGGAGCAACACTATCATTAATAAAACTGCCCAAAACAGGCTCAACATTTATTAAAAATAAACCATCAGACAAATAACCTTTGCCAAAGAATGTACCATTATGTGTAATAACTACTTTATTACATTTCAAAGAAAGTTCAAAACCATTTTTAACTAAACAACTTCCACTTATAATATTTCTACGAATATCAGGAACATGGTGCACTCTAGTGAGGGATAGAACACGCCCAGAAGCAAACTTCAGGTCCACGTTTCCTATTCCAAGAACTTGAGCAGCACTCGCATTCCCCATCGTCACTGTCACTCCATGACTCTGTTGATAAGATACAAATAAACTAATATCAGTACAAATATGTACATTAGCTCCAGTATCAATCAACCATTAATGTGACAGATAAGTGGAAAGAAGTACAGGGTTGTAGGTAACATACCCGTCATTGGTTCCAGAGGCAACAACCTCACCAACAACCATGTTAACCTTAGGCCCATCAGTGGTTGCAAGCACAGTATTAGCTTGTGCTACCCCAACAACTTTCTTTGCTTTCTTTGTAGGACAGTCCTTGCTCCAATGACCAACCTGTCCACAAGACCAACATGGTTTGTTTGTCTTTGGTTTGTTAGCCTTGTTCTTGTCATTTTTAGGCCTAGTGTTATCATTCTTAGTGACAGCCTTTCTTTTCTGTCCAAAAGTCACTATATTCACCTTCGAACTCCCATGTTCAGCAGGCATCACATGTCCCTGTTTGGACTTGTGTTGTTCCTGCACAGAGATGTCCAACATCAGGTTTGTCCAAGTGATCTCTCCTTTCTGTCTTTTCAGGGAGAGAGGAAACTCTTCCCAAGACTTAGGGAGCTTTTCAATCACAACCATAACCTGAAACTTTTCAGGAAGGTCCATTCCGGATTCCTTCAAAGCATGCACCAACATCTCAAACTCATGTGCCTGCTCGGTCATGGACTTTGTATCCACCAGTTTAAAATCAAGAAACCTAGCCACAGAATACTTTTCCAACCCTTGCGAGTCAGTATTGTGTGTCTGGTCCAGCTTCTCCCATAAAAGCTTAGCAGTGAAGGAGTCAGATGAATAAACATCGAATAGAGTGTTCGCTAAAGCTGCCAGTATAGCAGCCCTAGCCACCCCATCTTTTTCCTCCCACATAGCATAAGCCATAAGAGTTTCAGCCTTCTCCTGATCAATAACCAGTTTCTCATACTGCACCACCGGCCATAGACCCTTTACCGTTAACCACAGTTTCATCTTTTTCTGCCAACGAGAAAAACCAACACCCCCACCTAATTTATCAGGCATTCCTGACAAATCAATAGGCTGTGGGAAACGGTACGTGGTCCAATCAATGGCGGGTACAGTAACACCAGACCCCGAAACAATAGCACCATCAGGAGTTACAGTTCCGTTAACCATCTTGTTAATTAACAATATATAACACACGAAAATAATCTCTTCAAGATTGTTGGGTATAATTACTAACTACACAGCAACAATAGGGCAGTTATATATATAATTGTATTAACAAGAACAGGCAAAATACCAATAAACGAAACAAACACAAAGGTCGAAACAATAAAATAATTAGAGACTGTAAATAACAAGACAGGAAAGAACACTTATCTATCAAGAGCTTTAACACAAAACTGAAAGATAAAGAAACAGCTGAGTCGCCAAGCCTTCGAGAAGTCTTGACTGTTCTTGAAGAGATTATTGCCCCACTTACGCTGTGTTGGGTTGCAGCAATATCACTCCCAAGATAAAACAGCACAGATCAATCCACTCACAGATATTGCAATGATCAATAGCGACCTGCACCTCAGTTCGCCCAAAAACCTATGTATATTCTGTATTGAGAGAGAGAGAGAGCAGAGAAGAAAAACTGATCCTAGGGTTTTTTCACACAGTTACTTATATCTCACTCCTCACAAACGTTATGTTTTGTATCTATATAAAATACAAAATAAAACGTAAACAGACCAAAAATATTGTAACTGAAGATATGACATTTAATACTAAATATTCTGATTTAATTACCATAACAGTTGTCATCAGGATTTAATAACAGTTACAGCTAAGTCAGGATTTCCTGGTCCATCAGGATTTGATCATCATCAGTACTGAAGTAAAGCCATCAGGATTTGATGTCCGTCAGGAGTGGCATCAGTACTTGATCGACCATCAGGATTTCATCAGGACTGGACCATCATCAGGATTTAACTCCGTCAGGATCCAAGTACTGACCCAGGCATCAGGATCAGTAGTCATCAGGATTTCACTCCAAGTACTGACCAGGCCATCAGGATTTGATCCAAGAACTGGTCCATCAAGATTTAATATAAATCCTGACCCAGTTCGAATAGCTGTTACAAATAAATACTGATACTGTTAAATTAAATCAATAAATAATATTAAATAAACAGGTAATAAAATTCCTCGCCCAGGTCGCCTCGCGTACGCGAGACGCCGAGACATTCGTCCAAATCGCCCTTCGACCTGAGTCGAGTCGAGTCGTGACGTGGCGGGGCGAGGCGAGGCGGGCGGCGGCGGCGCGCGTGTGTGTGTGTGCGCGCGTGAGACACATACTAACACCATGCACACCCACATGCCTTAGTAGTTGTACACTACTCTTGTACATGTTTCTATATAAACCCACCAACCTCTCATTACCATTTCTATGTGGGATACAAGTTATTTCAATATAACCAACCCACATAACCCATTTCAAGCAACCTATTTCAACTTAATTTATTTATGGATTACACTAAGAAAATGTCTTAGATCCAAACATGAAAGTTTAAGTCCTCATTACAAGGAACAACCTCCAATTGTTAGTTTCCGGAAATTTCATCAAGACCATATTTAAAATATGCCTCAAACTTTCCATTTTTAACAGCACTAATATGGAGATTGTCATTAAAAGATGATATAGTTGTTGATATTTATTTAATAAAATTAGTCCAAAAATTATACCTTATATAATTTATTATGATGCATCATAAACAACCCGTGACTAATGCAAGTCTTGTGAATGACAAGTAGAGATTAATACAAAAAATTGAACTAAATGCTGAGATTTTACAATTATCAAAATCGGTAATTAATTTACAATATAGCAAGAATCACTTGTACAAAGTAACTTTTTTTTTTTGCATGTTGTATCTAGAATATTATATACCTATGTTTTCCTCAAAGAACATCAAATATGGGGATAAAGGAAAAACCCCAAGTCCTCTGTCCATTTGAAGAAATCTAGAGTCCAAACACTAAAAGCGGAATTTGAATCCATGAGTATGAAGGACACTGATTCCCCGGATGATTTTAGCCTGAAGTTGAATGGCCTAGTGACCAACATACGTGCGTTGGGAGAAGAAGTAGCTGAGGCTTATGTGGTGAAGAAACTACTCCGATCTGTACCAACGAAGTTCCTGCAGATTTCCTCTACCATAGAGAGCAATTCGGAAATTTGGAAGTGATGATTGTCGAAGAGACTATTGGATCGTTGAAAGCCCATGAAGAAAGGCTTTGTGGGCAACCCGAGAAAAGTGGAGGATAGTTACTCCTTACTGAAAAGGGAAAAATAGGACGGGAAACTTTTGTTAACCAGAGAAGAATGGTTGAAGCGAATAAATAAAGGAGATGTGACTTCGGGACAGAAGGCTCGTGGAAACAATGACTACCGAGGAAAGGATTACAACCTTGGGGGACCTGATAAAAGCAAAATGAAGTGCTTTAATTGCAACGTTTATGGGCATTACGCTGCGGAGTGCAGAAAACCAAGGCGTGAAAGAGAAGCAAAAGAAGAAGTCAACATTGCTCAAATACCCGATGATGAACCAGTCTTACTTTTAACAGAATGTGGGGACAACGATGAAGGCGTGATGTTGATCAATGGAGAGAAAGTATTGCCAAAGCTGAAACAAAGCTACAAGGAGGCGCAAGTGGAATCAAATCTTCGGTATTTGGATAATGGTGCAAGTAACCACATGACCGGGCAACGATCAAAGTTTAATGTGTTGAATGAGAAAGTAACGGGACAAGTCAAATTTGGTGACGGATCTACCGTGAACATTGAAGGAAAGGGATCGATAGTGTTGAAATGCAAGAATGGGGAGGAAAGGACTCTAAAACAGGTATATTACATTCCCTCGCTTTGTAATAATATCATTAGTCTTGGTAAGTTGTTTGAGGAAGGAAACAAGGTGGTTCTCAATGGAGATTTTCTGTGGGTCTATGACAATTCGGGAGAGCTGTTATTAAAAGTTAAGAGATCAATTAATAGACTATACAAAACTATTCTTGAAACCAGCAAACCAAGGTGTATGCTGTCAAAATGTAAAAGAGATGATTGGTTGTGGCACGCGCGTTTAGGCTACGTAAACTTCAGAGCAATGATGTTGATGTCTACAGAGAAAATGGTACGAGGGTTACCAAAAATCACCAAACTAGAGGAAGTCTGTACCGGGTGTTTGATGTCAAAACAGACGAGGAAGTCATTCCCTTCTCAAGCAAGTTACAGTGCAAATGAAGCTCTTGAATTGGTGCACGGTGACCTTTGTGGTCCACTTTCACCAGGTACGCCAGCTCGTAACAAGTATGTATTTCTGTTAGTTGATGACTATACTCGAGTTATGTGGGCATATCTATTGAAGAGCAAAATTGAAGCATTTGATGCTTTTAAAAAATTTCGTGCCTTTGTTGAAGATGGGCCAAACAAGAGAATTAAAACTTTTCAAACATATAGATTTGGGGAGTTCTTGTCAAAGGAATTCTTGTTATATTGTGAAAAGGTTGGGATTGCACGATACTTATAACACCATACTCACCCCAACAAAACGGGGTAGTAGAGCGACGTAACATGACACTAATTAATATAGTAGGCTATATTAAGTTAAAGAAGACAGGGTACGCAAAGAAAATTCTTGAAAAATCAGGAATGGCATATTGTAACTCCACCAAATACCCAATGGATCCCAAGGAATGTATCAACAAAGACGAAGGAGGTGTGGCTGTTAATACCACTCAATTCAAAAGTATGATTGGCGGACTTCGTTACCTTGTCCATACAAGACCAGACATTGCCTACTCGGTTGGAGTTTTGAGCAGGTTTATGGAAAATCCCACCGTATTACATAAGAATGCTCCAAAGAGAGTCTTGCGCTATATAAAAAGCACGCTGGATTTTGTATTAACATACACGAAGAATAGTGGTGAAAATACGCTAGTGGGATACTCAGACAGCGACTTAGCGGGCTATGTGGAGGATATAAAAAGTACTGGAGGTATGGTTTTCTACTTGAATGAAAGCTTGATAACCTGGGTTTCTCAGAAACAAAGATGCGTCGCACTTTCTTCCTGCGAGGCGGAGTTCATGGCGGCTACAGCAGCTGCCTGCCAAGCCTTATGGCTGCGTAATTTGCTTACTCAGATAACATGTAAAAATGTTGGTACAGTTCTACTGTTTACTGATAACAAATCTACTATCGACTTGGCCAAAAACCTCGTATTTCATGGTCGAAGCAAACACATCGACATTCGTTACCATTTTATTCGAGAATGTGTTGAAATGGGTGAGATTGTTGTGAAGCACGTAAGAAGAGATGAACAACGAGCAGATACACTTACCAAGGCGCTTACTGCTGTCACGTTTCAGAAGATGCGAGACCTTTTAGGTGTCAAGGATGTGCTGAGACAAGTTTAGATTAAGGGAGAGTTTGTTGGGAACTAATCTAAACTTTTATTATATTTTGTTTGTTTTATTTTGTTTGCTCTGTAAACCGAGTCTTCAACAAATGTGCAAGTTTTCAGAGTCGTGGAGTGATTGTAGCACTTTAGCAGAATAAACTTGGTAGTCGAGTAATTTTAGGAATGTAGTTTAATAGTTCATATTTTCTAGCCACTTATTGTTTTTGAAGCTCCCTATTTATCTTGTATTGTTTTGCATAATAAAAGCAAGGAGTTCATGGTGCACATTTGTTTTTACAGTTTCACATAAACAGTTGTAGTTTGTATTGATTTCAATTATTGTTTCAACAAATATTTCTCATGAATGGACATGAAATATGGGTATTCAGTAGGTAGTGTGCACTATACATAACCAATACTTAATGGTTTAATGTGTAGGATAGGATAGGTTTAATGTGTAGTATAGTACATTTTTCTTTAGGGTCAGACTTCAACGTTAGAAAAAATTAGTGAAAATTCTAATACCTTAACCTTGCAACATAGTGTATGGTTGAGGGGAAAATTTTGGCCAATTCATCCTTGCATATGAGCATTTCATGATGTTTCTCACTTGGCCACAAAATAATCCAACGCCACAAAATATTACTTGTACAAAATATTCCTATGCAATGTTCCATTTATAAGGCCGCTGCCTATATTAGGTATTAGGGGTTTAGCCATACATCGTTTCAAATAAAATTCATATAAAATGCATAGATACTTTACTTTGGAAGGCCCAACTTAGATTTCATTTTGGTTAAAAATACAACCAAGATTTTTAAAGCCCAATTTATGCATGGTGAATGAGTTTAAACACTATTTTCCAATATAATTAAAATATTTTTTTTTTAAAAATTAGTAGGGATTTGTTGTTACAAATAAAAAAATATTTAGCTAGGTAAAGTTGTAAAACAACTTAATTTTAGTGATTTTTGTTGTTAATATCAAACTTGTTCATGAATACTACCATTACAAATAGTAATGAAAGTGTGGGACACAAATTAATATTTACATAACAACAATTTAATCAAATACAATTTTTAGAAGTAAAAAATATTGTTTGACATGTATTATTTTTATAATATTTTCATATTCATATTGTACTCCTTGGTGTCACTAACTTTATAAAATATATTTAATTATATTAAAAATATATATTAATTGAATTTAGCAATTTTAATGTAAGAAGTAAATTATAAATTGGTAAAATTATAAATAAATATTTCTAAGTGTTATTCACCATTTGAATTTGAGATGACAAACTTACACACAATTTGACTTTTTAGTATGATAGAACATAGGTGAATAACAAATTGTGAATAATTTATATAATGGAATATAAGTGATTAAAAAGTCAAATTGTGTGTAAGTTTGTCATCTCAAATTCAAATTCAATTGATGAATAACAACTAAAAAATATTCATTTGCAATTTTACCAAATTTATAATTACTTCTTACATTAAATAGCCAAATTCAATTAATATAAACTTTTAAAATAATTATATTTGAATTCTCAAAATTTGTGAAGTTGGTGGTACGAGGGAGTAAATATTAAAATGAAATTCTTATAAAACTAACAAATATCAATTAATATTATTACTTCTAAAAATTGTATTTGATTAATTGGTGTCGTGTGAATATTAATTTGTAGGTGATAAGCCTATACACATATATGTCCCACGCTTTCATTATTGTTAGTATTCATATTAAGATGAACATGTTTGATATTAACTACAATTTCTATGAAAACCACTAAAATTACAATGTTTCCCAACATTACCTAGCTAATACATATGCTACCATGAACTTTATTTGAGGATAATAATTAATAGGTCATTTATATACCATCTTATATTAAATTAAATTTTGAAAATTTTGAAATAATCATTTCAAATTATCAATTTTAGTATAATACCTAGCATTTTATTTTCGAAACCTCAATTGATTTAAAAGACTATATGAATTACCAAAATTGTGTTTTTACATATGGGCTAATACATCTTTATCTTAAATCAATTATTTTAATATTCTACCTAGAGTACAAGTTTAAAATCTTATCTTTTTCAAAATACAACAACAAATTTAACAATTTTTAACAACAAATCCCAACTAATTTTTTTTTAAAAAAATCTAATTCAAATATATTGGCCGGTAGTGTTTGAATTCATTAAATTGGGCTTTACAAATCTTTGCATCATGAACCCAAATGATATCCAAACTGGGCTTTACAAAGTAGGGTATCTTTGATATTTCATAGAAAAGGTGTATCAGTAAAGTATAGGTAGCCGCCGCCTTATATATGGGATGTCCGTATGTATCTTGTACAAGTAATATTTTGTGGCCAATTTAGAAACTTCATGAAATGCTCATACGAGGAGGATGAATTGGCCAATATTTTCTTGGTCAACCATACACTATGTTGCAAGGCTAAGGTATAAGAATTTTCATTGATTTTTCCTTCTTCATCTCCTTGTTATTGTATATGTGATGTTTGTATGTATAACCAAAATTTGGAATTAGAACATGAGAACCTGTCAACTAGCTTGTTTATATGTATGTGTGTATGTATGAATATTATCAGAGGATTAAGGATGACTTGTATTTGTTTTTTTACTATTAGCCCTCAACATACAAATGAACATGAATCTGGAAATTGAGGAAACAATTAAATTAGTCAAATGCAAGTAAAGCTAGAATCCATTGCGAACACAATGTTTTTTTTAATCACAAACTTTGGATATCTTTCTTAGGCTTTCAGCAACATCATTTTATTCTATTATTATTAATTCATTTTTTTGTTTCCATCTCATCTAATGTAGTTGATATGGGCTAAAAATATCCCTAGATATGTAATTAATGATATATTAATTAGACCTAGTTCGGTCCAAGAATTAGGCCCGATAAAAGGCCCGAAACCCTAATCATTTATTAATTTCGTAATTAATAAATAGGGAAAATGTACAGCTCATTAAATGAGTTCAAATATGATAAATATCTTGATGAAAGGGTCCAGAATCCCAATCAAACAATATGATGAGTCACAACACTTATCAGATAAGGATAAAACTTGTCTACCAAGTAATACACTCCTTATCAGTCATCAATAATGAGACTTATCAGCTAAGTCTCCTACACTTACTCTAAATACAAGGCTCCTGACGCCTATATAAGGACCCTCGTCCTTCATTCTAGAACTACGTTTTTTGGCTTGATTCTCTACCTAACAGAGATACGTAGGCATCTTGTGAGGACCTGTTTAGTCACGAACCACGAGAGCAGCCATAAAGACACGATTGTCCACCATCATTCATTGAATACAGCCGTCAACATCTAAATCTAATTTTCATTCCATAACATTTGGCGCCGTTTGTGGGAACCGCTATAACACGAAGAACAGCAACCGCTACTGGATCAACTGTCACCACCACTGTTCCGATCACCACGGAACCAGGGTCGTTACCCCTCACCACAGAGATGGTTTCTCAACCACTAGGGACGTTGCCCATCACCACAGAGGTGGTTTCTCAACCACAAGGGACGAATCCCCAAGCTTCCATACCTCAGAACGAGACTAACCCTCTTCAGATGGTTGTCTCGCCCCTCGACCATAACCTTCCCTATGGAGCACAGATCTCCACAACCGTGCTTCCTATAAGCACCAATCCAGCATACGGACTGCCCAACTATCCCCCTGAAGCCGGAGGGAGTGGCCATGCCCCAATAATTCATGAACCATACGAACCTCCCTACATTCGAGGATTGGGACCTGTCCCTGAAGGAAGATACTTGGATTATTCTGGGCCCTACTCTGATGACTACTCGTCTGATGAAGGACGAGATCGAGCACCCAGAAGAAGAAGAGCCAGCAAAGAGCCCCTTGGAAGAAGGAATCGGGGGGCAACTACAAGGGCACCTATGACTGCCATGGAAAGGATAAGGGCTCATGAGGCTGAGATCCAGAAACTAAAGAAAAACATAGAGATAGAGCAACAAAGGAGGCAGACTCAGCCTTCGAACCAAGGGGCAGGAGATGTCCCCATAATTGATTTAGGAACACCTTCAAGGAGGCAAGAAGGAGCTAGGGCTCCAAGGACGGAGATTCCCAAGTCAGATCCCCGTGTTTTAACACAACTGGGTGACCCAGACGATCCTATTCCACCCTTCACTGAAGAAGTAATGGACGCTCATGTATCAAGGAAATTTAAGATGCCTGCTATCAAGGCATATGACGGAACGGGTGATCCCGCAACCCATGTGAGGACTTTTTCGAATGCACTGTTGCTGCAACCAGTCACTGATGCTCTTAAATGTAGAGCGTTTCCTCAAACCCTGGCTGGCATGGCCCAAAGATGGTATAGCCGCTTGCCGCCCAACTCTATCAGTTGTTTCAGAGATTTGAGCACGGCCTTCATCAGTCAGTTCATTAGTGGACGGGTACATGAAAAAAGCTCTGCTTCACTCATGAACTTAACTCAAGAAAAGAACGAGACGTTGAGAGATTACCTCAAACGTTTCACCAAGGAGACATTAAACATACCTGATCTAGATAACAAGGTAGCTATGATAGCCCTTCAACAAGGAACCACAGATGTCTTTTTCAAGATGTCATTGGCTAAACACCCCCCTGAGAGCATGACTGAGCTCCAACAAAGGGTTGGAAAGTACATCAAAGCTGAGGAAAGAATGAAGAAAACTGACACAGGTGGTGGAAATAATGGTGGCTCGAATAAGCGAAAGACGGAGCAAGAGTATGATGTCAAGAACAAATATCCTCGTATGACTAGAGACTCTGATTCAGACACGAAATTTACCGAATATGCAAGGTTGAATGCTCCAAGGAGTCAAATCCTCTTTGACATTGAGAAAGATAGGGACTTTCGATGGCCGAAGCCACTAAGGGGAGATCCTGAGAAGCGAAACAAGAACAAGTATTGTAGGTACCATAAAGACTCGGGCCATGATACTGATGATTGTAGGCAACTCAAGGATGAGATCGAGTTCTTAATCCGAAAAGGAAAACTCGATAAGTTCACTAAGGATGGGAATCGAGGAAATTAGCATGGAAACTATGAAAGGAAAAATTATGATACGAGGGACGACGACCAAGATCATAATCCTAAGGCCCGAGGGCCTGTTATCAATATGATATATGGAGGACCAGCTGCTACGTTAAGGCCTAAGAGAGTCGGGGGGCAGGTTCTCCCAATCGAGGTTATGGATTCAAGAGATGACGAAGAAATAAGGGACTGAGATGCCAGGAACATGGCATGCCCCAAATTTGAAAGTTTATTATGTTTAATTGTTTCCTAATAGTACAAGTAGCAATAAGGTCGACGAATCCATTCTGAGCTCTTAAGCTCTTAGTAGGAAGTAAAGCACTATGTAAGGGTTGAACCCTCTTTTTTAAAGAAAATATTCAAGTTCTTTTTCACTATTTTATTACTTATCTGTGTTTGAGCATTTCCTTATCGTTTTGTTAAAGAGCAAGTTGTACCAATAGCATTTGATTAAAGTGCCAGCCCATTCAAGAGGCCAAGTACTAGGAATTGCCTTACAAAAGATAAGTTAAATAAATATAAGTGAGCAAACAAAACAGATATAACATAAATAGCATGCATGGATGGAAGGTCCCGAAGGATCAAAGAGTTATGTTACAAACGCCAAATAAAATCTTAAAGTCCATAAAAGGACCTTAAATAAAAACAAGATATAGAGAGCCACGCAGGGCCAATAAAATCTACTCTAAGTCATCAGCGGGTCCTTGTCAAGAACAAGGGCATCCCCACGAGGGGCATCTAAGTCCTCTATGAAGTCATCAGTGGTCTCGGACTCATACAAGCCTCGAACGGCTATTAAGGCCCAGGCATTAGCTGACTTCGTGGTTGAATTCACCATTAACAACCAAGAAGTCGGGGGGCAAGAGATAATACCCCATGAATACCCGAAGTTGGGTGTTCTATTTTGATGGACCATCAAAAACAAAATCAAGCGGAGCAGGTTTAGTGTTACAAAGTCCTGATGGATTTTTTATAGAGTATACACTAAAACTTGACTTCCCAACGACAAACAATGAGGCTGAGTATGAAGCCTTGATAGCTGGCTTAGGGCTGGCTGGAGCATTGAGAGTTAAAACCCTGAAAGTAGGTGGAGACTCGAGGCTAGTGGTTTCCCAAGTAAATGGGGAATTTGAGGCCACAGATAAAGTCATGGCCAAGTACTTAAAACTTGTTAAGGCCATCATGACTCAGTTTGATGAATGCTATGTAGAGCACGTTCCGAGGGAGGAAAACGTGAAGGCTGATGCCTTGTCTAAGTTTGCCTCTTCTGAAATTGAAAACTATGCAGGGAGTGTATACTTCCAAGTCTTGAAGACCCCAAGCATCAACAAAAAGTTGGTAGCACCCATTGGTATTTCCAGTTGTTGGATTGATCCCATCAAAGCTCATCTGGAAACTGGGTGGCTGCCCAACGACACTTCAGAAGCACGAAAGCTATACGTCAAAGCACTAAGGTATGCCCTAATTGAGGGAATCCTATACAAAGAAGTCTTTCATCATTCCTTATCTGAAGTGTTTAAGACCCCAAGAGGCAGAATTGGCCCTAAAGGAAGTACATGAAGGAATCTGTGGGCAACACTTGGGGGGCAGAGCCCTTACACATAAAGTTACCCGTCTAGGTTTCTATTGGCCAAGCATACTTGCTGATGCTAAAAGCTATGTGAGAAAATGTGAACGGTGCCAGAAACATGCACCAGTGGTTAGACAACCACCTAAGATGATGACATCCATTAACTCTCCTATCCCTTTTGCTATCTGGGGAATGGATATACCTGGGCCATTTCCAATGGCGAGTGCTCAAAGAAAGTTCTTGATAGTGGCAATTGACTACTTCACCAAGTGGATTGAGGCTAAGCCATTTAGCCAAGATGACCACCAAGCAAGTGATGCAATTCTTCTAGGAAAATGTGATATGTAGGTATGGAATTCCCCGAGTCCTTGTTACGGACAATGGAACTCAATTCAAACAATGATGAGTTCAAGAAATATAGTGAAGAGAATGATATCCAATTACGCTTCACTCCTGTTGCGCATCCTCAAACGAATGGGCAAGCTGAGGTTGCAAATCGAATTATCCTAGATGGACTAAAGAAAAGAGTTTAACACTCCAGAAACACTTGGGTAGACGAATTACTCCCCATACTTTGGGCATATCGTACTACATGTAAAGTCACCACTGGAGCAACCCCATTTCTGCTGGTATATGGGGCAGAAGCAATGGTTCCAGTAGAGATTACCCACACGTCTCCAAGAGTTGAGGATTACGAACCAGAGACAAATGGAGAAGGCTTGAGGTTAGCTTTAGATCTAATTGATGAAGTTAGAGACGAGGCAAATGCCAAGATAGTTCAGCATCAGAAACGAGCATCTTTCTATTACAACCTAAGGGTTAAAGAGAGATTCTTCAGTCAAGGAGACTTAGTCCTCCGAAAGATTGAGGCATCCGGAGTTGGACAAAAAGGCAAGTTGGCCCCAAATTGGGAAGGACCATATCACGTTAAGAACGTGTTTGAACGAGGCTCGTAAAAGCTAGAAACCCTCGAAGGGCATGAGGTGCCAAAAACTTGGCATGCCTCAAACTTGAAATCATGATCTTCCTAGAAAGCAGATGAAGGATTGAGCCCGTTTTGATGGGTAGAAACATCCTCAAAAGCTTTGTCAAGACAAACTACAAATTATTGCAAAGGAAAACATACAAAATATGCATGGCAACTACACAAATAGAGTTGAATACAACGAACCCCGAAGGGTTGAAACCCCTGAAAATTTGAGGAAGTATAGCTCAGAACGAGCTTCGATTCGATATACTGGAAGCTCAAAATTAAAGAAACGAGTGAAATGTTATGTCTATCTTCGTTCATGAAGACCCCTCAATGTGTTTATTACTTTTCATGATCCAATCATGAATAATAAATAAACAAAGCATATGTCGCTAGGGAGGTTCGGGGGGGCAGCGCGCCCCCCGATGGCGGAAAATTTTGCAAAATCATGTATCAGAATACAAGCAAAATCATGTATCAGTATACACACGACCCAAATTCCAGGTCGAATTTACACTGCATCCTGGTCGAACAAACCTGTTCGAAAACGAACTAAAAAATGAGTTCGACATGTTCGATCTGAAGACAGTTTGAGGTCGAAAAACTGAATAAAGTTTCTGGTCGAAATTACACGAGGTTGAGGTCGAAACTTTGAGCTCGAAAATACACTGTAATTCCTGATCGACATGTTCGACCTTGTCCCCCTTTCTGGTCGAAAATAGCCTGGAGAATCCTGGTCGAAAATGACCTAGGATTCCTGGTCGAAAAATCCAGGTTGAAAATGACCTAGGATTCCTGGTCGAAAAATCCAGGTCGAAATAGCCTGGATTTCTGGTCGAAAATTCCTGGTCGAATTTATACTAAAATTCCTGGTCGAACCATTCGACCTCACCCCAGTCCTGGTCGAAAATTCCTGCTCGAAAATGCAAAGAAACGAGGTCGAAAATTCCTGCTCGAAAATGCAAAGAGATGAGGTCGAAAATTTGAGGTCGAAAAAGACCTAAATTTCCTGGTCGAACTGATCGACCTCATTCCAGTTCAGGTCGAAATTGACTTGACTTCCTGGTCGAAATTGACTTGACTTCCTGGTCGAAATTGGCTTAATTTCTGATCGAAAATACTCTGAAAATTCCTAGAATATTAGGAATAATTATTAAAAATACCTGTGGGTACATGGAAATTTCTTAAATATTAGGAATATTTCATATAAATGTCAAATTAGCCTCGAATAAGGCAACAATCGTCGTAAATGTGTAGGTCGCTCCACACTTTGCAATAAGGCGATATTTGTGAAACACTGGTGTAAATAAAGTCCTAGGTAAAGGATAAAAAGACCCCGAATCTCGAAAAAGGTCAATATAATTTCTACGAAAACTTGAAAAGTTTTCCTAGAAATTGGGGGGCAAATGATATGGGCTAAAAATAACCCTAGATATGTAATTAATGATATATTAATTAGACCTAGTTCGGTCCAAGAATTAGGCCCGATAAAAGGCCCGAAACCCTAATCATTTATTAATTTCGTAATTAATAAATAGGGAAAATGTACAGCTCATTAAATGAGTTCAAATATGATAAATATCTTGATGAAAGGGTCCAGAATCCCAATCAAACAATATGATGAGTCACAACACTTATCAGATAAGGATAAAACTTGTCTACCAAGTAATACACTCCTTATCAGTCATCAATAATGAGACTTATCAGCTAAGTCTCCTACACTTACTCTAAATACAAGGCTCCTGACGCCTATATAAGGACCCTCGTCCTTCATTCTAGAACTACGTTTTTTGGCTTGATTCTCTACCTAACAGAGATACGTAGGCATCTTGTGAGGACCTGTTTAGTCACGAACCACGAGAGCAGCCATAAAGACACGATTGTCCACCATCATTCATTGAATACAGCCGTCAACATCTAAATCTAATTTTCATTCCATAACAGTAGTGTACATAATTTTACATCAAAGGCATTCTATGGAATTATATCTTTGTGCTGCAATCGTAACTGTTTTGGTGTCTGATTCATAAACAATGAAGAAAGTGCTCAAACTCCCTTTTATTCTTCTTTTCTCATGTTTGAGCC
The DNA here is from genome assembly GCA_030848705.1 of Heracleum sosnowskyi. Lineage (NCBI taxonomy): Eukaryota > Viridiplantae > Streptophyta > Magnoliopsida > Apiales > Apiaceae > Heracleum > Heracleum sosnowskyi. The sequence goes on along the minus strand of JAUIZM010000013.1, from coordinate 4,958,860 downwards.
AAGAAAGTAAGCTCTTTCTCTCTGTTATATCTTGAATGTACATGCATATATTCCTAATTCATGACAAATGGGTTATCTTAATATTCTTTTTATGTATACTAGTTTAAAGTTGGTACCATTCACAGATTATTAATTGTTGTTTTATTATGTACTTTTTAATATTTTATTAATTGTATTTATTAAAAAATACAAAGGCGGTAAGCAAGACATTTTTTAAAAATTGTTAAGCCATCATGTGCTTTGATGATTTTGTTATTGTTTTGGTTTCGTATATATGTAACAGGTTGGGTTTTCTAAACATAAACCTTGTTGAGGTCCTCAGGGGTTCCTCAAACTTTTGCACAATAGCTACTAATAACTTGTGGTTTCATCTTTGATTGGATATTTAATTTTTTTCCCCAGCTTGTCGATTTATTAATTCATTGTTTGCTTATGTTGAGTGCTAGATGGGGAAGGGTTCTTAGTTTCATAGAATGTAGAGCTTGTCGTTTAGATTTCATGGATTACTCTTTTGCCTGCAGATTTTCAATTTTATTTGAATTGGGTAGTCATTATAATCATTAGTATACTTAATCCTAAAGTCTATATATATATATATATGACGTCATATGTCTCAATAGTTCTAACCTAAATGAAAGGACACCTACATAACTCCTCAAGAGACACACCAACTAATCCTCACAAACAGTCACATACAAACTAATAACTCATCAACACCTTATATAACTCCTCAACACAAACTAATCATCACAAAGAATCCTTCAAACTGACACGTACAAACTTATTAAGAGACCCAGATTAATAACTCATCAACACCTTTTGCGTGTAAAATATTTATTATAACTTTTTAATATGAATTATTCCACTGTTTGAGTTTTTTTTTTTTGAAGAATTTAGTGTGAGTTTTTAATAATTATCATTAACTAATTAATTTTTCTAAACTAAACCTAATTAATACAACATTTACTTTTACTACTATAAGATTATCACTTTATATTTTGTAAAATTTACATACTAACATCTCAAACTTAATAACTTGCTATTTTAAAAAAATTTACACTAACATCTGAAACTAAACCTAACTTAATAACTTTCTATTTTAAAACTTAATAACAAATGAAAAAATAAACTAATGTTATCAATTAAATATATCTTATACTTTTTGTATTTATAACAACTTTGTGCTAAACCGTAATATAAATTAAAACATTATATTATTTAATAGTTTGTTGCCCTTAAATTATAATTTTTTGTATATTAAAAAGTTTATGTATAAATATCTTACTTTTTTTTTTTTGAAACCAAACTGAAATTCCTTAAATTAAAACAAGCCTTAAGACATCGATAGGAAGGTACATCACACCATTCCTTACGATCAGACAAAGAACCGGCCTCTCTCGCCAAAACATGAGCTACTGAACGTCTAATAAAATAAACCGAGTAGGACCCTAAGTCCTTAACAATAGAGGGACAATCCTCAATAATAGACCCAAAATAAGAGGAATCCACTTTCTTACTACCCATAGCCTGAATAACAGCTAACGAGTCAAGCTCAATGTGCACACAGTTTAAACACCTTTTCTTCTACCAAGATAACGCCTCCTTGAACACAAGCGCTTCTGCAACTTTCGGATTATCTACCCCAGACCAAGAGCCACCATACCCAGCTACAAACAATCCCTGATCATCCCGTAACACACAACCAAAAGAACTCTTTCCTGCACCTACAAAAACCGCAGCATCAACATTACAACAGAACCAACCCATCTCAGGCTTTCTCCAAACCAGAACACCTTCTCTGATATTGAGGTTACAACTTGAAGATTGTTTAATGTGCGCTCTCTGCCATTGGAAAAGGAACGAACTAGCGTTATTAACCACCATCGATGGAGGCTGGAACCTTTTATCCCACACCACACTATTTCTATGGGCCCATAACTGCCAAGCTATAGAGCAAATTAATTCCAACACCTTAGAGGCTCTCGACTGAAATAATCCTATCAATATGTTGGATTATTATTAATCTAAACATAAGTAATTGTTTTGTTTGTTTATTTTAGAATAAACTAACGTGTCTTTTATGAACGTTACAGGAGTAGAATTAGTCTGAGAGTAGTTGTTTTTGTTTAGGAAATATAAGCTGGCAAGAGATAAGTTAGGAGGTGTTCCTAATTTGTAGGAAGTTAGTTTATAGAGTAGTAGTGCTATTAATATTTCCTTGTATCCTTCTGAATAAAGTAACCGAGTATTTCCATATTAGTAATCAATCAAACTTGTTTCTGTTGCATTCTTGTATCTACACTTATATTTGGTATCAGAGCTTTAATACCTGTGAAACACATTCAAGTTAACCAATCAATGGACACAAACAAAAGCAAGGAAGGGACGTACGGGCTGAGCTATCCAATGCTAACGAAGACAAACTACACCACCTGGGCAATGAAGATGAAAGTTTTTATGCAGGCCCATGGGGTATGGGAAGCAATAGAACCCAAGGATTCTAAAGCAGATCCTAAGCCTGTTGTCGAGGAAAAGATGGATAAAAGGGCATTGGCTATAATCTATCAAGGGGTTTCAGATGATGTGCTGTTGACAATTGCGGAGAAAAAGACGTCCAAAGAAGCATGGGGATCCATTAAAACAATGTGTCTAGGCGTAGATAAGGTAAGGAAAGCTAAGGCTCAGAAGCTCAAATATGAGTTTGAGTCTTTGAGAATGAAAGAAACGGAACAGTTGGATGATTTCTGTATGAGACTGAATGGCCTGGTCACAAACATCAGGGCATTAGGAGAGAAAATCAAAGAAGAGTACGTTGTTAAGAAGCTATTGAGGGATGTTCCAACCAAGTTCCTTCAAATTGCATCCACCATTGAGCAATTTGGGAACTTGGATACCATGTCTGTAGAGGAAGTAATCGGGTCCCTTAGGGCTCATGAAGAACGCTTACATGGTCAAGTGGAGAACAATGAGGGACAACAACTGTTGCTGACAACTGATGAATGGCTTAAGAGAGAAAACAGCGATGAAAAAGTCCTCCTTACCCGAGAGGAATGAATGAAAAGATCAGCAAAAACTGTCCAGACTGGTGGGAATGATTATCGCACAAGGGACAATTGAATTGTACGCGACATGAGCCAGGTAAAGTGTTTCAACTGCAGTGGTTATGGTCATTTCGCAGCTGAGTGTCGTAAACCGAAGAAAGTGAGGCCACAAAGGGGTGAAGTGAATCTAGCCCAATTAAATGATGAGGAACCTGCACTGTTAATGGCTCTCTGCGAACACAGCTCAGGAGATGTGATATCGTTCATGGAGGACAAAGCCTCTAATTCTATCAAGGAAACACAGGAGAATACGTGGTACTTAGACAACGGAGCCAGCAATCATATGACTGGTTATCGAAATAAGTTCGATAAGTTGGATAAATCAATGAAAGGAGAGGTAAAATTTGGTGATGGCTCATTGGTAAAGATCGAAGGAAAGGGCTCAATCAGGGTTATTTGCAAGAATGGAGAAACTAGAGTCTTAAATGGTGTATATTATATACCTACACTAAAGAGTAACATCATAAGTCTAGGCCAACTCTCAGAAGAAGGGAACCGAGTTGTTATGAATGGAGAGACGTTGTGGGTTTATGATAGCTGTGGAAAACTACTTATGCAGGTCAAAAGGTCAGTGAATCGACTTTACAAGATCCACATAAAAGAGACACAACAACACTGCTTACTGACAAAAAGCGACGAAGAATCTTGGCTGTGGCACCAACGGTTTGGTCACGTAAATTTCAAGGCACTTCATTTGATGACAAAGCATGGTATGGCTCACGGACTGCCTCGCATTATTCAGCCAACAGAGGTTTGTGATGGGTGCATCATGTCAAAACAAACACGTAAGCCATTCCCCACTAAAACTAAATTCTTTGCTAAGAATGTTTTAGAATTAATTCATTTAGACTTGTGTGGACCTATCTCTCCATCAACACCGGCTGGAAATCGATATTTCATGCTATTGATCGATGATTTTAGCCGTATGATGTGGGTATATATGCTCAAGACTAAGGACGAAGCACTGCATTACTTTAAAAAATTTAAACTACTTGTTGAGAATGATGCACAGCAGAGTATACGAGTGCTACGAACAGATCGTGGTGGTGAATTCTGTTCAACAGAGTTCAGAAACTTTTGTGAATCACATGGAATAATACATCATTACATGGCACCCTACACACCACAACAAAATGGTGTGGTAGAGCGTCGTAATCGTACTGTCGTTGCTATGACCAGGAGTATGCTCAAAGAGAGAAACGTTCCGTTGAAGTACTGGGGCGAAGCTGTTCGTCACTCTGTCTTTGTTCTCAATAAACTGCCCACACGTATAATGTCAACTATCACTCCACAAGAAGCTTGGTCTTCACAAAAACCGAGTGTTGATTGTCTGAATGTTTTCGGATGTATAGCCTATATGAAAGTGCCTTCAGTCCACACAAAAAAGCTCGATGATAGGAGTCGAAAGGTAGTTCATTTTGGCAGGGAACCCGGTACAAAAGCTTTCCGGCTATTCGACCCAACCACAAATAGCATCCACGTAAGTCGAGATGTTGTGTTCGTTGAACAAACAGGTTGGGATTGGACTGCAGAAACAACACCCTTAGACCAAGGAGGGCAGTTCATAATGGGAGATCAATTTCAAACAGACACAACCGAACCACACAATCATGGGGAACCACAGTCACCACAGTCATCCTCGACATCAACCTTAGTCTCCACACTCTCTGACACTAGTCCTAGTCCCACAAATTCAGAAACCTCAAGTACTTCCAGCTCAAGCAGTACACATCCTCAGAATTACAGACACATTGATGACTTGTATGCTGCTACAACCGTGGTTGAACTAGAGGAGGAACTTTTGTTATTGGGCATTGATGAGCCTGTCTGCTTCGAGCAGGAAATTACTGAAGATGTCTGGAAGCAAGCTATGGCCACAGAAATCGCTTCCATCGAGAAGAATAACACCTGGCAATTGACAGATCTCCCTCCAGGACATAAAGCTATTGATCTAAAATGGATTTTAAGCTAAAAAAGGATCAACACGGGGCTGTCACACGGCACAAAGCTCGTCTCGTCGCCAAAGGGTATGTCCAGCGTTATGGCATCGACTATGAGGAAGTTTTTGCTCCGGTTACTCGACTTGAAACCGTGCGATTACTTATGGCTCTTGCTGCTCAACACAACTGGGAGGTACATCATTTAGATGTCAAGTCCGCTTTCCTCAATGGTGTCATCCTCGAGGAGGTTTATGTCTCTCAGCCTAAAGGATTCATCGTCCAGGGCCAAGAACACAAAGTCTACAAGCTACTTAAAGCCCTATACGGTCTTCATCAAGCTCCCCGGGCTTGGTACTCTCGCTTGAATCAGTGTTTGCTTAATCTGGGCTTTGTGAAGTGTCCTTTTGAGCATGTCGTTTACACAAAACGAGAAGGAACTCACTCATTAATCGTCGGTGTTTATGTTGATGATCTCCTTGTTACTGGTACTCACATATCAGACATTCTCAAATTCAAGGGGGCGATGAGCAGGGAATTTGATATGTCTGATCTCGGGCGTTTATCATACTATTTGGGTTTGGAAGTTACTCAAGGTACTGGTTATATTGAGCTTAGGCAATCAAACTATCACTAGTACTGGTTATATTGAACGGGCTGGAATGGCAGATTTCAACTCGTCTAAATTTCCTATGGATCATAAACTTCAACTACATGCTGATAAGGAAGGTGAGCCCGTAAACTCTACACAGTACAAAAGTGTCGTGGGTGGTTTGCGATATTTAGTCCACACGAGGCCCGATATTGCTTACGCTGTGGGGATTGTCAGTAGGTATATGGAAAGACCTATAGTGGTTCACATGAATGCTGTGAAACGAATTTGCAGATACATTAAGGGTACCATACAGTATGGGTTGGTGTATACACAGGGACGTGGAAACTACATTCTCTCGGGATTTTCCGATAGTGATTTAGCTGGAAGCTTGGATGATCGTAAGAGCACAGGTGGCATGGCATTTTACCTTGATGAAAACTTAATTACATGGGTTTCTCAGAAACAGCGATGCGTTGCTCTTTCATCATGTGAGGCAGAGTTTATGGCAGCTACAGCTGCTGCTTGCCAGGCGATTTGGTTACAAAGAGTTTTGAGTCATATTATGGACAACAAACCAGGTCCAGTTGTTCTGTATATTGATAACTGATCAGCAGTGGATTTGGCTCGTAATCCGGTTTTCCATGGTAGAAGCAAACATATTGATCTACGTTATCATTTTATTCGAGATTGTGTTGAGAAAGGATTGATTGTGATAAAGCACGTTCGCACGAATGAACAAAGGGCAGACATATTAACTAAGGCGTTGGCTGCATCTAAGTTTGACAAGATGAGGAGTTTGCTGGGAGTTAAGAAATTGGAGATTGTTTAGATTAAAGGGGAGTATGTTGGATTATTATTAATCTAAACATAAGTAATTGTTTTGTTTGTTTATTTTAGAATAAACTAACGTGTCTTTTATGAACGTTACATGAGTAGAATTAGTCTGAGAGTAGTTGCTTTTGTTTAGGAAATATAAGCTGGCAAGAGATAAGTTAGGAGGTGTTCCTAATTTGTAGGAAGTCAGTTTATAGAGTAGTAGTGCTATTAATATTTCCTTGTATCCTTCTGAATAAAGTAACCGAGTATTTCCATATTAGTAATCAATCAAACTTGTTTTTGTTCCATTCTTGTATCTACACTTACACAATATACTCTGAAAAGATGAGTTCATATTCGAGAAACAATCCACCTTAGCGAGCCTCCAACAATTCTGAGCAAACGAACACTCAACCAAGACATGCTCAGTGTTCTCCAAAGCTTCTTGACAAACTGGGCACAAGGGATACACCTCAACGAACCTTTTCCTGAGATTGTCCAACGTTGGGAGACAATTCTGTAAAGCTCTCCAAATAAAATTCTTAACCTTCAAGGGAACAGACAAAGCCTAAAGATTAAGCCAGTTAAAATCCACCCCCAGGTAAGGCATTCGACTAAAATCTTGACACAAACTCTGATACACACTTTTAACCGAATAAACCCCTTTCTCCCCATCTATCCACAACCACGAGTCCTCTGATCTGCTACTACACAAAGGGATTTTTAGGATTTGCTGCACATCATCCTCAATAAATAAGTCCCTCAAAATTTCCAGGTCCATTCCATTCTGCCTCTAACCATAAGACTACAAACCTTAGCATCCTCTAAACCATCCCAAACAGGAGTTAAAATCTTCTAATGACTTACATTTGGGAGCCACGAATCCTTCCAAATACTAACTGACTCGCCCTTACCAATTCTTCTAGCACTTCCTTGACAGACCAGATGCTGAGATGCCAAAATACTACGCCAGACATAACTCAATTATTCCCCAAACCAGCCTCTTCAAAACTACATTTAGGAAAATACCGTGCTTTTAGAAGTCTTGCAATGAACGAGTTGGGATCAGTTAAAATTCTCCAGGTCTGCTTACCCAGCATCGCCAAATTAAACTCCCGGATACGTTTAAAACCCATCCCCCGTATTTCTTTGGATAGCACAGATTATTCCAGGACATCCACCTAATCCCCTTGCTTTTATCCACATCAGAAAGCCACCAAAATTTATTCATAAGGACTTCAATTTCCTCACACAACTTCATTGGAAGAAGAAACATCATACGAAGGAATAGATTGAATCACCTATTTGATCAGAATCTCCTTGGCACCCCTGGATCCAGTAAGCCCCTTCCAGCTTTGTAGTCTATTCCAGATTTTCTCCTTAATATACCTAAACACACCAACTACTACATTATATTTGAAAATTCTAATAACAATTAAGTAACAATTTTGTGTACAAAATTAATTTTATACTTTTAACAATTCCTATTATAATTTTTTTTGAAAAAAAATTAAATGAAACTATTATATAGGATGAACTAAACTTAATATACTATTATATTACAATAAATGTGTAAATTTTGTTATATTTTTACACTAATCTAAATTTTCAACATCATCTTTTGTAATCACAAGAAATAAAACACTATTGCAATAAAGTACAAAATAAAATATAAATGTTATACTTTGAGATATAACATTTCACTTTTAATAGTTATCATATACTTAAAATTGTTACACATATTAAACTTTAAACTAAATTTAAGCATGCTACTTTAATTTCGTAATCTAAATTATAACTTTGTATATAACGTTCATAAAAAGCTAATACAATTTCATAATTTCATGGTTTAGTTTTATCTATTTATGACATCAAAATAGTTCTAACCTAATGAAAAAGACACACATACAACCTATTAATAACAACACCATTTGCCAATAAAATATTTAAGACTTGATAACTCACACGTGAATACACCTTTAAAATTTAAAATACAAAGTTTCATTTAAAACAATAAAATATTTAACACCGAACAAAATTAATTTTATACTTTTAACGATTCTTATTATAATTTTTTATAAAAAAAATCAATAAAGTACAAAATAAAATATAAATGTTATACTTTGAGATATAACATTTCACTTTTAATAGTTATCATATACTTAAAATTGTTACACATATTAAACTTTAAACTAAATTTAAGCATACTACTTTAATTTACTAATCTAAATTATAACTTTGTATATAACGTTCATAAAAAGCTAATACAATTTCATAATTTTATGGTTCAAGTGGTAGGTTTTATCTATTTATGACATCAAAATAGTTCTAACCTTACATATATTCATTACAAACACAGACCCAACTTATTAATAAGTCAACACTTTTGCCAATAAAATATTTAACACTTGATGACTCACACGTGAATACACCTTTAAAATTTTAAATATAAAGTTTCATTTAAAATAATAAAATATTTTACACTTGATGACTCACACGTAAATACACTTTTAAAATTTAAAATACAAAGTTTCATTTAAAATAATTATTGGCTTGCTACAATTATTTTTCTCATTTATCAACACTTTACATAGTTTCCAACTATTTAACACCTTCCCACTTCATAAATTATAACTTTTTAATATGCATTATTCCACCTTTTATTGTGAGTTTTTAATAATTATTATTAACTAATTTTTTTTCTAAACTAAAACTAAGTAATACAATAAGATTATCAATTTATATTTTGTAAAATTTACATACTAATATCTTAAACTTAAAAAATTTCTATTTTAAATAGATTCTACTAATTTTTTAAGAAAAAAGAAACAAAATAAACTAATGTTATCAATTAAATATATCTTATATTTTTTGTATTTATGTACTCTTTATGAAAGATTGAGTTTATATATTTACTCCAACAAAAGTTGATAAACAACTTTGTGCTAAAGCGTAATATAAATTAAAACAGTATATTATTTAATAGTTTGTTGTCCTTAAATTACAATTTTTTATATGAAAATGTTTATGTATAAATATCTTAAACACCAACTACTACATCATATTTTGAAAAGTTTAATTACAAACATATGCAGTAATTATTATATAACAATTTTGTGTACAAAATTAATTTTATAATTTTAACAATTCTTATTATAATTTTTTCTAAAAACAATTACTCAAAACAAAACTATTATATAGGACCAACTAAACTTAATATACTATTGTATTATATTAAAATGTAAATTATATTATATTTTTACACTAATATAAATTTTAAAAATCATCTTTTGTAATCACAAGAAATAAAATATTATTGCAATAAGTACAAAATAAAATATAACATTTCACTTTTAATAGTAATCCTTAAAATTATTACACATATTAAACCTTAAACTAAAATTAAGCATATAACTTTAATTTACTAATATAAATTAAAGCTAATACACTTTCATGGGTTGCAAACGTAAGAGAAACGTACACAAGTATAAATTTACGAAATTGACGATGAGTGCTTATTTTTGACCAATTTTAGTCTTACTTAGAACAATAAACATTTATTTCACCAATTAAAAATGTTTCATAAAAAAATAAGTACTAATTATTTTTTTAATTTTTTTACCATTTAATTTTTAATTAATATATTATAATATAGTATTAAACTAATTAAAAATATAGAAAAAGCTATTATAGAGAAAATTAACTTTGCATTTTTTTAAAAAATTTACAAAATCCGGGCTAAGCAGGGGCAAACAAGTACTAGTATTTTACTATGATGGTACGCATCTGTCATCAGCATGTGTGGGAAAATACATAATTACGAGGCCCAGGAAGATAGAACTATTTCCGAGGTGAAAGTCAAATATTACTTGTCGTCTGGGGATTCAGTGCTTGTTAGATTAGCAAAGGATGCATGTTATATGTAGTTGCAGAGGAGTATTTTAAGGCTTTTGGATCCAACGCAACCATCAATGAATACACACAATGGACAAAGCAGGGACATGTAGTTAATTGATGTAAAATGTAATCTTGCAGTAGTTACGTTAAAGATTGTGGTATCTTCAATGATATTTTATTTCTCATTTATGGTTATCATATGTGAAAAGAGTGGTATGCTGCAGAATTCCAACTCCACGTATTTTCTATATGTCTTTTTGATATTTTTGAAATTTACTGACTGATCATTTTTTCTTTACTGATCAAGTTATATTATGTGATCCTTATATCTCGACCTTGTTCCAAATCACCAAGGTAATGGTTCGAGTATTGATGAAGAGCAGAAAGTAGTTCGACATGCTAAATTTGAGAAAAAAAAACTTCTGCATTAGTGCCCCGGGATGTGTGGTACTAGCGCTTCCTGCTCCATCGCAGGCACACCTGTATGAGCGCAGAACTAGACGGAGCCACAAAGGAAAATGTGAGTGAGTATAGTTTCTTATGTGATGATTTTAGTTTAAAAGTGGTAGTGAACTGGCATGGCATGTCTTTTATGGGGTTTGTTAAAAACATTTTGAGAATCACGGATTATCATTGTTAAAAAAAATTGGGCAATTGTGTTAATGACAAATTGACAATGTCTATTTTATTGGATTGTTATTTCTTTATTGATAAAGATATTATGTGATCCTCAGATCTTGACCTTGTTCCAAAGCATCAAGGTGATGGTTCAAGTATAGATGAAGTGAAAAAGCTCACTCAGGAAGATCCCATAAACAGTTATCCTAAGAAAGTTAAGTAGTAGCTTACTGCACCAGAAACATGATAGTGTTCGTTTAGATGCAACAAATCTAGTTCCTCAAAACGAAGCAGCGGAAAGTGAACCAACAACCCTGAAGTTCAACATTGACCTACCAAGTATTGAACCAACCGGTATACAAGCTCTGGAACCAAAACCCCATCAGTCAGCATTATTCCAGGTTGGTGGAAATATTGAAATACTATGTCAGGATAGTGGCATGCGTGGCTGCTGGTTTGTTTGCAAGATTCTGAAAGTTTTAAGAAACAAATTTAAAGTCCACTACAATGACATGGACAATGTAGAAGGACCGGGCAAGCTAGAGTTACATCATTCCATATATAGCAAACTGTTTTGACTGATTAATGCTGGTGAACAAGCTGTGCTTTAATTTCGGCTTGTTCACCAGCATTAATCAGTCAAAAGAGTTTGCTATATAAGGAATGATGTACCTCTAGCTTGCCCGGTCCTTCTACATTGTCCATGTCATTGTAGTGGACTTTAAATTTGTTTCTTGAAACTTTCAGAATCTTGCAAACAAACCAGCAGCCACGCATGCCACTATCCTGACATAGTATTTCAATATTTCCACCAACCTGGAATAATGCTGACTGATGGGGTTTCGGTTTCAGAGCTTGTATACCGGTTGGTTCAATACTTGGTAGGTCAATGTTGAACTTCAGGGTTGTTGGTTCACTTTCCGCTGCTTCGTTTTGAGGAACTAGATTTGTTGCATCTAAACGACCACTATCCTGTTTCTGGTGCAGTAAGCTACTCCTTGACTTCTTAGGAGAACTCTTTATGGGATCTTCCTGAGTGAGCTTTTTCACTTCATCTATACTTGAACCATCACCTTGATGCTTTGGAACAAGGTCGAGATCTGAGGATCACAAATTATCTTTATGAGTAAAGAAATAACAATCCAATGAAATGGACATTGTCAATTTGTCTTAACACAATTGCCCAATTTTTTTTAACAATGATAATCTGTGATTCTCAAAATGTTTTTAAAAAACCCCATAAAAGACATGCCATGCGAGTTCACTACCACTTTTAAACTAAAATCATCACATGAGAAACTAAACTCACTCACATTTTCCCTTATGGCTCCGTCTAGTTCTGCGCTCAAACAGGTGTGTCTGCGATCGAGCAGGAAGCGCTAGTACCACACATCCCGGGGCAGTAATGTAGAAGTTTTTTTTTCTCAAATTTAGCACGTCGAACTACTTTCTTCTCTTCATCAATACTCGAACCATTACCTTGATGATTCGGAACAAGGTCGAGATATAAGGATCACATAATCTAACTTGATCAGTAAATAAAATATGATCAAGTTAGTTAATTTCAAAAATATCAAAAACACATATAGACAATACGTGCAGAGCTGGAATTCTGCAGCATACCACTCTTTTCACAGATGATAACCATAAATGAGATACAAAATATCATTGAAGATACCATAATCTTTAACGTGACTACTGCAAGATTACATTTTACATCAATTAACACTATATATATATATATATATATATATATGACACAGACACAACAAATAAGCAAATAAATCATAATACCCTAGCCAAGTGACCCCTCATCCTCGGTACGAAGAGGTCAAGTGTTTGACTCTTGATGGAGACAACTATGTCATGAGTGCATGAGTATTTAAATTTTTTGTCATTGACCTTACCCAAGAGAAAAACAAATATACTTGTATAACTAGAAAATTCAAGACTTTAAAATAATTATTCTCTGTCTTAGTTTTAGTGTCCATGGACAAGATCCACGCTTTCACCTTGTACTTATGAGAAAATGAACTTTCTATATAAGTGATGCATTAATTTTATGATCTTGCCAAAATCTATGAGACATTAGAAAAAGGAAACACAACATACATGGATACTTCCATTTTTGTCATGTGAATCCATTATATATGTTCAATTAAACTGATTAAACAATCTCAAGAGACCAAAGCACACTTGGTTCGTCCATCAGGATTTGATCATCATCAGTACTGAAGTAAAGCCATCAGGATTTGATGTCCGTCAGGAGTGGCATCAGTACTTGATCGACCATCAGGATTTCGTCAGGACTGGACCATTATCAGGATTTAACTCTGTCAGGATCCAAGTACTGACCCAGGCATCAGGATCAGTAGTCATCAGGATTTCACTCCAAGTACTGACCAGGCCATCAGGATTTGATCCAAGAACTGGTCCATCAGGATTTAATATAAATCCTGACCCAGTTCGAATAGCTGTTACAAATAAATACTGATACTGTTAAATTAAATCAATAAATAATATTAAATAAACAGGTAATAAAATTCCTCGCCCAGGTCGCCTCGCGTACGCGAGACGCCGAGACATTCGTCCAAATCGCCCTTCGACCCGAGTCGAGTCGAGTCGAGTCGTGACGTGGCGGGGCGAGGCGGGCGGCGGCGGCGCGCGTGTGTGTGTGTGTGTGCGCGTGAGGCACATACTAACACCATGCACACCCACATGCCTTAGTAGTTGTACACTACTCTTGCACATGTTTCTATATAAACCACCAACCTCTCATTACCATTTCTATGTGGGATACAAGTTATTTCAATATAACCAACCCACATAACCCATTTCAAGCAACCTATTTCAACTCAATTTATTTATGGATTACACTAAGAAAATGTCTTAGATCGAAATATGAAAGTTTAAGTCCTCATTACAAGGAACAACCTCCAATTGTTAGTTTCCGGAAATTTCATCAAGACCATATTTAAAATATGCCTCAAACTTTCCATTTTTTAACAGCACTAATATGGAGATTGTCATTAAAAGATGATATAGTTGTTGATATTTATTTAATAAAATTAGTCCAAAAATTATACCTTATATAATTTATTATGATGCATCATAAACAACCCGTGACTAATGCAAGTCTTGTGAATGACAAGTAGAGATTAATACAAAAAATTGAACTAAATGCTGAGATTTTACAATTATCAAAATCGGTAATTAATTTACAATATAGCAAGAATCACTTGTACAAAGTAACTTTTTTTTTGCATGTTGTATCTGGAATATTATATACCTATGTTTTCCTCAAAGAACATCAAATATGGGGATAAAGGAAAAACCCCAAGTCCTCTGTCCATTTGAAGAAAGCTAGAGTCCAAACACTAAAAGCTGAATTTGAATCCATGAGTATGAAGGACACTGATTCCCTGGATGATTTTAGCCTGAAGTTGAATGGCCTAGCGACCAACATACGTGCGTTGGGAGAAGAAGTAGCTGAGGCTTATGTGGTGAAGAAACTACTCCGATCTGTACCAACGAAGTTCCTGCAGATTGCCTCTACCATATAGAGAAATTCGGAAATTTGGAAGTGATGATTGTCGAAGAGACTATTGGATCGTTGAAAGCCCGTGAAGAAAGGCTTTGTGGGCAATCCGAGAAAAGTGGAGGACAGTTACTCCTTACTAAAGACGAGTGGATGAAAAGGGAAAAGAGGACGGGAAACTTCTGTTAACGAGAGAAGAATGGTTGAAGCGAATAAATAGAGGAGATGTGACTTCGGGACAGAAGGCTCGTGGAAACAATGACTACCGAGGAAAGGATTACAACCTTGGGGGACCTGATAAAAGCAAAATCAAGTGCTTTAATTGCAACGTTTATGGGCATTACGCTGCGGAGTGCAGAAAACCAAGGCGTGAAAGAGAAGCAAAAGAAGAAGTCAACATTGCTCAAATACCCGATGATGAACCAGTCTTACTTTTAACAGAATGTGGGGACAACGATGAAGGCGTGATGTTGATCAATGGAGAGAAAGTATTGCCAAAGCTGAAACAAAGCTACAAGGAGGCGCAAGTGGAATCAAATCTTCGGTATTTGGATAATGGTGCAAGTAACCACATGACGGGGCAACGATCAAAGTTTAATGTGTTGAATGAGAAAGTAATGGGACAAGTCAAATTTGGTGACGGATCTACCGTGAACATTGAAGGAAAGGGATCGATAGTGTTGAAATACAAGAATGGGGAGGAAAGGACTCTAAAAGAGGTATATTACATTCCCTCGCTTTGTAATAATATCATTAGTCTTGGTAAGTTGTTTGAGGAAGGAAACAAGGTGGTTCTCAATGGAGATTTTCTGTGGGTCTATGACAATTCGGGAGAGCTGTTATTAAAAGTTAAGAGATCAATTAATAGACTATACAAAACTATTCTTGAAACCAGCAAACCAAGGTGTATGCTGTCAAAATGTAAAGGAGATGATTGGTTGTGGCACGCGCGTTTGGGCCACGTAAACTTCAGAGCAATGATGTTGATGTCTACAGAGAAAATGGTACGAGGGTTACCAAAAATCACCAAACTAGAGGAAGTATGTACCAGGTGTTTGATGTCAAAACAGACGAGGAAGTCATTCCCTTCTCAAGCAAGTTACAGTGCAAATGAAGCTCTTGAATTGGTGCACGGTGACCTTTGTGGTCCACTTTCACCAGGTACGCCAGCTCGTAACAAGTATGTATTTCTGTTAGTTGATGACTATACTCGAGTTATGTGGGCATATCTATTGAAGAGAAAAATTGAAGCATTTGATGCTTTTAAAAAATTTCGTGCCTTTGTTGAAGATGGGCCAAACAAGAGAATTAAACCTTTTCAAACAGATAGAGTTGGGGAGTTCTTGTCAAAGGAATTCTTGTTATATTGTGAAAAGGTTGGGATTGCACGACACTTATAACACCATACTCACCCCAACAAAATGGGGTAGTAGAGCGACGTAACATGACACTAATTAATATAGTAGGCTATATTAAGTTAAAGAAGACAGGGTACGCAAAGAAAATTCTTGAAAAATCAGGAATGGCATATTGTAACTCCACCAAATACCCAATGGATCCCAAGGAATGTATCAACAAAGACGAAGGAGGTGTGGCTGTTAATACCACTCAATTCAAAAGTATGATTGGCGGACTTCGTTACCTTGTCCATACAAGACCAGACATTGCCTACTCGGTTGGAGTTTTGAGCAGGTTTATGGAAAATTGTAGTAAAAGAACAGAAGTGTGTGTGTGTTTGTGATTGTATGTGTATCAGGAAGGCTCATACAAATATGCAAAACAAAAGCAACTGATTAATCATTACGTCCTAGTACAAAGCATAAATAAAAAAGAGCAAAACGGTACTCCTACAAACCAGGAGACTCAGCCCATGATACAGCCCATGAAGTGAAAACAGACTCCTAAAACTACTCAATAACTTGGCATACCAAGTCAAGTACTAACGGGAAAGACTACAACCTAACAGCTTTATTAAAAACTGAAATAAACAAATAAAACTTGAGATTATTATTAACATTCCCTCCCTTAATCTCAAGCATCTTTCACCAGCTCCTGCACACCCAGTAAATTCCTCAGTTTTTCGAACTTCACCACAGCTAAAGCCTTTGTTAATCCATCTGCACGCTGCAAATCAGTCCTTATACATGCTTCACAACTACTTCCCCTCGTTCAACACACTCTCTAATGAAGTGAAAACGGATATCAATATGCTTACTTCTTCCATGAAACACTGGATTTTTCGCCAAATCGATTGCGGATTTGTTGTCAATATATAACACCACCGGACCAATCCTTTCACCTGTCATACTGCAGAGAACGTTTCTTAACCATATGCCCTGGCAAGCAGCTGCTGTGGCCGCCATAAACTCGGCCTCACATGATGATAAGGCTACAACCCTCTGCTTTTGTGATACCCATGACACAATGCTGTCATTTAGGTAATAAACCACACCACCAGTACTCTTTCTGTCATCAATCACTCCACCTAGATCACTATCACAGAAGCCAGTAATCACATTATTTCCACTACTCAAATTATAGACTAGGCCATAATGCAGAGTACCTTTGACATAACGAAGAATTCGATTAACCATATTCAAGTGCATCATTGTGGGTTTCTCCATGTATCTGCTAGCAACTCCAACCGAGTAAGCTATGTCTGGCCTTGTGTTCACCAAATACCTCAAGCCTCCTACCAGACTTCTGTATAGCGTTGGATCCACCAGCTGACCTCCTTCATCTTTGCTTACTTGTTCCTTGGGGTCCATAGGGAACTTCACAGAATTACACTCCCTCAGACCTGCACGTTCAAGTAACTTCAATGCATATCTGCTTTGCTTGAGTTCGATGCTACCTTTCTTCTGATCAACTTCGATTCCCAAGTAATAACTGAGTTGTCCCAAATCAGTCATTTCGAACTTCTCTTCCATTTGTTGCTTAAACCCTTTAACCTTCATTTGATTTGCTCCAGTAACCAGCAAATCGTCTACATAAACTGCAACAAGAAAGCAGTCCTCTCCTGTGCCCTTTGAATAAACAGCGTTTTCATAGGGGCATCTCTCAAAACCAAGCTCAATTAGGCATTTGTTTAACTTAGAGTACCAAGCTCTCGGAGCTTGTCTAAGACCATACAGTGCCTTTATCAGTTTATACACCATATGCTTGCATCCTTGTTTCTCAAATCCCTCCGGTTGAACGACATAAACATCTTCTTTTATTTCCCCGTTCAGAAATGCCGTTTTAACATCCATATGATGAACTTCCTAGCACTGTTTAGCAACCAAAACAAGTAACAACCTCGCAGTTTCAAGCCTTGTGACAGGCGCAAATACTTCTTGATAATCTATCCCATACTCTTGTGCATACCCTTTTGCGACAAGTCGGGCCTTATGTTTAGTGACATTCCCAGCTGCATCCTTTTTCAATTTAAAGATCCACTTCAAACCAATCACCTTTTGACCCACTGGAAGTTCTGCCAATTTCCATGTTTCGTTGCGCTCCATTGAATTTATTTCATTTTCCATAGCCTGTTTCTAGCATTTCTCTCCTGAAGCTTCTTTGTAGGTGGCTGGTTCCACTGTCCCCATGAGATATAGCTCCTCGTCCATAGTCACCTCTTCAGTATCGTCATACACCTCACTTATCAACCGAGACCTCTTTGGTTCAACACTATCATCATAATTATCAGCATTCAACTGTGAAACTGGTGATGTAGTGCCTTGATTCTCCTCTTCGTCATCTGTGCTCCGAGTTTCCGGGCTATTTAGTGTGTTCACCCTTGTGGTTTCAGTAGTCTCTTCATCGTCTTCTAATGGAGTAGGAAACACTACGTCCCCTTTAGACATGCTTTGATCACTGTAAGCCTCCCAGTTCCATGCCTTTCCTTCCTCAAATGTCACGTCTTTACTTACATACACCCGTTTCTGATCAGGATCATACAGTCTATACCCTTTAGTACCTGGTTCTCGACCCAAATTGATGACAGGCAAGCTCCTGTCATCCAATTTCTTCAAACCTGGGTTAGGGACCTTCATGTGGCATAGACATCCAAACACCCTTATGTGAGCTATGTCACATTTTCTGTTCGACCAAGCCTCATATGGCGTCATCCCTGTCAAAGACCTCGTTGGTAACCTGTTCAACACATACATGGAGTGCCTCACTGCTTCACCCCAAAACATTGCAGGTAGGTGTCTCCCCTTTAGAAAACTTCTAGTCATCCCCATCACAGTTCGGTTTCTGCGCTCAACGACCCCATTTTGCTGAGGCGTGTAGGGGTTTGTATATTGTCTTCCAATTCCGTTATCTTCACAATACCTCATAAACTCTGCAGACATGAATTCGCCTCCTCTGTCCGTCCTCAGCATCTTGACCTTGCGCTCAGGCCCATCTTCGACTAAGGCCCTGAATCTCTTAAAAGCTCCAAACGCATCACTTTTGTTTCTCAGCAAGTACACCCACATTACTCTGCTGAAGTCGTCCACAAGAAGAAGAAAATACTTGTTTCCAGATGCTGTGTCCGGGGTTATAGGGCCACACAAGTCAGCATGAACTAACTCATGAGTTTTACTTGCACAAAAACTCGATCGACTTGGGATACCTCTTCTAGTTTGTTTAGCCATTAAGCACCCAGTACATGTCTCCTTTGGCTGCACAATCTTAGGCATTCCCTTAGCCATATTCTCTATGGACAATAGACGTAGAGCTTGATAATTTACATGACCCATTCGATCATGCCAAAGCCTTGAGACCTCATCGACCTTTGACAGTAGGCACTTAGAGGTACAAGACTATATTATCAATCTATATAGGCGATTTTGCGTACGCTTTATCTTCATCAACAATTTTTCACTCTCATCATATACCCACATAAAATTACCTTTTATCATAATATTATAGCCTCTCTTTGTCAATTGGCCTATACTTATGATATTAGTACGAAGTGAGGGAATGAAAAATACCTCATGTAAAATTTGTTCTTGTCCGTCCTTGCACTTCAAAACAATAGAGCCTCTTCCCTTTATCTCAACTGTAGAACCGTCCCCGAACTTCACCTTTCCTGTGATGTTTTCATCAAGCACTTCAAACTTTTCTTTGTACCTAGACATATGATTACTTGCCCCATTATCCATATACCACAAGTTCGACTCTTGACCCTTTTCATCTTTGTCCATAATGAGCTTTGGCCTTACATTTCCTTCATTTACCATTAGCAGCTTAGGCTCATGGTTCTCTAATTTTGCTAATAGCAAAGCCGGTTCATCATCATCCACCTGAGCCAAATTCGACTCTTGTTTTTGCTCCTTAAATCGTTTTGACCTTCGACAATCTGCAGCAAAATGTCCGTACGTGCCGCATGCAAAACACCTTATGCGACTTTTATCCTTAACCTTAACAGAGGACGATTGAGCATCACCTGTTTTGTTGCGTCTTAGCCACTCCTCTTTTGTAAACAAAAGCTTTCCCTCTGAGTGCTCTCTTTTCAGCCATTCTTCTGTCGTGAGCATTAGCTTTCCTTCCTGAACCTCATTTTTGCCTCTGACTCTCTCCTCATGAGCTTTCAAAGACCCAATGGCTTCCTCAACAGTCATTGTTTCGAGATCCCCAAACTGTTCCATCGTGGAGGTGATTTGCAAAAATCTGGTTGGCATGGCTCTTAGCAATTTCTTCACGACATATGATTCTTGCATATCTTCTCCCAGGGCTCGTATATTAGTTACGAGTCCATTGAGTTTCATGTAAAACTCATCAATTTGGTCTGAATCTTTCATACACAACGCCTCAAATTGTGACTTCAAGGTTTGTATCCTTGCCTTCTTCACCTTCTCTGCTCCTTGACAGAGCGTTTTGATAGCCTCCCAAGCATCCTTTGCTGTCTTCTTCTCCGACACAGAGAGCAGCACATCCTCTGGTATGGCCTGATAGATCATTGCCAGTGCAATTTTATCTATCTTCTCCTCAACCACTGCCTTTGGATCACTCGACTCGATGGCATTCCAAACACCTTGGGCTTGCATAAATACCTTCATCTTGAGAGACCATACAGTGTAGTTTCCCCTGGCTAGCAGTGGGTAGCTTAACCCGAAAGAGCCCCCCTTTACTTTGTTCAAATCTGTTCCAGACATCGCAGTCCCGCCTGATCCCTGATGCTCTGATACCAAATGTAGTAAAAGAACAGAAGTGTGTGTGTGTTTGTGATTGTATGTGTATCAGGAAGGCTCGTACAAATATGCAAAACAAAAGCAACTGATTAATCATTACGTCCTAGTACAAAGCATAAATAAAAAAGAGCAAAACGGTACTCCTACAAACCAGGAGACTCAGCCCATGATACAGCCCATGAAGTGAAAACAGACTCCTAAAACTACTCCATAACTTGGCATACCAAGTCAAGTACTAACGGGAAAGACTACAACCTAACAGCTTTATTAAAAACTGAAATAAACAAATAAAACTTGAGATTATTATTAACAAAAATCCCACCGTATTACATAAGAATGCTCCAAAGAGAGTCTTGCGCTATATAAAAGGCACGCTGTATTTTGTATTAACATACACGAAGAATAGTGGTGAAAATACGCTAGTGGGATACTCAGACAGTGACTTAGCGGGTTATGTGGAGGATATAAAAAGTACTGGAGGTATGGTTTTCTACTTGAATGAAAGCTTGATAACCTGGGTTTGTCAGAAACAAAGATGCATCGCACTTTCTTCCTGCGAGGCGGAGTTCATGGCGGCTACAGCAGCTGCCTGCCAAGCCTTATGGCTGCGTAATTTGCTTACTCAGATAACATGTAAAATGTTGGTATAGTTCTACTGGTTATTGATAACAAATCTACTATCGACTTGGCCAAAAACCTCGTATTTCATGGTCGAAGCAAACACATCGACATTCGTTACCATTTTATTCGAGAATGTGTTGAAAGTGGTGAGATTGTTGTGAAGCACGTAAGAAGAGATGAACAACGAGAAGATACACTTACCAAGGCACTTACTACTGTCACGTTTGAGAAGATGCGAGACCTTTTAGGTGTCAAGGATGTGCTGAGACAAGTTTAGATTAAGGGAGAGTTTGTTGGGAACTAATCTAAACTTTTATTATATTTTGTTTGTTTTATTTTGTTTGCTCTGTAAACCGAGTCTTCAACAAATGTGCAAGTTTTCAGAGTCGTGGAGTGATTGTAGCACTTTAGCAGAATAAACTTGGTAGTCGAGTAATTTTAGGAATGTAGTTTAATAGTTCCTATTTTCTAGCCACTTATTGTTTTTGAAGCTCCCTATTTATCTTGTATTGTTTTTGCATAATAAAAGCAAGGAATTCAACGTGCACATTCGTTTTTACAGTTTCACATAAACACTTGTAGTTTGTATTGATTTCAATTATTGTTTCAACAAATATTTCTCATGAATGGACATGAAATATGGGTATTCAGTAGGTAGTGTGCACTATACATAACCAATACTTAATGGTTTAATGTGTACGATAGGATAGGTTTAATGTGTAGTATAGTACATTTTTCTTTAGGGTTCTATGTGTACATATAGAGTCAGACTTCAACGTAAGAAAAAATTAGTAAAAATTCTAATACCTTAACCGTGCAATATAGTGTATGGTTGAGGGGAAAATTTTGGCCAATTCATCCTTGCATATGAGCATTTCATGATGTTTCTCACTTGGCCACAAAATAATCCAACGCCACAAAATATTACTTGTACAAAATATTCCTATGCAATGTTCCATTTATAAGGCCGCTGCCTATATTAGGTATTAGGGGTTTAGCGATACATCGTTTCAAATAAAATTCATATAAAATGCATAGATACTTTACTTTGGAAGGCCCAACTTAGATTTCATTTGGGTTAAAAATACAACCAAGATTTTTAAAGCCCAATTTATGCATGGTGAATGAGTTTAAACACTATTTTCCAATATAATTAAAATATATTTTTTTTAAAAATTAGTAGGGATTTGTTGTTACAAATAAAAAAATATTTAGCTAGGTAAAGTTGTAAAACAACTTAATTTTAGTGATTTTTGTTATTAATATCAAACTTGTTCATGAATACTACCATTACAAATAGTAATGAAAGTGTGGGACACAAATTAATATTTACATAACAACAATTTAATCAAATACAATTTTTAGAAGTAAAAAATATTGTTTGACATGTATTATTTTTATAATATTTTCATATTCATATTGTACTCCTTGGTGTCACTAACTTTATAAAATATATTTAATTATATTAAAAATATATATTAATTGACTTTAGCAATTTTAATGTAAGAAGTAAATTATAAATTGGTAAAATTATAAATAAATATTTCTAAGTGTTATTCACCATTTGAATTTGAGATGACAAACTTACACACAATTTGACTTTTTAGTATGATAGAACATAGGTGAATAACAAATTGTGAATAATTTATATAATGGAATATAAGTGATTAAAAAGTCAAATTGTGTGTAAGTTTGTCATCTCAAATTCAAATTCAATTGATGAATAAACCCTAGTATAGGTAGCCGCCGCCTTATATATGGGATGTCCGTATGTATCTTGTACAAGTAATATTTTGTGGCCAATTTAGAAACTTCATGAAATGCTCATACGAGGAGGATGAATTGGCCAATATTTTCTTGGTCAACCATACACTATGTTGCAAGGCTAAGGTATAAGAATTTTCATTGATTTTTTCTTCTTCATCTCCATGTTATTGTATATGTGATGTTTGTATGTATAACCAAAATTTGGAATTAGAACATGAGAACCTGTCAACTAACTTGTTTACATGTATGTGTGTATGTATGAATATTATCAGAGGATTAAGGATGACTTGTATTTGTTTTTTTACTATTAGCCCTCAACATACAAATGAACATGAATCTGGAAATTGAGGAAACAATTAAATTAGTCAAATGCAAGTAAATCTAGAATCCATTGCCAACACAATGTTTTTTTTAATCACAAACTTTGTATATCTTTCTTAGGCTTTGAGCAACATCATTTTATTCTATTATGATTAATTCATTTTTTTGTTTCCATCTCATCTAATGTAGTGTACATAATTTTACATCAAAGGCATTCTATGGAATTATATCTTTGTGCTGCAATGGTAACTGTTTTGGTGTCTGATTCATAAACAATGAAGAAAGTGCTCAAACTCCCTTTTATTCTTCTTTTCTCATGTTTGAGCCAAGACAGTAAGCTCTTTCTCTCTGTTATATCTTGAATGTACATGCATATATTCCTAATTCATGACAAATGGGTTATCTTAATATTCTTTTTATGTATACTAGTTTAAAGCTCGTACCATTCACAGATTGTTAATTGTTGTTTTATTATGTACTTTTTAATATTTTATTAATTGTATTTATTAAAAAATACAAATCCTCTAAGCAAGACATTTTTTAAAAATTGTTAAGCCATCATGTGCTTTGATGATTTTGTTATTGTTTTGGTTTCGTATATATGTAACAGGTTGGGTTTTCTAAACATAAACCTTGTTGAGGTCCTCAGGGGTTCCTCAAACTTTTGCACAATAGCTACTAATAACTTGTGGTTTAATCCTAAAGTCTATATATATGAGTCATATGTCTCAATAGTTCTAACCTAAATGAAAGGACACCTACATAACTCCTCAAGAGACACACCAACTAATCCTCACAAACAGTCACATACAAACTAATAACTCATCAACACCTTACATAACTCCTCAACACAAACTAATCATTACAAACAATCCTTCAAACGGACACATACAAACTTATTAAGAGACCCAGACCCAACCTATTAATAACTCATCAACACCTTTTGCCTGTAAAATATTTATTATAACTTTTTAATATGAATTATTCCACCGTGTGAGTTTTTTTTCTTTTTTGAAGAATTTAGTGTGAGTTTTTAATAATTATCATTAACTAATTAATTTTTCTAAACAAAACCTAATTAATACAACATTTACTTTTACTACTATAAGATTATCACTTTATATTTTGTAAAATTTACATACTAACATCTCAAACTTAATAACTTGCTATTTTAAAAAAATTTACACTAACATCTGAAACTAAACCTAACTTAATAACTTTCTATTTTAATAACTTAATAACAAATGAAAAAATAAACTAATGTTATCAATTAAATATATCTTATACTTTTTGTATTTATAACAACTTTGTGCTAAACCGTAATATAAATTAAAACATTATATTATTTAATAGTTTGTTGCCCTTAAATTATAATTTTTTGTATATTAAAAAGTTTATGTATAAATATCTTACCTTTGTTTTTTTGAAACCAAACTGAAATTCCTTAAATTAAAACAAGCCTTAAGACATCGATAGGAAGGTACATCACACCATTCCTTACGATCAGACAAAGAACCGGCCTCTCTGGCCAAAGCATGAGCTACAAACAACCCCTGATCATCCGGTAACACACAACCAAAAGAACTCTTTCCTGCACCTGCAAAAACCGCAGCATCAACATTACAACAGAACCAACCCATCTCAGGCTTTCTCCAAACCAGAACACCTTCTCTGATATTGAGGTTACAACTTGAAGATTGTTTAATGTGCGCTCTCTGCCATTGGAAAAGGAACGAACTAGCGTTATTAACCACCATCGATGGAGGCTGGAACCTTTTATCCCACACCACACTATTTCTATGGGCCGATAACTGCCAAGCTATAGAGCAAATTAATTCCAACACCTTAGAGACTCTCGACTGAAATAATCCCATCAATATACTCTGAAAAGATGAGTTCATATTCGAGAAGCAATCCACCTTAGCGAGCCTCCAACAATTCTGAGCAAACGAACACTCAACCAAGACATGCTCAGTGTTCTCCAAAGCTTCTTGACAAACTGGGCACAAGGGATACACCTCAACGAACCTTTTCGTGAGATTGTCCAACGTTGGGAGACAATTCTGTGAAGCTCTCCAAATAAAATTCTTAACCTTCAAGGGAACAGACAAAGCCTAAAGATTAAGCCAGTTAAAATCCACCCCCAGGTAAGGCATTCGACTAAAATCTTGACACAAACTCGGATACACACTTTTAACCGAATAAACCGCTTTCTCCCCATCTATCCACAACCACGAGTCCTCTGATCTGCTACTACACAAAGGGATTTTCAGGATTTGCTACACATCATCCTTAATAAATAAGTCCCTCAAAATTTCCAGGTCCCATTCGATTCTGCCTCTAACCATAAGACTACAAACTTTAGCATCCTCTAAACCATCCCAAACAGGAGTTAAACTCTTCTAATGACTTACATTTGGGAGCCACCAATCCTTCCAAATACTAACTGACTCGCCCTTACCAATTCTTCTAACACTCCCTTGACAGACCAGATGCTGAGATGCCAAACTACTACGCCAGACATAACTCGATTATTCCCCAAACCAGCCTCTTCAAAACTACATTTAGGAAAATACCGTGCTTTTAGAAGTCTTGCAATGAACGAGTTGGGATCAGTTAAAATTCTCCAGGTCTGCTTACCCAGCATCGCCAAATTAAACTCCCCGATACGTTTAAAACCCATCCCGCCGTATTTCTTTGGATAGCACAGATTATTCCAGGACATCCACCTAATCCCCTTGCTTTTATCCACATCCTAAAGCCACCAAAATTTATTCATAAGGACTTCAATTTCCTCACACAACTTCATTGGAAGAAGAAACATCATACGAAGGAATAGATTGAATCACCTATTTGATCAGAATCTCCTTTGGCACCCCTGGATCCAGTAAGTCCCTTCCATCTTTGTAGTCTATTCCAGATTTTCTCCTTAATATACCTAAACACACCAACTACTACATTATATTTTGAAAAATCTAATAACAATTAAGTAACAATTTTGTCTACAAAATTAATTTTATACTTTTAACAATTCCTATTATAATTTTTTTTGAAAAACAATTAAATGAAACTATTATATAGGATCAACTAAACTTAATATACTATTATATTAAAATAAATGTGTGAATTTTGTTATATTTTTACACTAATCTAAATTGTCAACATCATCTTTTGTAATCACAAGAAATAAAACCCTATTGCAATAAAGTACAAAATAAAATATAAATGTTATACTTTGAGATATAACATTTCACTTTTAATAGTTATCATATACTTAAAATTGTTACACATATTAAACTTTAAACTAAATTTAAGCATGATACTTTAATTTAGTAATCTAAATTATAACTTTGTATATAACGTTCATAAAAAGCTAATACAATTTCATAATTTCATGGTTAAGTTTTATCTATTTATGACATCAAAATAGAATACACACATACAACCTATTAATAACAACACCATTTGCCAATAAAATATTTAAGACTTGATAACTCACACGTGAATACACCTTTAAAATTTAAAATACAAAGTTTCATTTAAAACAATAAAATATTTAACACTAAACAAAATTAATTTTATACTTTTAACGATTCTTATTATAATTTTTTATAAAAAAAATCAATAAAGTACAAAATAAAATATAAATGTTATACTTTGAGATATAACATTTCACTTTTAATAGTTATCATATACTTAAAATTGTTACACATATTAAACTTTAAACTAAATTTAAGCATACTACTTTAATTTACTAATCTAAATTATAACTTTGTATATAACGTTCATAAAAAGCTAATACAATTTCATAATTTTATGGTTCAAGTGGTAGGTTTTATCTATTTATGACATCAAAATAGTTCTAACCTTACATATAATCATTACAAACACAGACACAACCTATTAATAAGTCAACACTTTTGCCAATAAAATATTTAACACTTGACTCACACGTGAATACACCTTTAAAATTTTAAATATAAAGTTTCATTTAAAATAATAAAATATTTTACACTTGATGACTCACACGTAAATACACTTTTAAAATTTAAAATACAAAGTTTCATTTAAAATAATTATTGGCTTGCTACAATTATTTTTCTCATTTATCAACACTTTACATAGTTTCCAACTATTTAACACCTTCCCACTTCATAAATTATAACTTTTTAATATGCATTATTCCACCTTTTATTGTGAGTTTTTAATAATTATCATTAACTAATTTTTTTTTTCTAAACTAAAACTAAGTAATACAATAAGATTATCAATTTATATTTTGTAAAATTTACATACTAATATCTTAAACTTAACAAATTTCTATTTTAAATAGATTCTACTAATTTTTTAAGAAAAAAGAAACAAAATAAACTAATGTTATCAATTAAATATATCTTATATTTTTTGTATTTATGTACTCTTTTTGAAAGATTGAGTTTATATATTACTCCAACAAAAGTTGATAAACAACTTTGTGCTAAAGCGTAATATAAATTAAAACAGTATATTATTTAATAGTTTGTTGTCCTTAAATTACAATTTTTATATGAAAATGTTTATGTATAAATATCTTAAACACCAACTACTACATCATATTTTGAAAAGTCTAATTACAAACATATGCAGTAATTATTATATAACAATTTTGTGTACAAAATTAATTTTATAATTTTAACAATTCTTATTATAATTTTTTCTAAAAACAATTACTCAAAACAAAATTATTATATAGGACCAACTAAACTTAATATACTATTGTATTATATTAAAATGTAAATTATATTATATTTTTACACTAATATAAATTTTAAAAATCATCTTTTGTAATCACAAGAAATACAATATTATTGCAATAGGTACAAAATAAAATATAAATGTTATACTTTGAGATATAACATTTCACTTTTAATAGTAATCCTTAAAATTATTACACATATTAAACCTTAAACTAAAATTAAGCATATAACTTTAATTTACTAATATAAATTAAAGCTAATACACTTTCATGGGTTGCAAGTGGTAGATTTTATCCAAACATATTTATTTAGGTAAAAACTAAAAATATTTTTTAGAAACAACTTAAGAGAAACGTACACAAGTATAAATTTACGAAATTGACGATGAGTGCTTATTTTTGACCAATTTTAATCTTACTTACAACAATAAACATTTATTTCACCAATTAAAAATGTTTCATAAAAAAATAAGTACTAATTATTTTTTTAATTTTTTTACCATTTAATTTTTAATTAATATATTATAATATAGTATTAAACTAATTAAAAATATAGAAAAAGCTATTATAGAGAAAATTAACTTTGCATTTTTTTAAAATTTTTACAAAATCCCCGCTAAGCCGGGGCAAACAAGTACTAGTTTTAATAAAAAGGGGGGGGGGGTGCTTGAGTGTGTAATATATGTATTTTACTATGATCCTAATTTTATGATGGTACGCATGTCATCAGCATGTGTGGGAAAATACATAATTACGAGGCATGGGAAGAGAGAACTATTTCCGAGGTGAAAGTCAAATATTACTTGTAGTCCTAGAGATTCAGTGCTTGTTGTTGAGGGTAACGAGATTAGCAAAGGATGCATGTTATATGTAGTTGCAGAGGAGACACAATGGACAAAGCAGGGACATGTAGTTAATTGGGTCAAGTCCTTGTTGAGAAATGATGATTCACCACCATCTAAATTAGGTACGTACTACTTTGGTAAGATATGAGGAGTTATTATATAATTTTTTATTACTTTGTGTTGCATGCATTGAGAACATTTGTGTTTTGTACTCAAGAGTTTATGTTTTTTCCTAGTTGTTGGAATTAGATGTCTTGCATAGTTAATCTTGACGTGGTAAATTTTACTCGGGAAAATGTGGCTTCTGATTCAAGTTTGCTGGTATTCTGCTTCTAATTCTAGTATCCTTAATCTATTGAATGTAATGATTGTTAAGATTGTAACTTCCAGTTAGTCATATTTGGTGTCAGGAGGTGATTTTATGAAGAAGTGAATACAAGCATACCATGTGTTTAAAATCGTCTGTTTTCGGTCATAGTGTTTTCAAGTCCACCATCAATATTTCATATTTTTTTTACAAATATCCTCTTATTATACTGTTTTTTTTTTTACAGACTTATTAAACTGGTTGAGTATAAAGATCAAATTGCATTTCCTTGTTCGCTGGAATTAGTGTAGTGAAAAAATAATTGTTCACATCTTGTGTAGTAGTTCAAACAAGACGAACCAAGTATGCTTCTGGTCTCTTGAGATTGTTTAATCAGTTTAATTGAACATATCTAATGGATTCACACGACAAATATGGAAGTATCTGTGTATGTTGTGTTTCCTTTTTCTAGTGTCTCATAGATTTTGGCAAGATCATAAAATTAATGCATCACTTATGTAGAAAGTGCATTTTCTCGTAAGTACGATTCTAAGGTGAAAGCGTGGATCTTGTCCATGGAGAGTAAAACTAAGACAGAGAATAATTATTTTAAAGTCTTGAATTTTCTAGTTATACATGTATATTTGTATTTCTCTTCGGTAAGGTCAATCACAAGAAATTTAAATACTCATGCACTCATGACATATTTGTCTCCATCAAGAGTCAAACGCTCGACCTCTTGGTACCGAGGATCAGGGTCACTGGGCTAGGGTATTAGGATTTATTTACTTATTTGTTGTGACTGTGTTATATATATATATAGTGCTAATTGATGTCAAATGTAATCTTGCAGTAGTTACGTCAAAGATTATGGTATCTTCAATGATATTTTGTATCTCATTTATGGTTATCATCTGTGAAAAGAATGGTATGCTGCAGAATTCCAGCTCTGCACGTATTGTCTATATGTGTTTCTGATATTTTTGAAATTAACTAACTTGATCATATTTTATTTACTGATCAAGTTAGATTATGTGATCCTTATATCTCGACCTTGTTCCAAATCATCAAGGAAATGGTTCGAGTATTGATGAAGAGCAGAAAGTAGTTCGACATGCTAAATTTGAGAAAAAAAACTTCTGCATTAGTGCCCCGGGATGTGTGGTACTAGCGCTTCCTGCTCCATCGCAGGCACACCTGTATGAGCACAGAACTAGACGGAGCCACAAAGGAAAATGTGAGTGAGTATAGTTTCTTATGTGATGATTTTAGTTTAAAAGTGGTAGTGAACTGGAATGGCATGTCTTTTATGGGGTTTGTTAAAAACATTTTGAGAATCACGGATTATCATTGTTAAAAAAAATTGGGCAATTGTGTTAATGACAAATTGACAATGTCTATTTCATTGGATTGTTATTTCTTTACTCATAAAGATATTATGTGATCCTCAGATCTTGACCTTGTTCCAAAGCATCAAGGTGATGGTTCAAGTATAGATGAAGTGAAAAAGCTCACTCAGGAAGATCCCATAAAGAGTTATCCTAAGAAAGTTAAGTAGTAGCTTACTGCACCAGAAACATGATAGTGTTCATTTAGATGCAACAAATCTAGTTCCTCAAAACAAAGCAGCGGAAAGTGAACCAACAACCCTGAAGTTCAACATTGACCTACCAAGTATTGAACCAACCGGTATACAAGCTCTGGAACCAAAACCCCATCAGTCAACATTATTCCAGGTTGGTGGAAATATTGAAATACTCTGTCAGGATAGTGGTATGCGTGGCTGCTGATTTGTTTGCAAGATTCTGAAAGTTTCAAGAAACAAATTTAAAGTCCAGTACAATGACATGGACAATGTAGAAGGACCGGGCAAGCTAGAGATACATCATTCCATATATAGCAAACTGCTTTGACTGATTAATGCTGGTGAACAAGCTGTGCTTTAATTTCGGCTTGTTCACCAGCATTAATCAGTCAAAACAGTTTGCTATATAAGGAATGATGTACCTCTAGCTTGCCCGGTCCTTCTACATTGTCCATGTCATTGTAGTGGACTTTAAATTTGTTTCTTAAAACTTTCAGAATCTTGCAAACAAACCAGCAGCCACGCATGCCACTATCCTGACATAGTATTTCAATATTTCCACCAACCTGGAATAATGCTGACTGATGGGGTTTTGGTTCCAGAGCTTGTATACCGGTTGGTTCAATACTTGGTAGGTCAATGTTGAACTTCAGGGTTGTTGGTTCACTTTCCGCTGCTTCATTTTGAGGAACTAGATTTGTTGCATCTAAACGACCACTATCATGTTTCTGGTCCAGTAAGCTACTCCTTGACTTCTTAGGAGAACTCTTTATGGGATCTTCCTGAGTGAGCTTTTTCACTTCATCTATACTTGAACCATCATCTTGATGCTTTGGAACAAGGTCGAGATCTGAGGATCACAGATTATCTTTATGAGTAAAGAAATAACAATCCAATGAAATGGACATTGTCAATTTGTCATTAACACAATTGCCCAATTTTTTTTAACAATGATAATCCGTGATTCTCAAAATGTTTTTAAAAAACCCCATAAAAGACATGCCATGCGAGTTCACTACCACTTTTAAACTAAAATCATCACATAAGAAACTAAACTCACTCACATTTTCCCTTATGGCTCCGTCTAGTTCTGCGCTCATACAGGTGTGTCTGCGATCGAGCTGGAAGCGCTAGTACCACACATCCCGGGGCAGTAATGCAGAAGTTTTTTTTTCTCAAATTTAGCACGTCGAACTACTTTTTTCTCTTCATCAATACTCGAACCATTACCTTGATGATTTGGAACAAGGTCGAGATATAAGGATCACATAATCTAACTTGATCAGTAAATAAAATATGATCAAGTTAGTTAATTTCAAAAATATCAAAAACACATATAGACAATACGTGCAGAGCTGGAATTCTGCAGCATACCACTCTTTTCACAGATGATAACCATAAATGAGATACAAAATATCATTGAAGATACCATAATCTTTAACGTGACTACTGCAAGATTACATTTTACATCAATTAACACTATATATATATGACACAGACACAACAAATAAGCAAATAAATCCTAATACCCTAGCCAAGTGACCCCTCATCCTCGGTACGAAGAGGTCGAGCGTTTGACTCTTGATGGAGACAACTATGTCACGAGTGCATGAGTATTTAAATTTTTTGTCATTGACCTTACCCAAGAGAAAAACAAATATACATGTATAACTAGAAAATTCAAGACTTTAAAATAATTATTCTCTGTCTTAGTTTTAGTGTCCATGGACAAGATCCACGCTTTCACCTTGTACTTATGAGAAAATGAACTTTCTATATAATTGATGCATTAATTTTATGATCTTGCCAAAATCTATGAGACATTAGAAAAAGGAAACAAAACATACATGGATACTTCCATTTTTGTCATGTGAATCCATTAGATATGTTCAATTAAACTGATTAAACAATCTCAAGAGACCAAAGCACACTTGGTTCGTCCTGTTTGAACTACTACACAAGATGTGAACAATTCCTTTTTCACTACACTAATTCCCGTGAACAATGAAGTGCAATCTTATCTTTATACTCAACCAGTTTAATAAGACTGTAAAAAAATAGTATAATAAGAGGATATTTGTAAAAAAATTACAAAATATTGATGGTGGACTTGAAAACACTATGACCGAAAACAGACAATTTTAAACACATGGTATGCTTGTATTGACTTCTTGATAAAATCACCTCTGACACCAAATAGGACTAAGTGGAAGGTACAATCTTAACAATCATTACATTCAATAGATTAAGGATACTAGAATAAGGAGAATACCAACAAACTTGAATTAGAGGCCACATTTTCCCAAGTAAAATTTACCACGTCAAGGTTAACAACGCATACAAACTTCGTACTCAATTAAAAAAATGATAAAACTTTAACTATTCAAGACATCTAATTCCAACAACTAGGAAAAACATAAACTCTTGAGTAAAAAACACAAATGTTCTGGATGCATGCAACATAGAGTAATAAAAAATTATACAATAACTCCTCATATCTTACGAAAGTAGTACGTACCTAATTTAGAGGGTGGTGAATCATCATTTCTCAACAAGGACTTGACCCAATTAACTACATCTCCCCGCTTTGTCCATTGTGTGTATTCATTGATGGTTGCGTTGGATCCAAAAGCCTTAAAATACTCCTCTGCAACTACATATAACATGCATCCTTTGCTAATCTCGTTACCCTCAGCAACAAGCAGTGAATCCCCAGGAGATGTCAAGTAATATTTGACTTTCACCTCGGAAATAGTTCTCTTCCCACGCCTCGTAATTATGCATTTTCCCAGACATGCTGATGACAGATGCGTACCCTCGTAAAATTATGATCATAGTAAAATACATATATTACACACTCAAGCACCCCCCCCCCCCAATTCAATTAAAATTGAAAATCTGCACGCAAAAGAGTAATCCATGAAATCTAAACAGTCGACAAGCTTTACATTCTGTGAAACTAAGAACCCTTCCCCCTCTCGCACCCAACATAAGCAAACAATGAATTAATAAATTGACAAGCTGGGGAAAAAACATTAAATATCCAATTCAAGATGAAACCACAAGTTATTAGTAGCTATTGTGCAAAAGTTTGAGGAACCCTCGGAGGACCTCAACAAGGTTTATGTTTAGAAAACCCAACCAGAAATGTGTTACATATATACGAAACCAAAACAAATAACAAAATCATCAAAGCACATGATGGCTTAACAATTTAATGCAGGAAAAAAAATCCTACTAAAATCCATTAGTCTTAGAAGTCTATATTTTATATCACCTCAACTCATTAATTGATTATTAGTATAAAAGTCCATACATTTAAAACGCATTAGGCGCACAGTTTTAGTCCAAGTATTTGACCCAACTTACATACTATAGACGAAGGAAGATCTCTAATTCGGCGTATAGATTGATGCAAATTCTGACAGGTTCCAGAAAGTTTATTCAAGAAGGAAAAAGGGAATTTCAGAAATAAAAACAACTTACCCTAATCTGTTAAAGATTAGATTACATATCAATAATTGGGAAATACTATGCATGTCACATAAATCATGTCAATTAGCTACTTTCTTTGTTTTAGTTTCCTTAAGTTAGGGGTTTTCTAGGAGGCTACTCCAGATGCATATATATGAATATTTTGGCATTGTTATTGGGGAGATGGGAAATAATATAAAAGCTAATATTATATGCTTGAGTGTGAGGCTTAAGTTTTTTGGGTATGAGGTAGTGCTCCTTCTCATTCCTTTCTATTTCTAAGTCTATTTTTGGTCTTTCATATTTGGTTATACAACATAACGTTGGACTAAGATCCTGCATCAGATTTGGAAGGAAAAGACTATTTCCATGGTCGAAGAAAGATTTCATTGGCCAAGTCTTGAGCAGCAGTCATAGTTGCATAGTGTCGGCTAAAGGAACAAGGAAGAATACAGGATTGTATATGCCTCTTCGATTTCCAGATAGACCGTGGCAAGACTTAAGTATGGATTTAGTACTTGGTTTGCCAAAAAACATTACGAGGACAAGACTCGGTCATCGTAGTTGTAGACCGTTTCTAAAAAAATGGCGCACTTCATTCCTTGCTCAGAAA
This sequence comes from Heracleum sosnowskyi, assembly GCA_030848705.1. Classification (NCBI taxonomy): domain Eukaryota; kingdom Viridiplantae; phylum Streptophyta; class Magnoliopsida; order Apiales; family Apiaceae; genus Heracleum; species Heracleum sosnowskyi. The sequence goes on along the minus strand of JAUIZM010000013.1, from coordinate 4,923,929 downwards.
CATTAGTTGCAGTCCACATGCTGTAAAATAATTTTTAAAGAAATTGTTAGACTCCATGGCTTGCCCAAAACAATTGTGTCTGATCGGGATGTCAAATTCACTAGCTATTTTTGGCGGACTTTGTGTCAAATGATGAACACAGTCAGCATACCATCCACAAACAGATGGACGAACGGGAGTCATTAACAGAAGCCTTGGAATTCTTTAACATTGTCTAGTTGGAGGTAAATTGACAACATGGGACCAAATTTTTCCAATGGCCGAGTTTGAGTACAATAGTTCAATTAGTCGAACTACTGGAAGCAGTTCTATTGAGATGGTGTCGGGCATGCATCCTAATAAGCCAGTTGATTTGGTTCCCCTGCCTACTCCAAGTTGTCCTAGTGCAGATACGGAGGCCTTTGCTGAATATATTCCGCAGATTCATGCTGATGTGCATCAAAAGATTGCCACGAGTAATGCTAGTTATAAAAGTCAAGAAGATTCGCATCGCAGACATACTAAATTCGAAGTGGGAGATCAATTTATGGTGCATATAAGGCCCGAGCATTTCCCAAATAGAAAATATAAGAAGCTTCAGTACAGGTGTGTCGCGCCATATTAAATCCTTCAAAAGATTAATGCAAATGCCTATTTTGTGGATCTGCCAAGTGATACAGGAATTAGCAAGATCTTTAATGTTTAAGATATTAGTCTTTACCATGGACATTTCATCGATTTCAGCAGTAGATTCAGTTATTCCTGCTCGTTTACCACCAACTTCTTCCTGCTCGTTTACCACCAACTTCGAATGATCAAGGCCAAATTGAAGATATTGTAGACACTAAAATTGTTTCAGCTCGTAATGGTCGCTATCAAAAATATTTGGTCAAATGAAGGATAAACCCTGGTCTGATGGTACTTGGACTGTTGATGAAGACTTTCAGCGCTTGGATCATAACCTTTATGAGCGGTATCATTCATGTAACTCGTCAGATTGAGTTTTGACAAGCCGGGGAGAAATGTTTCAAATTCTGACAGGTTCCGGAAGGTTTATTTAAGAAGAAAACAAGGAATTTCGAAACAATAAAAATATTTCCCTAATCTGGCAAAGATTTTGGAAAAGATTAGATTACATTTTAATAATTGGAAGATCTGTACTGTTGTTGAACACTAATGTTGTGGGGAAAACCATTGTTTAATGTGAGATTAATGATGATGCAAGGAGGATTAACGGTAGGAAGTGTGCTCATGAATTGAGTTAATTTATTTATGAATTACAAAGGGGAGGGGGAATCGGACATATGACCTCTTTGCCACTAGGCTAGGGAGTGCTCATCGGCTCAATCCTACGTATCTGTATCTGTATTTAATATAAACAAACTCTTATTATGCTTAGCTTTTCTGTTTAGGTTGAAAAGAAGGGTTTAGTGTGAACTTGATGGATGGGACACCTAGCTAGCTTCTCCCCCGGAAAAATGATTGATTTGCAATTGAGAACTTATTCTAAGCATGTTGTATGAATTAGCCACTCTTTCCTCACGAGATTTTGCTTAACAGGGTTAGCATATATTTCCAGAAAGTGTTGGGTTATCAATTATATACAGGAATATTGATTTCCTTTGGTGGGTTCGTCATGAGAGGAGCATCAGTTCTGTTGGTCTGGTATTCGTAATTCACGACTTGAATTCGGAATTTGTTGAATATACTAAAAATCTTTTGCTAATAATTTTCAGTTATCTTACAAATTTAAGATGTTACAGAAAAGATTTAACATATTTATTTTGCATTATGTTTATAAATAGAAAACAAAGAAAAGGGAAAGTACTCTCGTGGGTACGTTCAGTAAACATTTCACAAAAGAGTGGATGTTTGGGGTGTCAAGTGCCATTTTTAGGAAAGACTGGTCAGTTCCATACTGAAATTTAAATAAGACTATGGTCTTTTATATATTAGTAGTTTATAACTTGTACATTAATTTTTTTAAATATTTATAATTATATTAATTCATGAATTTTATAATATTTATAAAATTTTTAATGTTTAAATGTTGTCAATATTTTGTATTCCAAATAATAAAAATATTTATTGTCAATATATTGTTCATTGAATTTTGAACTTATGAAAAAGAATTTTACCTATTAAATTTTACATTCTTTTTTGTCTTAACTGTAGATTGATGATCTCAATTCACTACACCAAAAACGGCCTTTTCCTACCACGAAAATGGTAGGTTTTGTGGGTAAATCGGTAGGAATTGGTGTCTATTCCTACCATTCGACATGGTAGGAATTGCTCAGGTCGGAATTGGTGATGGTAGGAATTGGTGGTCTGTTTCTTAAACGGCCCCCACATGCCAAATGACTGCTCATATGGCGAGCCACATCAACAGCCACATCGACGGCCACATGGCGGTGGACCCCGACACGTCACTTGCCACGAGGTTGACATGTCATGCCACGTGTCACGAGTGGGGGTCACTGCCACGTCATTTTGTGGGGTCACATTTGACCCGGTCGAGGACTATTTCCTACCAACCAAATCCTACCAACGCATTTCCTACCAACTCAAGGGGCACCAAATTGGTAGGTTTTATAACAGAAGCACATAAAAATAGCTATTTCCTACCAAGCAATTCCTACCACCTTCAGTATTTCCTACTAGTTAAAACCTACCGCATTCATCAATTCTGGAAAATGTTATGAAGACGGTAGGAAATGCTATGAAGACGGTAGGAAATCTTACGAAGACAGTAGGAAATGCTTTGAAGGTGGTAGGAATTACTAGACAATTGTTTCAAAAATAAAAAATAAAGCTTTCATTACTTTCCGTATCTAACAAATTGCTCAAATCATTATAAAAAAATAGATCGATATCTAATTCACAAGTATACAACCATAACAAATAATCAAACATTCATTGTATATAAAAATTCAAACATTCCTTACACATAAATCATAATATTCGAAGTTCTTCTTATGCACCAAAACTACAAATCAAAAATTATTTACAAGGCTTAATTAATTATCTTCAAAGTCTTCATCTTTTTCGTTCGGATCTTCATGTTATTTTCTTCACAATCATTTTCTCTATTTCCTCATCATTGTCTTTGAATCTTCATAAAGTACCTAAAATTTACATAAGAAGCAAGAATTAGTACACCTAATAATTAAGAATTATTAGCTAATTAAAAAACAAAATAAGCATGAAGATAAAATTACTTAAATAGGAAAGAAGATGAACAAAGTGAATAAGATGTTAAATTGATTTGAAGAAAATGAAGATATAGAAAAGAAGATGAAGAGATAAAGAAGATGAAAAAAATAAATGATTGTATTATAAGTAATAAGAAGATGAAAATGATTGAATTTTTAGTTTTAGGCGCAATTTTTGAATTTTTCGGGAAATTGTAGCTTATTTCCTACCGATAATGGTAGGTTATGATTCTCAGCAAAAATTTTGAATTTTTGGTTTGGGCGCAATTTTTGAATTTTTAGTTTTAGACGCAATTTTTGAATTTTTCGGGAAATTGTAGCTTATTTCCTACCCATAATGGTAGGTTATGATTCTCAGCAAAAAATTTGAATTTTTTGTTTGGGCGCAATTTTTGAATTTTTAGTTTTAGGCGCAATTTTTGAATTTTTCGGGAAATTGTAGCTTATTTCCAACCGATAATGGTAGGTTATGGTTCTTAGCGAAATTTTTGATTTTTTGGTTTGGGCGCAATTTTTGAATTTTTAGTTTTCAGGCGTAATTTTTGGATTTTTCGGGAAATTGTAGCTTATTTCCTACCGATAATGGTAGGGTATAGGTTTTGGCACAATTTTTTTTTAAAAAAATTAACATAATAATTTTTTTAAATAATATTTTCGACGATCGAAACGTAATGATAATTAAGATCAATTGATTTATGTCATAGGGTAAATGAGTTGTTACCCTATTTTTTTTCTTTTATTATTTTAATTATATTCTTTTATTAGTTGTGCGTGGTAATTTCAATTTTTTGGTAAAAATTTGGCGGAAATTGCCAAAAAAAATGGGTTGTGTGGATTCGAACAACTGCCCTCTCTAAGAACAACCAAGTGCACAACCACTACACCAACATCGTTGTTTGTACTAAATATGCAATTTACTTATATATCATATTTCAGTTCAAGTTTTGTAAATTATAAGTTTGATAGATACATTATAAAAATATAGAAGCTTAAATTAAAAAATTCTAAAATTTTACATACAGCTAAGAAATCAACATATTTAATCATCCGTAAGGTTAGATCGTTGAAAAAAAACAAAAACTGTAACCCTAAACAACCCCTAAAAAGGGAAATTCAATTTTTTTCATAAAATTTCAGGCGGAAATCGGCTAAAATTTTGGATTGCACGGATTCGAACTCGTGCCCCCTCCAACAATGACCAAGTGAACAACCACTGCGCCAAACAAGCTTTTTATAATAAATCAACAAATAATTGATATATGATATTCCAATTCAAGTTTTATAAATACATTTATTATAAAAATATAAGAGTTGAAATTAAAAAAATCCAATATTTTGTATAAAACTAAGAAATCAACATATTTAATCATCCGTAAGGTTGGATCGTTGAAAAAAAATAAATAAAAATCAAAAAGTGTAACCCTAGACAACCCCTAAAACATGAGTATAAACTCTAACTCAATCTTCTAACACTCTTTCGTTTTCTAAACGACTTTAACTTTTTATAATTTTTTTTGTCTAAATTTTTTTCCTTAGCTTCATCAAACTACAAAACGACGTTTCATTAGGGTTGAAATTTTTTATTTTTTAAAATTTGTTTTAAGTAATCCAACCGTAAGGATGTGAAGATTTTGATAATTAAAGAGTATACCCAAAATTTAAAATAATTTCATTATTTATTTCTTGACAATTATAATAAATCTTTATTTTTTATAATAAATTCATCCAGAAAACCTATGATCTGTCCAATTTAAGTTAAATTCGACTTCAATTGGTCAAATATAGTAAATTCTACTGAATTCAGTTGAATTTAGTTAAATTTGACCAAACTTTGTCGAATTTAGCCGTGATTTATTTTCGACCAGATCTTGTTGAAAATAGTGAATTTCAGAATAAACTAATTCCTTTATGCCATGTGTCACACTTCCATTGACTTAGGAGGAAGCACATGGATTGCTCTTTAAATTCAATCTAGACCTTCCATTTCATTTAAAGACAATTTCATCCTAACCATTAATACAATTACACCCACCTCTTTCTCTTTTTTAATCTTCATTCATCCAATCCTATTTTCTTATAAACATTTCTTATACTCTGACTCCTTTCTTATTTCTCTAACAAAATATAATTAGTCAAACACATCTTTTATATTTCAAGTAAGATATATATACATCTTTCATATTAACACATCATCTTACAAAGTTTAATTGCATTTTTCGCATCCGGTAAGTTCATCTCCTCCACTTCCGGCGAGTTCACCTTCACTTCCGATGAGTTCATTTCGGATTATTCTTACTATTCACTAACGGCGTACTGTGATAGCGATTGGATGAGTTTCCCCATGACACGCAGGTCTACCTCCGGCTATTGCATTTTCTTTGGCTCTTCACCTGTGTCCTGGAAGTCGAAAAAAACAAACTGTAGTGGCTCGAAGCTCAGCCGATGCAGAATATAGGGCGATGGCCCCACTACATGTCCTCAACTGTGACAATCAAGCAGGTATATCCATTGCAGCTAATCCGGTCTTACATGAACAAATGAAGCATGTCGATATTGATTGTCACTATGTGCGCGATGAACTAAAAGTTGGACACATTCCCACTGCCAAAGTCTCATCTACTCAGCAAGTTGCTGATATCTTCACAAAAATCCTTCCAGTCAAACTACACTAGGCTCATCTTGACAAGCTCACAAGTACTACTTCCACTTGTAAGCTTGAGGGGGAGTGTTGATGAAGCTCCAATGAATCATGGACCACTTGCCAGTCAACTCTAGCAATCTCCACTTATTCAGCATCTTTTCTTTGTCTTACATTCTCACTACTAGATCATTGGACATGGTCCCAAATAAGTTGTTAGGATATTTTGTCTTTATGTGTGGAAAACTCTCTACTTAATAGACTACAAGTCATCTGGTATTGTAATGCAGTTTTATGAATTTATAACAGAGTTTTGTTTTTCTCCATCTGCATTCTTCATATTCATTCTTGATTACATCTATCAAGAGCATTATTCATCAAAAATTATGTTGTGATCACTTATAACTAGAAAGAAAAGGGTTATCAGAAAAATTCAGCTTGGAAACTAAGCGCAACTACAAGCAGTAGTGTTTTTCTTCCAGTGAGGGGTGAGCATTAAAATTCAAAAATTGTATTATCCTGATTTTCGATTTGGTATTCGATTTTCAAAATTCAAAAATTTGGATATTCGACCCAAAAAACTGGACCGGATATCCGATCCAGATATTTTTATAAATTCGGATCACTTATAAGAAAAGTATCTCTATGTTGCTTTACCTATGACACACTTCACATGTTTTATCCAAACACTCCCTCGAATAATGAAGTTGAAGAATCAATTTTACTTTTTCAGAAGGATGTCCCATTCGTTTATGCCACAATTCTATAGAAGAACTTACGGTAGAAACAACATTTACATTCGAGACACATCGAAAATAATAAAAGCCATCTCGTCGTTCACCTATTCCAATAACCACCCTCGATTGAAGATCTTGTATTTCACGTGTTAGACAAAAATTGAACATAACAATTCTGATCAATATTAAATTGTGAAACAGATATTAAACTGCAAGTTAATTTAGGAACATAAAGAACACGAGTGAGACAAGTTTTGTTCGAAAATGCAACTTTCTCACCATTTGGCAAACCAACCGGACAATGACAAGTTGTCACATCTTTAAGATTCTTCAAACAAGATAAGTTACCCTCACATGATTTGAAGCCCCGGTATCAATTATCCATCCTTTATCACCAGTTTCACTATTTAATTGGTATGCTGTATTTTTAGGATACCCAACGGCTGTAATCAATGATTGCCATTATTTTTTCAAAAAATCGGGCAACAGATACTCTATATATTGATTCACACCTAAGTTCCTAGCGTCCGATCCAATTTTTAATTACTAAGTGGGGATCTCGTCCCTTTTTGGGCCTACGATAGCACACATTTTTTTCCCAATTATCCGGTGGAGATGTTGTTCCTTTTTGGGTCCACCAAATACAATTCAATATTTTTTAATAAATGAGAATATTGGGGGTGGTAGGGAGTCAAACCTGAGTTCTTTCAACTGTTTGCGCTCTAATACCATGTCAAAATTGATTTGTTATTGAATCATTCAATCTCTCAAAGTTACATATGTTTGAGGTTATACATATAAACCCCAATATTATAATATTATTAATTATAATAAATATCCAAAATATAATATAAATATATTTAATATATTTTCCTAACAGAACTGCATATTTTGCCCAACCTTATAGAAAACAAGTTTGGAACAATAATAATGATGTTATCCAAGGCAAACTGCATCATTATAATCCATCAAATATTCTCAAATATTATAGGCATCAAAACTGAATTCTTATTACTTTTCAACATCAAAATTAAATTTTGTGTCATTCTAGAACTATTGTTTGTGCTAATGAGCCCTTAGACCAACATATATGTTGAGACTTAAGATTATCAAACTAAGACTCCAAATAATTGCGAGGAAAGGAGAAGGTGAAGCCCTGATTTGCAATGGTTGGATAAAAGAAATGAGGGAAGCAGAATCTAACGTGCATATGTGCTGAGGAGGAACTTGTAGCCATTAAAATTCTGGAAGGATTGAAATAAGAACCATCAATTGAAGTCTTAAGCAGTCACAAGAATACCTAAACTACATGGGGGGTAAATCTTTAACTTTTCTTAATTTAACATCCATACAATGAATTTCCAGAGTGGTCAAAGTCGTCAGTACAGAAGGGCCTGATAAGATTGAAGAACTCAATGCGATAAGTGCATCTTTTCATTACAGAGATGATGGAATTTCACACAGAATTCTCCAAGACCTCGATGAATTTAAAAAATAATGTTCATATGTAATATTAATCAAAGACTTGCTATAAATACTCTTAAATGATGATAAATAATAATTTATGTTATAGTATATATTACAATCATTTTATAACATAATAATTAAGCTATCAAAATCTTAAAAAGAAAACATTACAATCTACGGTTTTAACAACCATCTCGTGGTTGAAAGGGCTAAATCCAGGCGGAACATCGTTTATGTCAGAATCTCTCTCTAGGAACTTCAGCACAATTGGAATTTGACGTAGGTTCAGGCGGAACATCGTTTATGTCAGAATCTCAAGGAACTTCAGCAGAATTGGAATTTGATGTAGGTTCAGGCCGAACATCATTTAGGTCAGAATCTCGAGGAACTTCAATTATTAATTGGAATCTGATGTTGGTTCAGGCGGAACACCGTTTAGGTCAAAACTGTACTCGTCCGAGAAAGCAATTACTAAGATAACTACTTTGAAAAAGAAATTCTAAAATAACACTACTTACTTGGTGTAAAAGCAAACCTATTCACGTTGTCAGGAAAAAAATAGAGTCCTATGTCTTCCTCGTCCGGATCACATTCTTTAAAATTTAAAAACAGTCCTCAAGAAGTCCTCGTACGAACAGGGCTCAAACTCAAAAACTTTTGGCATTTCTTCAGAAAATTGTTTCGCCTTTGCTGGAGCATGTGATGTTGGACGGGCCCCAAGATAGATACTTGTAGTCCTCTCATCTTTTAATGTGAAGGTTATCCTGATTTTTTATTTATAATAAATGATTATTCTAGATAATGGTTTAAAATAAAGTGATATGACAAGGCATAAAACAACATATATACTTCAGGTAAGGACGATTAACGACTTGGGATATAATAAACAATAAATAGTCCAAGTTAATGGGCTATACATCTCAGGGAAGCAACATACAAAACATTATGCAGCCTTGCATGGAAATAAATACGTAGAAACATGAAACCTAAAGGTACTTAGCTACGAGTTACACAAAATTGCTGAAAGAAGTATAAAGACTAGTTCCTGCACCTGATTGCGTACATAAGGGAACACATCAATAAATGTGGTACTGACAAAATATCGGATCCAAATCCATGACTTGATTGATAATCAATTATACTCTCTATACTTTTAAATTACTTTATATGGAATTTAATAGTGTGAATATAGATTTGGTATTTCTATTGCATACAACAACAAATTGTAACAAAACAGAGTTATCACAAAAGTATTTAGACAAGAAATATTCTGGCTGGCATATGATAAAAGTACTTACATCCAGGAAGCCACTGGAGAACAATTAGTGGGAAAAGTTTCCTCCACTGTATGCACAGCATTCTCAGCATACAAATTCTTCCGTTCAGCATCTGTAGTATGCTCAACACCTGAATCATAAAAACTCTCTCCAAATTACAACCGTAAAGCTGAATTCAATAGAAGCAATTTATAACTGAAACCATCATTCAAATTCATTTGTTTATGACAGTCAGTCAGCAGTACATTAAATGAAAAGCCAGCAGTACATGCTTATTTCATGTAAAATTGATCAATTTTGAGTTAAAGTTATAATGCAATCAATAAAGCAAAAGTTTGTATCAATAAATCTGACATTCATGGGAACATCATAATTCAGAAGTACGAAAGTGCACTAAACTACTAATTGTGTGAACGGGATCCTAAAAATTACAATAATTTTAATAGGGTACAAGGCCCAGTTAAAAAACCATAGCAACAAAATACTTTATTTACCAGGCTTTCAAATTGTCTAACACACTTAAATACCCAAACTACCGAAGCTGCTAAGCATACATAAATTCTTAAGGATAGTTAGTCAATCAATAGTTTCTTTGAATTTCTCTATCTTTCACCTAAACTGATTAGTACTCTTATAATATATCATAGAAATTGTCTCCAAATTACAATTGTATGCTGGATTTAATCCAACCAATTTATGTACTCAAACCATCATTTGAACAAAAGTAAATATTATAAATCTCGAATCAATTTCAAAAAAATTAAATAAAGAATTACCTGGAAACTATATGCCACTGAGGAAGGAGATTCATGGAGCACTTTCTTCATTGTTTTCTACACGTATTTCAAAAATTAATCAACCGTAAGCAATTCATATATATATATATATATATATATATATATATATATATATATATATATATATATATATATAATAGTTAAATTATACAATTAAGAATTTTCAGATATGAAGAGGCAACAATCATATGTATGTATAATCAAAGTGAGTCTCCAGATTGGTACCTTATATGATAAGGCTTCAGAGAGTGATGGATCATAAAGCAACTCGAATTCAGCACAAAAATCATCGTCTATGGACATTTGAATTTGTATGTGTTTGTTATAGATACAAACCTATGTCTCTATAGCGTCTGGTTGGTGTTTTCATATTTGGCGGCCTAAGGAATACAGACTTCTGTATATATATACGTTCAATTTAGGGCTAAATGAGACACTTTATATGAAATTACTTATGTAACCCTTACACATGGATTGTGAAATGAAAGATATTTTTGGATTTTAAATATTCAAATATATTCGATTTACATTTCAAATAATTTATTAGAATTTGAGAATATTCGGTAAGGATCTTATTAAAAGAATTACCATTTAAAAATATTTATACAAGATTTTAAATTATTCTTATAAGTATGACTTTATTCAATTAGAATTTCATATAATTTTATAAAATCTAATGATATTCAAAGAATTATACGCTATTAAATTTTATAATATATTTTATGTTTTTTGAAACCTTACCAAAATATTGGAGATTTTGAATGATTTGTTGTGTAAAAATCGGGAGCCGAAATTACTCGATTGAGGTATTGATTAACAATTAATCGGTGAATCGGGATCAAAGGAATTGCCGGAGCAATAATTGGATGTGTTTTAATATTTTAATTAAATTTAATATAGTAACTTTATTTACTACAAAATGTATTATTAAAAAATAATTCACTATGATTGATCAATATCAGGACGAGAAATGGTGAGATAAACAAGTCCCTCGGAATCTTTAAAATAATTTCTAAGAATTAATCATGAATTTTTGAAAAGAAAATCAAAAATATATAAATACTCCCCCTGTCTCATTCATTTCATTACACATTTGTTTTTTGGATGTCTTTTTGAATATTTTTACATTTCAAAGGTTTGGTGTACTTTTCTCCGCTATTTTACACAATTTCTAAACATTTGTGTTCACGTAAAGAAATTACAGAGACGGAGGGAGGAATACAAAGCCGCTATTTACATTTCATTTGTAATGGGACCGGTGAACGAAATGTGACTCGTGACATTTTTCATATTTGTGGTTCGCGAAAACTAAATTATATAAGATGTGTTTAATTCTTTAATCTTTACAAAAAATATAGCAATAGCTATGGTTATTTTACATCTTGTATCAAAAAACACTTTTTAGTATCAAATTATAGTAATGACTATAGTCATTTATTGGACTTGCTCTTACAAAAGCGACTAAACATAGTAACTAATTTAAATTATTTTTTCAACCCGAGAATTTGTCAATACGTTAACCAAGGCACTAATTTAAAAATGTATATCAATCTGACCATCTTACAAATTTTCAACTCATTGCATGAATTTCTTTAGCAACTAGCTAGGTGGAAACTGGGGAGTAGGATTGGTAATTCTCTGTCGAAAAGGTTTCACAACATTATTTCCAATTTTCCATAATCTAAATTTGCAACATAATTGTTTAGCTCAATAATCCGGCATCATACTCCGGCTAGAAAATATACGGATGATAACAAGTTTAACTACCTCAAATGCATGGTAGTCGTAGTAAGTACTACATTTTCTATGAACTTGAACAGATGAAAGATAAATAAACAAGTCGTTTTTAGTTTTCGTTCTCCAAGAGCAAGGCTACTGCATCATAAGAACAGAAATAAATTTCACGAGATAAAAGGTCATGTCAACTGCTAAGTGTTAACACTTGTTAATAATAAAAATAAAATAGAAAAGAAGTTGACCATGTCAATTAGGGATGGGCGTCGAGTCACTTCGGGCCGCAGAGTGCTATCTCCGACTCCGAAACCCGTCTCGATCCTCGAACGGGGATTATTCCACTCCTCGATCCCCGTAGGGAATCATAGAATTTTTTTTTTAATTTTTTTTGAATTATGAATAATATTTTCTAATATAAATTAACATGATAAACACTACAAGAAAGTAAGGCTAATTTCGACAAACCAAATTCGACCGAAACACAATTCGACAGAATTCAGTCGAAATTATACACTGCGGCTAAATTTGAAAGTTTTTGGTCGAAAATGTATTATACACTGCGGCTAAATTTGACAGATTTTTTTATATTGCCGAATTCAAAACCCGCCAAAAAAAGGAGGGAAACATCGTCGAAATATTAATTTCAAAGATGCAAATTCGACCGAATTCTGTCGAATTTAACTTTTAGTTTTTGTGAGAATTTTGCCGCCTATATCTTTGAATTTAGGAAATGGTGAAATATTTCCCGCCCAAAATTTTTCACACTATTCAAAACTATATATGACATAGTTCTGTCGAATTTTAGCCGCGAGAATTTTGCCACATAAAAGTTTTCAATTTTGTTAAAAGCGGGGAATTTGCTGCCCAAGGTTTTTGAAACTATTCAAAAATATTTTCAAGCGAATTTAGTCGAATTTAATAAATGTGACCGAATTCGGTTGAAAATATTATTTTCAAAAATATTATTAAATATTTAAATTGTTGTACAGGTCATGAAAATTATTTATAAATAGAAGGATAACAATCATCATATGTACAAATTTAGTTTGTACGTTAAAATATTTATATGATAAGAGAATGTTGAATTTTTATTTATCAATACTTTCAGAAAAAATAGATAAGTATCTAATTAATTGGAAAAAATACAAAAAATTATAAGAGTACTGAAAAAACATATTATATTCAATTTAAGTTTTTAAGAATATAAAACCGAGCCAATCGAAAAATCTTCTTAAGTCGCTACAATAACAAGAATAATAAGAATAAGGGTTAGAGCTTTCAAATAATATTCTTAATTAGTTAAATATTTGCACACATCATATATATATATATATATATACATGTATATATTCAATTCTTATTCGTTAATTTTTTTCAAAAAAATAAATAAATATCTAATTAATCCCAAAAAATAAAGAAAATATGAGAGTACGAAGAAGACATATTACATTCAATAAAAAAAAAGTTAGAAAACAATAATGAAGAGGAAATAAAATCTTCTTGATTCGCTACAATAACAAGATTGTTCGATAGAATATGGAGTTTAGGATTTAGATTTTAGGTTTGGGGTTTGTATTAGGGTTGAATTTTTTTATTTTTTAAAATTTGTTTTATGTAATCCAACCGTACGGATGTGAAGATTTTGATAATTAAAGAGTATACCCAAAATTGAAAATAATTTCATTATTTATTTCTTGAAAATTATAATAAATCTTTATTTTTTATAATAAATTCATCCAGAAAACTTATGATCCGTCAAATTTAATCTTAAATTCGACTGCATTCGGTCAAATATAGTAAATTCTACTAAATTTAGTTAAATTCGACCAAACTTTGTCGAATTTAGCCGAGATTTATTTTCGACCAGATCTTGTTGAAAATAGTGAATTTCAGAATAAACTAATTCCTTTATGCCATCTGTAACACTTCCATTGACTTAGGAGGAAGCACATGGATTGCTCTTTAAATTCAATTTAGACCTTCCATTTCTTTTAAAGACAATTTCATCCTAACCATTAATACAATGAAACAATGAAACTCCTTATTATCTCGTGTACAAAGAAGCACCAATTTATACACACCTTAAGGTGTTTGGGTGTCTGGCGTTTTCTCACAATCCAGCTTTCCCTACAGACAAATTTGAGTCCAGAGATGTTCCATGCTTATTTGTAGGATATCCCCCAAGTAAAAACGGTTATAAGCTGATAAACCTGCTCGCAAATAAACCGTTTGTATCAAGGGATGTTAAGTTTTTTGAAACAATTCTTCCCAACCATCCAGATTCTCTATCACAATACATGTCACCATTGCCAATTTCACCGTCCATAATTCAACCAACACCTGCACTAGATGAAGACTTCTATCCAGTCACAACACTAGTCACAACACTCGATGACTCACCACTCATCTCTGTTACAACCGATACAACATCTGAAGTCTCTGAAAACTTCTCATATGCATTATCTGATTCTGAGTCATCGGATCCCCCATCTCCACCTGTTAGAAGATCCACCAGACATCATCAACCTCCTAACTGGCACAATTAGTACCAAATATATCAGGTCAGCTCCTCTACTCATACCCAAGAAAATATTCCTGCAGTATCAAATCTAGCATTCACCACAGTTCAACCACAATTTTGTTATTTTTTATCATCACTTATTTCTCAAAATGATCCCACTCAATTCAAAGAGGCAGTCACTGATTCTGGATGGGTACAAGCAATGAATACAGAACTGAGTGCTCTTGAGAACAACAACACCTGGACAATTACGACATTGCCTCCCAATAAAACTGCCATTGGGTGCAAATGGCTCTATAAGACAAAATATAGAGCAGATGGAACAGTGGAAAGAAAAAAGGCTCGACTTGTTATCTTTGGGTGCAACCAAACCTATGGAGTTGATTTTTCTGAAACCTACACACCCGTTGCTAAACTTACCACTGTTCGAACTCTACTTGCAGTGGCTGCTGTCACAGGTTAGGAAACAATTAACATGGATGTTACCAACGCATTCCTACATGGAGATTTACATGAAATCGTGTACATGAAACTCCTTAAAGGTTACACGAGTGCGGGAAGTCGAATCAAAGTCAATAAAGCTGTGTCAAAACCTGATCCAACACTGGGTTGTCAACTCAAAAAATCTCTCTACGGACTCAGACAAGCACCTAGGCAATGGTTCTCAAAGCTATCTCTGACCTTATTGAAAGACAACTATAAACAGTCTAAATCAGATGCAAGTCTGTTCTTGAAGAAAACAAGTACTCAAATAACTATGGTGCTAGCTTACGTTGATGACCTTCTTATTTGTGGGAGCAGTGCCACACAAATCTCAATTCTCAAACAAATACTATCAACCAATTTTCATATGAAGGATCTTGACCCAGTACGGTACTTTCTAGGTCCGGAAATTGATAGAACATATGCTGGTTTCTTCTTGTCTCAACAGAAGTACATCAAAGTTCTACTGGAAGAATATGGCATGTCCCGAGCCAAATCTCTATCTTTGCCATTGGACTCTCACCTCAAACTCACTGCTACAAAAGGTGATCCTTTGCCCAACCCTATCATTTATCAACCTCTACTTGGTAAGTTAATTTATTTGACAATTACCCGCCTAGACTTGGCATTCTATGTTCAACTTTTAAGTCAGTCCATGCATTCTCCAACCACTATGCATTGTCAAACTACAAAAAGATTATTGAGGTACTTAGTTGGAACTCAACATCAAGGCATTCTGTTGGCTTCCAATAGTACAGCTTAACTAACAGCGTACTGTGATAGCGATTGGGCGAGTTGCCCCATGACACGCAGGTCTACCTCCGGCTATTGCATTTTATTTGGCTCTTTCACCTGTGTCCTGGAAGTCGAAAAAACAAACTGTAGTGGCTCGAAGCTCAGCCGAGGCAGAATATAGGGCGATGGCCCTCACTACATGTCCTCAACTGTGACAATCAAGCAGCTATAGCCATTGTAGCTAATCCAGTTTTACATGAAAAAACGAAGCATGTCGATATTGATTGTCACTATGTGCGCGATGAACTAAAAGTTGGACACATTACCACTGCCAAAGTCTCATCTACTCAGCAAGTTGATGATATCTTCAAAAAAATCCTTCCAGTAAAACTACACTAGGCTCAGCTTGACAAGCTCACAAGTACTGCTTCCACTTGTAAGCTTGAGGGGGAGTGTTGAGGAAGCTCCAATGAATCATGGATCACTTGCCAGTCAACTCTAGCAACCTCCACTTATTCAACATCTTTTCTTTGTCTTACATTCTCACTACTAGATCATTGGACATGGTCCCAAATAAGTTGTTAGGATATTTTGTCTTTATGTGTGGAAAACTCTCTACTTAATAGACTACAAGTCATCTGGTATTGTAATGCAGTTTTATCAATTTATAATAGAGTTTTGTTTTTCTCCATCTGCATTCTTCATATTCATTCTTGATTACATCTATCAAGAGCATTATTCATCAAAAATTATTCTGTCATCACTTATAACTAGAAAGAAAAGTGTTATCAGAAAAATTCCAGCTTGGAAAATAAGCGCAACTACGAGCAGTAGTGTTTTTCTTCCAGTTAGGGGTGAGCATTAAAATTCGAAAATCGTATTATCCTGATTTTCGATTTGGTATTCGATTTTAAAAATTCAAAATTTTGGATATTCAACCCGAAAAACTGGACCAGATATCTGATCCAGATATTTTTTATAAATTCGGATCACTTATAAGAAAATTATCTCTATTTTGCTTTGCCTATGACACACTTCACATGTTTTATCCAAACAATCTCTCGAATAATGAAGTTGAAGAATCAATTTTACTTTTTCAGAAGGATGTCCCATTCGTTTATGCCACAATTCTATAGAAGAACTTACGGTAGAAACAACATTTACATTCGAGACACATCGAAAATAATAAAAGCCATCTCGTCATTCACCTATTCCAATAACCTCCCTCGATTGAAGATCTTGTAATTCACGTGTTAGACAAAAATTGAACATAACAATTCTGATCAATATTAAATTGTGAAACAGATATTAAACTGCAAGTTAATTTAGGAAGATAAAGAACACGAATGAGACAAATTTTGTTCGAAAATACAACTTTCTCACCATTTGGCAAACCAACGGGACAATGACAAGTTATCACATCTTTAAGATTCTTCAAACAAGATAAGTTACCCTCATATGATTTGAAGCCCCGGTATCAATTATCCATCATTGATCATCAGTTTCACTATTTAATTGGTATGCTGTATTTTTAGGATACCCAACGACTATAATCAATGATTGCCATTGTTTTTTCAAAAAATCGGGCAACACATACTCTATATATTGATTCACATCTGCGGAAGTAAGGGTTATATTACCTGCCTCTGTTACCATGTTAAGTTATCAGTTGTCCTAAAACCCTAAGTTCCTAGCGTCCCATCCAATTTTCAATTACTAAGTGGGGATCTCGTCCCTTTTTGGGCCTACTATAGCACACATTTTTCTCACCAATTATCCGGTGGAGATCTTGTTCCTTTTTGGGTCCACCAAAGGCAAACTGCATCATTATAATCCATCAAATATTCGCAAATATTATAGGCATCAAAACTGAATTCTTATTTCTTTTCAACATCAAAATTAAATTTTGTTTCATTCTAGAACTATTGTTTGTGCTAATGAGCCCTAAGCCCAACATATATGTTGAGACTTAAGATTATCAAACTAAGACTCCAAATAATTGCGAGGAAAGGAGAAGGTGAAGCCCTGATTTGCAAAGGTTGGATAAAAGAAATGAGGGAAGCATAATCTAATGTGCATATGTGCTGAGGAGGAACTTGTAGCCATTAAAATTCTGGAAGGATTGAAGTAAGAACCATCAATTGAAGTCTTAATCAGTCACAAGAATACCTAAACTACATGGGGAGTAAATCTTTAACTTTTCTTAATTTAACATTCATACAATGAATTTCCAGAGTGGTCAAAGTCGTCAGTACAGAAGGGCCCGATAAGATTGAAGAACTCAATGCGATAAGTGCATCTTTTCATTACAGAGATGATGGAATTTCACACAGAATTCTCCAAGACCTCGATGAATTTAAAAACAATGTTCATATGTAATACTAATCAAAGACTTGCTATAAATACTCTTAAATAAAGATAAATAATAATTTATGTTATAGTATATATTACAATCATTTTATAACATAATAATTAAGCTATCAAAATCTTAAAAAGAAAACATTACAATCAAAGATTTTAACAACCATCCCCTCGTTGAAAGGCTAAATCCAGGCAGAACATCTTTTATGTCAGAATCTCTAGGAACTTCAGCAGAATTGGAATTTGACGTAGGTTCAGGCGGAACATCGTTTATGTCAGAATCTCTAGGAACTTCAGCAGAATTGGAATTTGATGTGGGTTCAGGCGGAACATCATTTAGGTCAGAATCTCGAGGAACTTCAGCATAATTGGAATCTGATGTAGGTTTAGGCGGAACACCGTTTAGGTCAAAACTGTACTTGTCCCACCTTCAAAATGAAAGCAATTACTAAGATAACTACTTTGAAAAAGAAATTCTAAAATAACACTACTTAGTGTAAAAGCAAACCTATTCACGTTGTCATGAAAAAAATAGAGTCCTATGTCTTCCTCGTCAGGATCACATTGCTTAAAATTTAAAAACAGTCCTCAAGAAGTCCTCGTACGAACAGGGCTCAAACTCAAGAACTTTTGGCATTTCTTCAGAAAATTGTTTCGCCTTTGCTGGAGCATGTGATGTTGGATGGGCCCCAAGATAGATACTTGTAGTCCTCTCATCTTTTAATCTAAAGGTTATCCTGATTTTTTATTTATAATAAATGATTATTCTAGATAATGGTTTAAAATAAAGTGATATGACAAGGCATAAAACAACATATATACTTGAGGTAAGGACGATTAATGACTTGGGATATAATAAACAATAAATAGTCCAAGCTAATCGGCTATACATCTCAGGGAAGCAACATACAAAACATTATGCAGCCTTACACGGAAGTAATTAGGTAGAAACATGAAACCTATCGGTACTTAGCTACGAGCTACACAAAATTGCTGAAAGAAGTATAAAGACTAGTTCCTGCACCTGATAGCGTACATAACGGAACACATCAATAAATGTGGTACTGACAAAAATATCGGATCCAAATCCATGACTTGATTGATAATCAATTATACTCTCTATACTTTTAAATTACTTTATATGGATTTTTTTTTTTTTTTTGCTAATTTACTCTATATGGAATTTAATAGTGTGAATATAGATTTGGTATTTCTATTGCATACAACAACAAATTGTAACAAAACAGAGTTATCACAAAAGTATTTAGACAAGGAATATTCTGGCTGGCATATAATAAAAGTACTTACATCCAGGAAGCCACTGGAGAACAATTAGTGGGAAAAGTTTCCTCCACTGTATGCACAGCATTCTCAGCATACAAATTCTTCGGTTCAGCATCTGTAGTATGCTCAACACCTGAATCATAAAAACTCTCTCCAAATTACAACCGTAAAGCTGAATTCAATAGAAGCAATTTATAACTGAAACCATCATTCAAATTCAAATTCATTTGTTTACGACAGTCAGCAGTCAGCAGTACATTAAATGAAAAGCCAGCAGTACATGCTTATTTCATGTAAAATTGATCAATTTTGAGTTAAAGTTATAATGCAATCAATAAATCAAAAGTTTGTATCAATAAATCTGACATTCATGGGAACATCATAATTCAGAAGTACGAAAGTGCACTAAACTACTAATTGTGTGAACGGGATCCTAAAAATTACAATAATTTTAATAGGGTACAAGGCCCAGTTAAAAAACCATAGCAACAAAATACTTTATTTATCAGGCTTTCAAATTGTCTAACACACTTAAATATCCAAACTACCTAAGCTGCTAAGCATACATAAATTCTTTAGCATAGTTAGTCAATCAATAGTTTCTTTGAATTTCTCTATCTTTCACCTAAACTGATTAGTACTCTTATAATATATCATAGAAATTGTCTCCAAATTACAATTGTATGCTGGATTTAATCCAACCAATTTATATACTCAAACCATCATTTGAACAAAAATAATTATTATAAATCTCGAATCAATTTCAAAAAAATAAAATAAAGAATTACCTAGAAACTATATGCCACTGAGGAAGGAGTTTCATGGAGCACTTTCTTCATTGTTTTCTACACGTATTTCAGAAATTAATCAACCGTAAGCAATTCATATATATATATAATAGTTAAATTATACAATTAAGAATTTTCAGATATGAAGGGGCAACAATCATATGTATGTATAATCAAAGTGAGTCTCGAGATTGGTACCTTATATGATAAGGCTTCAGAGAGTGATGGATCATAAAGCAACTCGAATTCACAAAAATCATCGTCGATCGACATTTGAATTTGTATGTGTTTGTTATAGATACAAACCTATGTCTCTATAGCGTCTGGTTGGTGTTTTCATATTTGGCGGCCTAAGGAATAGAGACTTCTCTATATATAGTTCAATTTAGGGCTAAATGAGACACTTTATATGAAATTACTTATGTAACCCTTACACATGGATTGTGAAATGAAAGATATTTTTGGATTTTAAATATTCAAATATATTTGATTTACATTTCAAATAATTTATTAGAATTTGAGAATATTTGGTAAGGATCTTATTAAAAGAATTACCATTTAAAAATATTTATACAAGATTTTAAATTATTCTTATAAGTATGACTTTATTCAATTAGGATTTCATATAATTTTATAAAATCTAATGATATTCAAAGAATTATACGCTATTAAATTTTATAATATATTTTATGTTTTTTGAAACCTTACCAAAATATTGGAGATTTTGAATGATTTGTTGTGTAAAAATCGGGAGCCGAAATTACTCGATTGAGGTATTGATTAACAATTAATCGGTGAATCGGGATCAAAGGAATTGCCGGAGCAATAATTGGATGTGTTTTAATATTTTAATTAAATTTAATATAGTAACTTTATTTATTAAAAAATGTATTATTAAAAAATAATTCACTATGATTGATCAATATAAGGATGAGAAATGGTGAGATAAACAAGTCCCCGGAATCTTTAAAATAATTTTTAAGAATTAATCAGGAATTTTTGAAAAGAAAATCAAAAATATATAAATACTTCCCCCGTCTCATTCATTTCATTACACATTCGTTTTTTGGATGTCCTTTTGAATATTTTTACATTTCAAAAGTTTGGTGTACTTTTCTCCGCTATTTTACACAATTTCTAAACATTTGTGTTCACGTAAAGAAATTACAGAGAGACGGAGGGAGGAATACAAAGCCGCTATTTGCATTTCATGGTAATGGGACCGGTGAACGAAATGTGACTCGTGACATTTTTCGTAATTGTGGTTCGCGAAAACTATATTATATAAGATGTGTTTAATTCTTTAATCTTTACAAAAAATATAGTAATAGCTATGGTTATTTTACATCTTGTATCAAAAAACACAGTTTAGTATCAAATTATAATAATGACTATAGTCATTTATTGGACTTGCTCTTACAAAAGCGACTAAACATAATAACTAATTTAAATTATTTTTTCAACCCGAGAATTTGTCAATACGTTAACTAAGGCACTAATTTAAAAATGTGTATCAATCCGACCATCTGTTACAAATTTTCAACTCATTGCATGAATTTCTTTAGCAACTAGCAAGGTGGAAATTGGGGAGTAGGATTGGTAATTCTCTATCGAAAAGGTTTCACAAAATTATTTCTAATTTTCCATAATCTAAATTTGCAACATAATTGTTTAGCTCAATAATCCGGCATCAGACTCCGGCTAGAAAATATAAAGATGATAACAAGTTTAACTACCTCAAATGCATGGTAGTCGTAGTAAGTACTACATTTTCTATGAACTTGAACAGATGAAAGATAAATAATCAAGTCCTTTTTAGTTTTCGTTCTCCAAGAGCAAGGCTACTGCATCATAAGAACAGAAATAAATTTTACGAAATAAAAGGTCATGTCAACTGCTAATTGTTAACACTTGTTAATAATAAAAATAAAATAGAAAAGAAGTTGATCATGTCAACTAGGGATGGGCGTCGAGTCACTTCCGACTCTGAAACCCGTCTCGATCCTCGAACGGGGATTATTCCACTCCTCGATCCCCGCAGGGAATCAGAGAAATTTTTTTTGAATTATGAATAATATTTTGCAATATAAATTAACATGATAAACACTACAAGAAAGTAAGGCTAATTTCGACAAACCAAATTCGACAGAAACACAATTCGACAGAATTCAGTCGAAATTATACACTGTGGCCAAATTTGACAGTTTTCGGTCGAAAATGTATTATACACTGCGGCTAAATTTGACAGATTTTTTAATGTTGTCGAATTCAAAACCCGCCAAAAAAAGGAGGGAAACATCGTCGAAATATTAATTTCAAAGATGCAAATTCGACCGAATTCTGTCGAATTTAACTTTTAGTTTTTGTGAGAATTTTGCCGCCTATATCTTTGAATTTAGTAAAAGGTGAAATATTTCCCGCCCAAAATTTTTCACACTATTCAAAACTATATATGACATAGTTCTGTGGAATTTAGTACAAGCTCTTAAATTCGACAAAAAATGATTGAATTTAGCCGCGGGAATTTTGCCACCTAAAAGTTTTCAATTTTGTTAAAAGCGGGGAATTTGCTGCCCAAGGTTTTTGAAACTATTCAAAAATATTTTCAAGCGAATTTAGTCGAATTTAATAAATGTGACCGAATTCTGTTGAAAATATTATTTTCAAAAATTTTAAAAAATATTTTTAAATATTTAAATTGTTGTACAGGTCATGAAAAATATTTATAAATAGAAGGATAACAATCATCATATGTACAAATTTAGTTTGTATGTTAAAATAGTTATATGATAAAAGAATGTTGAATTTTTATTTATTAGATACTTTCAGAAAAAATAGATAAGTATCTAATTAATTTGAAAAAATACAAAAAAAAATTATAAGAGTAGTGAAAAAACATATTATATTCAATTTAATTTTTTAAGAATATAAAACCGAGCCAATCAAAAAAATCTTCTTAAATCGCTATAATAACAAGAATAATAATAATTAGGGTTAGAGCTTTCAAATAATATTCTTAATTAGTTAAATATTTGCACACAACATGTATATATATATATACATGTATATATTCAATTCTTATTCGTTAATTTTTTTCAAAATAAATAAATAAATATTTAATTAGTCCCAAAAAATATAAAGAAAATATGAGAGTAGGAAGAAGACATATTACATTCAATTAAAAAAAAGTTAGAAAACAATAATGAAGATGAAATAAAATCTTCTTAATTCGCTACAATAACAAGATCGTTCGGTAGAATATGGAGTTTAGGATTTAGATTTTAGGTTTGGGGTTTGTATTAGGGTTGAAATTTTTTATTTTTTAAAATTTGTTTTATGTAATCCAACCGTACGGATGTGAAGATTTTGATAATTAAAGAGTATACCCAAAATTTAAAATAATTTCATTATTTATTTCTTGACAATTATAAAAAATCTTTATTTTTTATAATAAATTCATCCAGAAAACCTATGATCTGTCCAATTTAAGTTAAATTCGACTGCAATTGGTCAAATATAGTGTTAGATCAGAATTCAATGATCGTCAGAAGCTAGACTCAACTGATCAGGATTGCTGACGTCATCAGTATTGCATGGTCATCAGTATTTGATCAAGCGTCAGTATCTTATTGATCATCAGGATTCCTACTCAGACTATGATCAGGTTTGATCATCAGGACTTGAAGCTGATCAGGATTCCTACTTCGAGTTATATTTGGAGTCTAGATAAACATGGAAGTTTGTTCCTGGTTTGTAGAATGCAGCTATCGATTAAAGATATGTTTCTATCTTTGTTATGATTAGGACTTATCTTGTTATTGATAGAGAAGCTGTGTGCACTATATAAACACAGTTTTGGTTTCGATTTATGTACTTATCAGAGAGAGAGAACATAATCGGAGAGAAGCTCTTAAGAACAGAATTTCTTGAGAGAGTTTTTGTAAGCTAGCAGCTCTTAAGAACATCAGAATTTCTTAAGAGAGTTTGTAACAGTTTTATATCAAAGTTAATAAAGCTGTTATTGTTATTGTTATTGATCTTTCATATTTGTGTTATATAAAGTCGAGAATCTTATACAATTGTATTCAACCCCCTTCTACAATTGTTATTTACTGGGCAACAATTGGTATCAGAGCAAACTGATTTAATTCTGAATCAGATACGATCTAAAGATGTCGACAACCAAGTATGAAAGCATGAAGATTCCCATCTTGAAGATATCAGAATATCCCACATGGAGGGTAAAGATGCTGATGTACCTGGAGGCTATGGATCCCGACTACTTGGACAGGATTCGTGATGGACCATATATACCAACAAAATTCATAGAACGAACAGATACAGTACCAGAACATTATGTGGTCAAAGCTAAAGCTGAATGGACTCCAGAAGAAAAAGCTCATGTACTCAGGGAACCAAAGATAAAGAATATCTTGCATAATAGCCTTGATGCTGTTATGTCAAACAGAGTGATTGCATGCAAGTCTTCAAAAGAAATCTGGGATACTTTGGAAACTCAGTGCCAGGGATCTGCATCTGTCAAGAAAAACAGAAGGGCTCTATTGATTCAAGAATATGAGCAATTCGATGCAAGACCTGAAGAGAGCCTGACTGATCTATATGATAGATTCCTGACACTATTGAACAGCTTATCCTTAGTTGACAAAGTATATGAAACTGAAGATTCAAACACCAAATTTCTTAGAGCTTTACCTGAAGAATGGGATACTCAGACCTCAATCATTAGACACCAGTATGATCTGAACATTGTGTCTCTTGATGAGATCTATGGGATGCTAAGAACTCATGATCTTGAAGTTCAACAGAGAAAGAACAAGAAAAGCAGCAAGGCAAAGTCAATTGCTTTGAATGTAGAAGCAAAATCAAAAGGGAAAGCTATGGAGGTCTCTAGAAGGAAAGCGAGAGTAGCTGAGTCAGATCCTGACGACTCTTCATCAGATACTGATGGCAATCCTGATGCCAATACTGATGATGAATCTTCTGATTCAGACATAGAAGAGATGGTTGCTATGATTGTCAGAAACTTCAGAAGGATGAAGTTCAGGAAGAATAGAAGACAAGGCAACTTTCAAAAAAAGACCTTCAAAGCAGACAAAGACAAGTATATCAAGAAGGACAGCAAGGGTAGCAAATTTGACAAGTCAAAGGTTAGATGCTACAAGTGTAATGGTATGGGTCACTTTGCTTCTGAATGCAACAAGACAAAGGCACTCATCACATCAAGCAAGGATTGGATGGACTCTTCCTCAGAATCTGATACTGAGGTAGTCAACTATGCGTTAATGGCCAATGCTGATGTAACTGCTGCTCCTGATGATAAGGTACTAAATACTATCTTTGATTTTGATACTGATAATGCTTCTGAGTTAAGACGTTTTCTAAAGTCATTACATATTAGCTTTAGAAGTCAAACTGCTGAGAATACTAGAATCTTATCTGAGATGTCTGACCTTAGAAAGAGGAATGAGATATTAGAAGCTGAATTTTCTCGTATGCAAGAAGTACAAAAAGAATGTGATAATGCTAAACACATGCACTTAGAGATGACATCTAAATGTACTTCCCTTGAAAAAGAACTTGAATATGCTAATGAGAAAATCAGAACCTGGACAGACTCTGGTAGGAAATTTCATGAGATTAATACCTCTAAGAATTGGAAAGAGTGTCTAGGATATAAGTCAGATGAGGATAAGAAATTGAAAGAGAAAATTGTCATTGATGAGACAGTTAGTCCAAAGACCTATAGACATGTTATAGACTCAACCAAATCTAAGATTACTCCTGTTAATTTTGTTTTTGGTAAGGATTCCAATTCTACTTTTGAAAAGGGATCTTCTTCTACTCAAGGAATTAAAATTATAAAGTCTAAACCTGTCATGAACAAAGTCACTAAGAATCTAGGTCTATTGTCTCAGAAACAGCTTAAGGAGAAAATCTGTAAGGTTACGGATAAGAAAAAGGAAGCTACTGTTAAGAGAAACAGGAATGGTAAAGTTGGGATCAATAAAGAGAATGGTTATAAATATATCCCAAATGCACCTAGAAAGTGTTGTTTTAACTGTGGTAACTCTAATCATCTTGCTATTGATTGTAAGAAGAGTAAGAAGAAGATTACTGATATTCCTAAGTCTGATGTTAGGAATAGATCAGTACTCTATAAACCGCAGAAGTCCTGTTTTCATTGTGGTAGTCTATGGCATTCTATTTATACATGTAAAGAGTATCATGATTTGTACTATAACTTTTATGATCCATTGCCTAAGTTTGAAAGTAGTACAAAGTCTGATAAAACTGAAAATGTCATAGTGAAGCATGCTTTTGTTAATACTGATACTGACAAAGCAAATCCTGATGGAGTAAATCCTGTCAGGACTGCTAAAGTCAAAAAGTCTTCTGCTGTTAAAATTAATAAATTGCATGAGAAAGGAACCCAACATGTATGGGTTCCTAAGTGTTCTAACTAGTGTGTTTCTATTCTGATGCAGGGTAAAAAGAAAAATGTGTTAGTCATGGATAGTGGATGTTCTGTGCACATGACTGGAAACAAAGCCCTGTTATCAGAATATGAAGAAAAAGCTGGCCCAACTGTGTCTTATGGAGATGGCAACATTGGACAAACCTTGGGATATGGCAATATAATCATTGGAAATGTCATCATTGAAAAAGTAGCTCTAGTGAAAGGACTAAAACACAACTTGTTGAGTATTAGTCAAATCACTGACAGAGGTTATCATGTCAATTTCTATTCCACACATTGTGAAGTAGTCAGTAAAGCAACAGGGAAGATAGCACTAACTGGCTACAGGCATGGTAACATATATGAAGCCAACATTCTCTCAGATACTGATGGCTCCCCTACATGTTTCATCAGTAAAGCTTCAGTAGATGAAAGTTGGAATTGGCACAAGAAGCTTTCTCATCTCAACTTCAGCAACATCAATGAGTTGGTTAAGAAAGAGTTAGTAAGAGGATTACCTAATGTCTTATATTCACCTGATGGACTCTGTGATGCATGCCAAAAAGCAAAACAAAGAAGGACATCATTCCAGAGTAAATCAGAATCCTCTATTGAAGAACCATATCACATGCTACATCTTGATCTGTTTGGTCCAGTCAACATCATGTCCATCAGTAAGAAAAGGTACACTCTTGTAATTATTGATGAATATTCTAGATTCACCTGGGTGTATTTTCTGCACAGAAAAGATGAAACTCCTGAAGTTCTGTTGGATCATGTGAGGATGATTGAGACAACCACAAAGTACAAAGTCAAGATTCTGAGAAGTGATAATGGTACTGAATTTAAGAATTCAAAGATGGAAGAGTTCTGCAAATACAAAGGAATCATTCAACAATTCTCTGCTCCTGGCACACCTCAGCAAAATGGAGTAGTAGAAAGGAAGAATAGAACTCTTATTGAAGCTGGCAGAACTATGTTGGAAGAAGCTAAATTACCTACATATTTCTGGGCAGAAGCAGTCAACACAGCATGCTATACACAAAATCTTACATTGATAAACAGGCATGGTGTCACTCCTTATCAGTCACTCAAAGAGAAGAAACCAAGTCTGAAGCATTTGCATGTGTTTGGCTGTAAATGTTTTGTTCTCAGAACTCATCCTGAACAGCTAGGGAAATTTGAAACAAAGGCTGATGAAGGAATATTCATAGGTTATCCTACATCAAGAGCCTTCAGAGTTTTTAATTTGAGAACAAGAACTGTCATGGAGTCAATTCATGTATCTTTTGATGATAAGAAGATAACTGGAATCATTGAAGACTCGCATGATAGATTGTTATTTGAAAATGAAGCTTCCAAGGAACCTGAAGAAAGTGAATCAGAAGTTGTCCATTCATCCAGTACTGACGGGTCACCAAATCCTGATGACTCACCAGGTACTGATGGTGCTAATACTGATGATGCAAACAACAGTGATACAACTAGTAGTGCTAATGTTGAGGGGGAGCAACGGCATTCAACTACAAGTTCAGAGTCAACTCAATCATCAGGACAGAATTCTTCAGATACTGATTTCAGTGAAGATCCTGATAACACATCAGGAGGGCATAGCAATAATTCAGGGAGAGCTTCAAATCAATCAAATTCTTTCAATCAAGATTACACCAATCCAGGGGGAGCATCTACTTCAAGAAACAATTTGACACCAGCAAGGAAATGGACTAAAGATCATACTCCTGATTTGATAATTGGAGATCCTGATGCAGGTGTTCAAACAAGAAGTGCAACTCAGAATGAATGTTTATATAATAACTTTCTATCCAAGGAGGAGCCTAAGAAAGTTGAAGATGCACTTAAAGATGCTGATTGGGTTACTGCAATGCAAGAAGAACTGAATGAATTTGAAAGGAATGAAGTCTGGAAACTGGTACCAAGACCAAAGAATAGATCAATAGTTGGTACAAAGTGGATTTTTAAGAACAAGACTGATTCTGATGGAGTCATTATCAGAAATAAAGCTAGACTAGTTGCAAAGGGGTATTCCCAACAAGAGGGAATTGACTATGATGAAACTTTTGCTCCTGTTGCAAGACTAGAAGCCATCAGGATATTTCTTGCTTATGCAGCACATAAGAAATTCAAGGTTTTCCAGATGGATGTTAAAAGTGCTTTCTTAAATGGTGAACTGGAGGAAGAAGTTTATGTTGAACAACCTCCTGGTTTCATTGATCCTAAATATCCAGATCATGTCTACAGACTGGATAAGGCACTTTATGGACTAAAGCAAGCTCCAAGAGCATGGTATGAAACCTTAGCTCAATTCTTACTGGAAAGTGGATTCAAAAGAGGTGCAATTGATAAAACTCTATTTTATTTGAATCATGGTAAGGAGTTGCTGTTAGTTCAGATTTATGTTGATGATATCATTTTTGGGTCAACAAACAATAAGTTGTGTGAAAAGTTTTCCAAGCTTATGCAGTCAAGATATCAAATGAGCATGATGGGAGAAATGAGTTACTTTCTGGGTCTTCAAGTTAAACAGACTGATGAAGGGATTTTTATTAATCAGTCTAAATACACAAGGAATTTACTGACAAGGTTTAACATGCAAGACAGTACTCCTGCTTCAACTCCCATAGCTACAGCTACCAAACTTGATCCTGATCAAGGTGAAGAGGTAGATGTAACTCTCTACAGAGGAATGATTGGCTCTTTATTGTATCTCACTGCCAGTAGACCAGATATCATGTTTGCAACCTGTCTATGTGCAAGATTTCAAGCAAAACCTAGAGAACCACATCTGATTGCAGTCAAAAGAATTTTCAGATATCTCAAAGGCACTCCTTCACTTGGCCTTTGGTATGCAAGGGAATCAGATTTTGGGTTGTGTGGTTATTCAGATGCTGATTTTGAAGGATGCAAAATAGACAGGAAAAGTACTTCAGGAAGTTGTCAGTTTTTGGGTGGAAGACTAGTTTCATGGTTCAGTAAAAAGCAGAAATCTATTTCCACTTCAACTGCAGAAGCTGAGTACATTGCTGCAGGAAGTTGTTGTGCTCAGATAATGTGGATGAGAAATCAGTTGTTAGATTATGGCCTGTCATACTCAAAAATCCCTATTTATTGTGATAACCAAAGTGCTATTGCAATGACAGGAAATCCAGTTCAGCATTCTCTTACTAAACACATAAGTATCAGATATCACTTTATAAGAGAACAGGTTCTGGAAGGAACAATTGAACTTCACTTTGTTCCTACTGATCAACAACTAGCTGATATATTCACCAAGCCACTGCCTGAAGCTACTTTCAATAAGTTGGTGAATGAACTTGGAATGATGAATTTTGAGAATTTCTGAGGAAAAGCTACAGAGAGGAAATCCTGATAACTGTCAAATCCTGATGGTTATTCAGAAAGGTATGTTTTCTTTGATCAAATCCTGATAGGACTCAATCCTGACAGGAAGTCAACTGGTCAATTCTGATGTACAGGTCAGTATTTTCATCGCTAAATTTGTGCCTAATTTTTCGTCCGTATCTGCTAATAGACGATTGAGTTTTAGTAGGACAACTGTATACGCGCGTGTGTTGCTCTCTTATAGTTATATCTATACATACACATAAAAAGCGGTGCAGTTTTATTTAATGACACACGTAATCTGTCCACTAATTAGTTATGCACAAATCATATTTTGCCACCTGTCATTGAGAGTAATATTTTGTTTTAACAAAATATTTTTCATTGTTTTACATCTTTCATTACTCTCTCATCATCAGTTTTTCGTTTTTATCTCTCTCTGTGCTTTCATACCCTAATTGCTTCAAATCTTAATTCTCGAGTTCTCAAAAGCATTATAATGGCGTCTTCAGCATTCATGAACAAACAAACAGTAATTCGTGATATTACTTTTGCCACTAATAACTTTGTAGCCATTCTAGACCATCAAGAATTGCCTCCTGAGTTCCATATAATTCAAGATTTTCTTACTTCAAGTCCATTGAAGTATGCTTTAACAGAGCCTGCAAGTGTTTCTTTTAAGTCTGTAATGCAGGTTTGGAACACAGTTGTTTTTGGTCAAAGTTCTACAGGAACCATTCTGATGCAGTTCGAATCAAATGGGGTCACTCATCATGTCACCCCTGCTGTTATAGAAGAGGCACTGCATTTGCCTATTCTGGGTGAAAAAGTCCCTAGGGTGATTTCAGACTCTGCTCTATTTGAGTTTGTCAAGAAACTGGGCTACAATGGAGAAGTAAAGAGATATGGAAATCTCTTTAGGACAAAGCTTAAGAAGGAATGGAATTTCTTCTTTGATACAATCAGCCGCTGTTTCCTGAACAAGACATCAAATTTTGATGCTCTTCCATCAGGATCTCTTAAAATTGGGTACTCTCTCATTCATTCTACAGTGTTTGATTATGGCTCTTTTATCTTAAAAGCTTTAAGTGATAGGAAATCAGATAAGTTGGGTTCTGTCTGTTTTCTTAGATTTTTACAATTGATATTTAATCACTTATGTCCTAATGTTGTTTTTGAGGATGATGTAGTTCTACCAATCTGTAGAATTACTGAGAATAATATTAAGTCCTTAGTCAACAGTGATAAGGCAAATGGTTTTATAGGAAATGCTTTTATTCCTGATGAGGTTAGGTTTTTCTTACATCAGAAAATGCCTACTCGTTATGGACTACTTTCTAATGCTATGGTACAAGGACCAACCCACCTTGTTCCTGACACAAGCATGCAACCTAAACAGTCTAAACAATTAACAACCACCTCTACTGTCTCTCAAAAGACTTTAGTTGTAAAATCAAAGAAATCAGCTAGAACTGATGTGTCTGGAAGGCAATCAGGTTCAAAGGATTTTTCCTCTACACCACTCACTAAAAAGAAGATACAAGGGGGTGTACAAGGGGTCCTGGTCAAGAAAGCTGATAAGGTTGTTAAGGATGTTCCTGTGAAAAGGAAGTTAAGGTTGATTGATGAAAGTGATTCAGAGGATGACTTACCTATATCCTCTGTGATGAATGTGAACAAGGAAGTTGCTGATACTGCTACTAAAGCTGTGGTACCTTCATCGAAATAACAAAAGAAAAGGAAATTATCAAAGAGCAGGTATCATATTCCTTTGACAGTGCAAATGAAGGATACTGATATTCAGACATCAAATCCTGATGTTAGTATTCCTGATGCAACAACAAAAGTTGTCTCTATATCAGACTCTCCAGCCTCTCCATCTCAGATTCGAGGACATTCTTGGGAGAAGGTTTCTACAACTGCTTCCTTGGTTGGTCTTACACCTACATCAAAGAAAAAGAGGAATGCAGAAGAGTTAGTCTATCAGAGACAGAAGAAGCTGAAAGGATCAAGCCCACAAGAACCTGAATTTCAGAGTAATTCAGCAGCTACTGTTGATCCTGCCACACAAGAACCACTCAATCAAAGTTTGGGTGAAGGCTTAGCTAGTGGAATGGTCACACAAGAACCATTTTCTCAAAGGGAGAATGAAGACATCAACATTCCAGCTACACAAGAACCATCTTCTCAAAGTGAAGATGCAGGCAAAGCTACAGCTTCTGTTGAAAGATTGGTCGAGAACATTGTCAATGAGGGAAGCACACAAGAACCTTTAGCTCAAAGTGTTGAAGCAGCTTCTGAACCTCAAGCTCCACAAGAACCATTGGTAGCAAATACTGATGCAAGCATATCAAATCCTGACGATGTTCATCCTGACGCTAGTGGTGCTCCTGATAATGAACCTATTTTGATACAGCCACTTCGTTCAAGACCAATAGATCATCCTATCTCAGAATCTCAGGATAAACTGAAAGGTATTGCAATTCCTGATCCTGATATATCTCATGGTTCTGATGATGATAATTCTGATGATGATAGTGATGATGATAATGAGAATAGAAAAGACAAGGAACAGCTTGCTACAGCACTCAAGATTAGTCTTGGAACTAATTTTGGTTCATCGAGTACATTTATGGCTGGCAATGCTTTTACTGGAAAAGATCAGAGACAAGATTTTTCTACTCCTTCCTTTGATCCTGCAGAGGCATTTAGACAGAATGAATGGAACAATTCATGGCATAATTCTGATGAATCTATCAGTTTTTCTTCTGCTATTGAACATGCCTATAATGCAGTGAAGTCTATAGAGAATCAAGACTTGAAGAATCATCTGAAGGCTACTACTCTGTTATCCAAAAGCCTGAAAAGTGAGATTGATTCTATCAAGGGTTCAACTGAAAAAGTGAGGACTGATATCTTTAATAATTTTACAAAGGTGCCTACTACTTTTCAACTAAGGGTAGTGGAATCCCAAGTGAAGTCTGTTGTTTCAGAACAAACCTCAATCCATCAAAGAATTGATTCTCTGGATACTAAGGTAACTGAAATTCAAGCCTCTCTTTCCTTAATTTTGCAATTATTGTCAAATCCTGATGTCAAAAAGGGGGAGAAGGTTATTCAGACAAAATGTACACCTGATCTAGTATTAAGAAATAATGATGATGATACTGGAGATGATGGTGGTGACAAAGCGATACAAGGAGAAACCTCTGATGCTGTTGTTATGAAGACAATCCAAACTTCTCAAAGTCAAACAACGCAGTCAACTCATGTTTCTGATTCTGGAGTTAAGACAGTAAGAACATTGGTGCAATCTCAGATCCTGACGGAAGATCAAATCCTGACACCTGGTCATGGACACATTCTTGCTACAATTCCTGAAGGTGATGAAGATGTGATTATTGATAATCCTGAAGATGCATCAAATTTATTCCAGAAGTTTTCTACAAAAGACGGCAGAATTGTTACTCTATATCACACTGATAAAAGAGTTCAACAATTATATGCAAGAAAAGCACTCTCTACAGCAAGTGAAGAATATCCAGATCTCTCACATGAAGAATTTTTGAGACTACAAAGAGAGACAATGGAAAGCTATACTGCTCCTGCTAGAGGTAGAGGAAGCAGAGGTAGAAGAGGTGCTAGAAGAAGTAAAAGAGGTTCTTCAACTCAAACAGTACCTAGACAGACAAGGTCTAGAGGGTTAAGAATTGAAGAAATTCCTGAACCTATTCAAACTCTAGTAGTTCCTGACAGATCTACTTTTGGTGATGATGGAATTGTTGAAGAAGAACCTGAATTGAGAAGAAAATCAAGTAAATCAACTCTCAGCAATACAAATCAAATTGAAGATTCTAATCCTGACAATATTCAAGATCCTGACGAATCTGAAATTCTGCAAGAGGTTGATTTGATAATCTTATCTACTGTTGTTGATTGTCACAACAAAGAAGTAGATGAAGAAGAAGAAGCCAGAAGAAGAGATATTACAAGAAGAACAAATAAAGATTTCAATCTCTATCTACAAAGGCTTAAAGTTTCAAATAAAAGACAATGGAGAAATTCAAGCAGACAAGAATCTTTACTTGAAAGAAGCTACACTTTTGAAAAGGAAAAAGACAAGAAGTGGAAACATATTAGCACATTAAGTTGTGATACACCTATCAATTTTCAGTCTGGTGGAATTATTACAAGCGCTTCAAGTGTTGTTGATTTATCTGAGATGGTTAGATCAAAAGCACTCTGGTTAAAGATGTTTTCAAATCTGAAGCAATTGTCAAGTAATTCAAGAGGAGGTATTGGACACAGAGATGGTGAATATCTGAATATGTCATATGTTGATCCTTACTCCTTGACAGAAATTGGAGGTACTTTAACTTCTGAAAACCTGAACAATTTATTAGCTGTTGATATAGTTATAGATTGTCATGATGGTTTTGAAAAGAAAGAAAAACTTCTGTACTTCATGAAAGATGGTAGTGTGAAGATTCTATCTATTCAAGATCTGCTGATGAAAACTACACAGGAACTGAAATATGTTCACTATCTGTTAAGATGGAAGAACCAAGTGTACAAAGAATGGAGTGACATGATTTTGTCAACTATAAGAAGAAGACTGGATGGAAACAGTAATTTCGATGGTAATTATACTCCCATGTACTTAAATCAAAGAGGTCAGGATGTGGAAATGCAAAGGGGTACTGCTGTTAAAGAAGTAAATTTTGGCATGACTCATCTTTCTCTCAATCCTGATGGGAAGGAAATTGCTTATCTTTTGCTTGAAGAGCACAGTCTACAGAGAAACTCCATACAGAATCTCAGAGCAGCTATCTACCAGATTAATGAGGAAGATGAAGAACTCAGAAATCTTAAGGAAAGACTGATTCAAATTCTTGAAGAAAAAGAAGAAAGTTTATTATCCAACTTCTTGAAGATGAATCTGTTCTATCACAAAGCTTAAACAGATAAGTTGTTTCTGAAGATACTTGTACATTTTGATACATGTTTTTGACATCATTGAATATTTGGAATCTATACTTTATTTCACAAAGTATGAGATTGGGGGAGATTGTTAGATCAGAATTCAATGATCGTCAGAAGCTAGACTCAACTGATCAGGATTGCTGACGTCATCAGTATTGCATGGTCATCAGTATTTGATCAAGCGTCAGTATCTTATTGATCATCAGGATTCCTACTCAGACTATGATCAGGTTTGATCATCAGGACTTGAAGCTGATCAGGATTCCTACTTCGAGTTATATTTGGAGTCTAGATAAACATGGAAGTTTGTTCCTGGTTTGTAGAATGCAGCTATCGATTAAAGATATGTTTCTATCTTTGTTATGATTAGGACTTATCTTGTTATTGATAGAGAAGCTGTGTGCACTATATAAACACAGTTTTGGTTTCGATTTATGTACTTATCAGAGAGAGAGAACATAATCGGAGAGAAGCTCTTAAGAACAGAATTTCTTGAGAGAGTTTTTGTAAGCTAGCAGCTCTTAAGAACATCAGAATTTCTTAAGAGAGTTTGTAACAGTTTTATATCAAAGTTAATAAAGCTGTTATTGTTATTGTTATTGATCT
This sequence comes from Heracleum sosnowskyi, assembly GCA_030848705.1. Taxonomy (NCBI): domain Eukaryota; kingdom Viridiplantae; phylum Streptophyta; class Magnoliopsida; order Apiales; family Apiaceae; genus Heracleum; species Heracleum sosnowskyi. The sequence continues at coordinate 4,888,486 of JAUIZM010000013.1, read as the reverse complement.
TTCATATTTGTGTTATATAAAGTCGAGAATCTTATACAATTGTATTCAACCCCCTTCTACAATTGTTATTTACTGGGCAACATATAGTAAATTCTACTGAATTCAGTTGAATTTAGTTAAATTCGACCAAACTTTGTCGAATTTAGCCGTGATTTATTTTCGACCAGATCTTGTTGAAAATAGTGAATTTCAGAATAAACTAATTCCTTTATGCCACGTGTCACACTTCCATTGACTTAGGAGGAAGCACATGGATTGCTCTTTAAATTCAATCTAGACATTCCATTTCATTTAAAGACAATTTCATCCTAACCATTAATACAATTACACCCACCTCTTTCTCTTTTTTAATCTTCATTCATCCAATCCTATTTTCTTATAAACATTTCTTATACTCTGACTCCTTTCTTATTTCTCTAACAAAATATAATTTGTCAAACACATCTTTTATATTTCAAGTAAGATATATATACATCTTTCATATTAACACATCATCTTACAAAGTTTAATTGCATTTTTCGCATCCGTAAGTTCATCTCCTCCACTTCCGGCGAGTTCACCTTCACTTCCGATGAGTTCATTTCGGATTATTCTTACTATTCACTAACGGCGTACTGTGATAGCGATTGGATGAGTTTCCCCATGACACGCAGGTCTACCTCCGGCTATTGCATTTTCTTTGGCTCTTCACCTGTGTCCTGGAAGTCGAAAAAACAAACTGTAATGGCTCGAAGCTCAGCCGATGCAGAATATAGGGTGATGGCCCTCACTACATGTCCTCAACTGTGACAATCAAGCAGGTATATCCATTGCAGCTAATCCGGTCTTACATGAACAAACGAAGCATGTCGATATTGATTGTCACTATGTGCGCGATGAACTAAAAGTTGGACACATTACCACTGCCAAAGTCTCATCTACTCAGCAAGTTGCTGATATCTTCACAAAAATCCTTCCAGTCAAACTACACTAGGCTCATCTTGACAAGCTCACAAGTACTACTTTCACTTGTAAGCTTGAGGGGGAGTGTTGATGAAGCTCCAATGAATCATGGACCACTTGCCAGTCAACTCTAGCAATCTCCACTTATTCAGCATCTTTTCTTTGTCTTACATTCTCACTACTAGATCATTGGACATGGTCCCAAATAAGTTGTTAGGATATTTTGTCTTTATGTGTGGAAAACTCTCTACTTAATAGACTACAAGTCATCTGGTATTGTAATGCAGTTTTATGAATTTATAACAGAGTAGTGTTTTTCTTCCAGTTAGGGGTGAGCATTAAAATTCAAAAATTGTATTATCCTGATTTTCGATTTGGTATTCGATTTTAAAAATTCAAAAATTTGGATATTCGACCCGAAAAACTGGACCGGATATCCGATCCAGATATTTTTTATAAATTCGGATCACTTATAAGAAAAGTATCTCTATGTTGCTTTACCTATGACACACTTCACATGTTTTATCCAAACACTCTCTCGAATAATGAAGTTGAAGAATCAATTTTACTTTTTCAGAAGGATGTCCCATTCGTTTATGCCACAATTCTATAGAAGAACTTACGGTAGAAACAACATTTACATTCGAGACACATCGAAAATAATAAAAGCCATCTCGTCGTTCACCTATTCCAATAACCACCCTCGATTGAAGATCTTGTATTTCACGTGTTAGACAAAAATTGAACATAACAATTCTGATCAATATTAAATTGTGAAACAGATATTAAACTGCAAGTTAATTTAGGAACATAAAGAACACGAGTGAGACAAGTTTTGTTCGAAAATGCAACTTTCTCACCATTTGGCAAACCAACCGGACAATGACAAGTTGTCACATCTTTAAGATTCTTCAAACAAGATAAGTTACCCTCACATGATTTGAAGCCCCGGTATCAATTATCCATCCTTTATCGCCAGTTTCACTATTTAATTGGTATGTTGTATTTTTAGGATACCCAACGGCTGTAATCAATGATTGCCATTGTTTTTTCAAAAAATCGGGCAACACATACTCTATATATTGATTCACATCTGCGGAAGTAAGGGTTATATGACCTACCTCTATTACCATGTTAAGTTATCAGTTGTCCTAACACTACGCCATAGATGACCGGATGCAATACTTTTAAATTGCAACGCCCACTTTGTGTTACAATTGATACACTATTTTTTAACTACTACAATACTTCGGAGTTAGTGTTACATTACACATAAACGTCCTTTGTTGCAAGAGAACAGACTCTGTTGCAAAAGACTCTTTGTGTTACTCTATCGACATAATGTTGCATTTGATTTCAATTAAAAATTAATTTTTAATTAAAAAATAATATTAAAAAAGGTGGGCCCCACAAGTGGGCCCCACTAATTTTTATATTTTTTATTTAAAAATTAATTAAAAATTAACTATTAATTAATTAATTATTAATTAATTAATAATAATAAATAATATTAAAAAAGGTGGGCCCCGCAGAAAAAAGTGGGCCCCGCTAATTTTTCTAATTTTTATTTAAAATTAATTAATAATTAATTTTTATTTAAAAAATAATATTAAAAAAGGTGGGCCCACAGAAAAAAGTGGGCCCCACAAGTGGGCCCCACTAATTTTTCTAATTTTTATTTAAAATTTAGTTAATAATTAATTTTTAATTAAAAAATAATAGTAAAAAAGGTGGGGCCCACAGAAAAAAGTGGGTCCCACTAATTTTTCTAATTTTTATTTAAATAATAAATAATTAATAATTAATAATTAAATTTTAATTAAAAAAATATTAAAAATGGGGGGCTCCACAGAAAAAAGTGGGCCCCACTAATTTTTATAATTTTTATTTAAAAATTAATTAAAAATTAACTATTAATTAATTAATTATTAATTATTAATTAATTAATACGAATAAATAATATTAAAAAAGGTGGGTCTCACTAATTTTTCTAATTTTTATTTAAAAATTAATTAATAATTAATTAATGATTAATTTTTATTTAAAAAATAATATTAAAAAAGGTGGGCCCACAGAAAAAAGTGGACCCCACTAATTTTTCTAATTTTTATTTAAAATTTAATTAATAATTAATTTTTAATTAAAAAATAATAGTAAAAAAGGTGGGGCCCACAGAAAAAAGTGGGCCCCACTAATTTTTCTAATTTTTATTTAAATATTAAATAATTAATAATTAATAATTAAATTTTAATTAAAAAAATATTAAAAAAGGTGGGCTCCACAGAAAAAAGTGGGCCCCACAAGTGGGCCCCACTAATTTTTATAATTTTTATTTAAAAATTAATTAAAAATTAATATTTAATTAAAAAATAATATTAAAAAATGTGGGGCCCACAGAAAAAAGTAGGCCCCACAAATGGGCCCCGCTAATTTTTCTATTTTTTATTTAAAAATTAATTAATGATTAATTAATTTTTAATTTTTAATAAAAAGATAATATTAAAAAAGGTGGGCCCCACAGAAAAAAGTGGGCCCACTAATTTTCCGAATTTTTCTTCAAAAAGTAACTAAAATTTAATTTTTAATTATTTAAAAATTAATTTTTAATTAAATAGAATATTAAAAAAGCTGGGGGCCACAGAAAAAAGTGAGCCCCACTAATTTTTCTAAATTTTATTTAAACAATAATTAAAAAATAATTAATAATTAAATAATAATTAATTTTTAAATAAAAAATAATATTAAAAAAGGTGGGGCTCACAGAAAAAAGTGGGACCCTCAAGTGTGCCCCACTAATTTTTCTAATTTTTATTTAAAAAGTAATTAATAATTAATTAATGATTAATTTTTAATTAATTAATTTTTAATTTTTAATTAAAAAATAATATTAAAAAGGTGGGACCCACAGAAAAAAGTGGACCCCACTAATTTTTCTAATTTTGTTATTTTTTATTTAAAAATAATATTTAAAAAGTGGGCCCCACTAATTTTTCTGATTTTTAACCCTAAACCCTAAAACCTAAACCCTAAACCCGAATAAGTTTTCAATTGATTTATTTGACGATCCAACTGTACGGATGTTAATCGGTACTTATTCTAGTGTTGGGAAAAAATAATCAAAAAAATATAAAAATCGGGTTATGCCGCATCTTTCCAGAAACGTTGGAATAGTACTACTTCCGGAAATGGGACATGTGTCAGATTCACTGAATAATTTTTTCAATTTATTTATTCGACGATCCAACCATACGGATGTTAATCGGTACTCATTGTAGTGTTGCGTGAGAATTATCAAAAAATATAAAAGTCCGGGTATGCCGCATATTCCCAGAAACGTTGGAATAGTACTGCTTCCGGAAACGGGACATGTGTCAGATTCACTGAATAATTTTTTCAATTGATTTATTCGACGATCCAACCGTACGGATGTTAATCAGTACTCATTCTAGTGTTGGGAAAAAATAATAAAAAAATATAAAAGTCCGGTTATGCTGCATCTTTCCAAAAATGTTGGAATAGTTCTGATTCCGCAAACGGGACATGTGTCAGATTCACTGAATAATTTTTTCAATTGATTTATTCGACGATCCAACCGTACAGATGTTAATTGGTACTCATTTTAGTGTTGGGAAAAAATAATCAAAAAATATAAAAGTCCGGTTATGCCGCATCTTTCTAGAAACGTTGGAATAGTACTGCTTCCGAGAACGGGACATTTGTCAGATTCACTGAATAATTTTTTCAATTGATTTCTTCGACGATCCAACCATACGGATGTTAATCGGTACTCATTCTAGTATTGGGTAAAAATAATCAAAAAATAAAAAGCCCCGGTTGTGCCGCATCTTTACAAAAAACGTTGGAACAATACTGTGTTTTGGGAATAGGACACGGCTCAGATTTAATGTATAAGTTTTTTGAAATTATCAAAAATGTTGTAGTAACATTCAAATTTTGAATTAATTTTTATATTTTAAGTCAGTTATAGTATATTAAAAGTTTTAAAATATATTATGTACTGACACATGATTTTTTCTTAATTTTAAATTATAAAAAAAATTATACACGAGTACACACACAGAAATTTCACCGGCGGCAATTTTCCCCCCAAAACTGAATTATTGGAAGAGACTTCCCCCTTACACGAAAAAATCTCACAAAATTCACTCTCAGTCCACATTTCACAGGCCACAGCCTCACTCCACATCTCACATCTCACTCCACTCTCTCAATTAGGGTTTCGATTAACTGGCTCTCAATTAGGGTTTTGATTAATTGGGTTTAACTCCACTCTCGCATTTCACGGCCACACTCTCTCAGCTTTCAATTAATTGGTAAATAATTCACTTAAACTATCTCACATCTCCTTTATCGATCTTAAATACTTCTCTAATTTGTTTTTGATTTTGCAGGTGGTTAATTAGGGCTTCTCAACCCGATTAATTGGTAAATACCTCTCTTTATAATTTGTTTCATTGATTAATTTGTTCGCTGTATTAATGGGTATGTTTTGTTCATATATGTTTGTATGTGTGTATACTATGTGTTAATGTATACTATGTGTATGTTTTATTGTTGTGTTAATTTATACTATGTGCGTGTGTACAAAACTATGTTTTTAGTTTTGAGCTGATAGTGGAGATGGTGGCACGGTCAAAGGGATTGATGAAAACAACACTATAATAGACTTTAATCACTTTCTTAGTATCCACATACCTGCATACCTCGACTCCATCAGAAAGGGTGTGGTCACTATGATGGTTTCCTACTTCAAATCTATGATAGTGCAAGATTTTTGTTAACATGTATGATGTTATGTTGGAATCCCGATTTCTGGCTTGTGTTTTAGCAATCTGTTTAACGATATAAATACTTTATGACTTGCTAAGTTTTTAATTGAATTAATCTTAACAGAGATCCTGAAATTGTCAAGAAAATAGGGGCTGCAACAACTCTTGAAGTGAGGGCAACCGGAATTCCTTATACATTTGCTCCTTGTATTGCGGTATGATTGGATTACAACCTCTGCTTTAAAGTGCTATACTATGTTCTGATAGTTTTTATTACAGGTTTGCCGTGACCCAAGATGAGGTCGTTGTTATGAAAGCTATTTCCCTAACAAACTATTTCCCTAACATGGATATTTCTTATGGTAAAACATGGATATTTATATAGAGCTCTGTTTTCTCTTTTCTCTGTATATATATTTAGTTCTAACTTTTAAAAGCTTTGAACAGTATTTGTTTGATAAGATTCTTAAGACTTAAGACTTAAGAGTGTTTGCATAAGCTTTATCAGAGGTATTTGAAGTGTTTGCCCTAATCTCTATCTGCAATACATCAAAGTTGGCATAGAGGTCAGTAGTCCCAAGGTTGTTTCTAACATATATTATATGTCCATTAGTCAAATTGTGCACGTAAAATGAGAGCCAGTAGTCTATTTCGCCAGTTTGCTATTTTTACTAGTTTGCTATTTTGTCAGTAGATTTGATTGAGAGGTAAGAAGTTTAGGTTAATGGCAGCATCCCTTCTGCCTTAGGTAGATGCAATGTACTAGAATAAATGTTGACCTTTTGCTTTCTAGACTTGGGAAACTGATAAATATACTTGATATCATTCTTAGGGACTTTAGTAATACATTGAACTAGTCTAGGGAATGATAAAAACAAAATAAATATCCTTAATGGAGATGTTTTTCTCAGAGATGTGCAATTCTGGACAGCTTGACCGCTTCTGACTAAAACTGGGATAACTTCCTGTAGAAAATGTATTTTTACGAGCCATAAATTTTAGTGAAAACTAGACTTCAATACCTTTCCAATGGTATATCACACTGCACCTAGAACCTTCCAGATCTAAGCAGTTTATTCTGCGAAGTTGGCTCAAAAACAGCCTCAGCATTCTGATTTTCTTCGTCAAATTTGCTTGCGAATCCCATTTAGTTCCTCTGTTCATTTAATTATTTTTATGTTTGGATGCAACATATGGTTAATGTGGACTTACTTTACTTCAAACATTTAATGGTATCTAGATTATCATTTTACAGTAGAGCAAGAAGTGGGATCAGCTACACATGCCTGTTTTGGTTTTAATGGTACCTAATTATCAACAGCTTATTAAAATATCTTCTCTGTTTTTTTCTGATTTTTAAGACTCATGTGACCTTGCATATGTGATATGACTTACAGATTTTCCCCATTTCCTTTCTCCCAAACTTCTTGGAAGTTCTATATATTACAGTACTTGACATTTGATTGAACAGTGACACTGCTAAAATTACACTGTCTCAACCAAACTTAATACCTGGACAAAATCCAAACAATGGGCCTTCGCCTTCAGTATTAATATTTTTTAAAGGTCTTTTTAAAATTATGTTAGAGTTTGTACAATCTGTACAGAACTAAGTAAGAAGTTAGCATCTTCCCCAAAGGCCATCGTCTTAGTTTATACAGTGGGTGTTCCGCATAGATAATAATGTTTTTATAGGTACAGGCTCCTAACATATCTATAATCTGGGACTAGGGCAGCTAGGGCAACAATTTGAGTCGATCACTTATGAGTCACGTGATCTGTGGTCCGACCCCTTCAAAAGCTTCTACTCTACAACATATCTTTTCTACAAAAAAATAATACCAGGACCATGCAATAATGCAACATTCAGGTTTATGAATGCCCTATTCATGTATTTTTCTGTAAAGTATATTCTTCTGTGAAAAAATATAATGATCACGAATAAATCATTGTGGTTGCTCCGTGTGAAAAAATATAATGATCACGAATAAATCATTGTGGTTGCTCCGTGGTGCAGGGACATGTGGCATATGGAGAATTGCTGCTATCAATGAGGCTGGTGGATGGAAAGATCAAACAACAGTTGAAGATATGGATCTTGTTGTTCGAGCTAGTCTCAAGGGTTGGAAATTTGTTTACCTCGGTGATCTTCACGTACTTTTCACGGATCAATTTGATCACGCATTATGTAATATACTCATAACCACTTAATATGTGTTCTTTTTAGATAATATGTTACACATTAGGATTGATAAAGTTTTCAATTGTTTTTGTAATGTAGTAATTTATTTTGCTATAAAATTTGTGTGTTAAACTTATAATAGGTAAAAAGTGAACTTCCTAGCACATTCAAGGCCTTTCGGTATCAGCAACACAGATGGTCTTGCGGTCTTGCGGTCCTGCCAATTTATTTAGAAAAATGGTGATGGAAATTATGAGGAACAAGGTAATGTTAGCTCTTTTGTTACAATTGTGATTTGTGGAATCAAGAAATTATTACTGATATATCTTTTCTTTCTTTTTTCATAATTGTTGCAGAAAGTTAACTTATGGTAAAACTGCAAGTTTGGCATCAGCTTCGACTCCTGTAGTAGCATGGACAGGGGGTAGTTTAATTATTATGGAGTTGGGTTTTAAAACTTTGGTTATCTTTTGTCGTATGTTTTATTTTGTACGCTGTCTTTTGTTTCTTGGTGTTGTGTGGTGAATGATGGGAGAAGTTACATTATATTTTGGTGTTGGATGACCGATGAAGTTGGATTATATTTTGGCTAGGTTTTGGATGATTGGTGGAGTTGTATCACTTTGCACTTTGAATTGGTTGGTTTATTTTGTAAATGGATTTGATTATATACCAACCAGGTCTTGTAAAATTTTTAATTTAAGTGTTGCAGTTACTATTATTACTAATGTTGCAATATTTCATTTTCTGTTGCTCTAGTAGATAGATATAGTGTTACATTAGCTATATCATAACAATATCTAGTGTTTCATTAGCTAAAGATTTCGTGTTGCAATAGAATGTGGGGTCCACTGGTGATGGGGCACAAATGTGGGACCCACTGGTTATGTGGAACAGTGGGACCCACAGGTGACATGGCAATTTTGTGGGCCCCACACGTGGCCCTACAAGTGACGTGGCACCAGGTGACATGGCAATTTTATGGGCCCCACATGTGACGTGGCACTTGGTGACATGGCAATTCTGTGGGCCCCACATGTGACTGGCACCAGGTGACGTGGCAATTTAGTGGGCCCCACAAGTGACGTGGCATACAAGTGGCACCTGGTTAGGCTGAGGTAACACAGTTCTTGTGTTGCATTTGTTTGATTTGATGTTACTCTATGGGCCTAATGTAATACTTTGTCCTGTGTTACCATTGAGAAGGAAAGCGTTGCATTTGATGTCAAAGGTAACATTGGCGGCTGAAATGGTAAAAGTGCGTTACCTTAGGCCTGATGCAACAGAAATCGTGTCTAAGGTAACAGTAGGTGTGTGTTGCATATGGCCATCTATGGTGTAGTGTAAAACCCTAAGTTCCTAGCGTCCGATCCAATTTTCAATTACTAAGTGGGGATCTCGTCCCTTTTTGGGCCTACTATAGCACACATTTTTTTTCCCAATTATCCGGTGGAGATCTTGTTCCTTTTTGGGTCCACCAAATACAATTCAATATTTTTTAATAAATGAGAATATTGGGGGTGGCAGGGAGTCAAACCTGAGTTCTTTCAACTGTTTGCGCTCTAATACCATGTCAAAATTGATTTGTTATTGAATCATTCAATCTCTCTCTCAAAGTTACATATGTTTGAGGTTATACATATAAACCCCAATATTATAATATTATTAATTATAATAAATATCCAAAATATAATATAAATATATTTAATATATTTTCCTAACAGAACTGCATATTTTGCCCAACCTTATTGAAAACAAGTTTGGAACAATAATAATGATGTTATCCAAGGCAAACTGCATCATTATAATCCATCAAATATTCTCAAATATTATAGGCATCAAAACTGAATTCTTATTACTTTTCAACATCAAAATTAAATTTTGTTTCATTCTAGAACTATTGTTTGTGCTAATGAGCCCTTAGCCCAACATATATGTTGAGACTTAAGATTATCAAACTAAGACTCCAAATAATTCCGAGGAAAGGAGAAGGTGAAGCCCTGATTTGCAAAGGTTGGATAAAAGAAATGAGGAAAGCAGAATCTAACGTGCAAAATATTGGAGATTTTATGATTTTATAATGTCTTTTATGTTTTTTGAAACCTTACCAAAATATTGGAGATTTTGAATGATTTGTTGTGTAAAAATCGGGAGCCGAAATTACTCGATTGAGGTATTGATTAACAATTAATCGGTGAATCGGGATCAAAGGAATTTCCGGAGCAATAATTGGATGTGTTTTAATATTTTAATTAAATTTAATATAGTAACTTTATTTACTACAAAATGTATTATTAAAAAATAATTCACTATGATTGATCAATATCAGGACGAGAAATGGTGAGATAAACAAGTCCCTCGGAATCTTTAAAATAATTTTTAAGAATTAATCATGAATTTTTGAAAAGAAAATCAAAAATATATAAATACTCCCCCTGTCTCATTCATTTCATTACACATTTGTTTTTTGGATGTCTTTTTGAATATTTTTACATTTCAAAGGTTTGGTGTACTTTTCTCCGCTATTTTACACAATTTCTAAACATTTGTGTTCACGTAAAGAAATTACAGAGACGGAGGGAGGAATACAAAGCCGCTATTTACATTTCATTTGTAATGGGACCGGTGAACGAAATGTGACTCCTGACATTTTTCATATTCGTGGTTCGCGAAAACTATATTATATAAGATGTGTTTAATTCTTTAATCTTTACAAAAAATATAGCAATAACTATGGTTATTTTACATCTTGTATCAAAAAACACTTTTTAGTATCAAATTATAGTAATGACTATAGTCATTTATTGGACTTGCTCTTACAAAAGCGACTAAACATAGTAACTAATTTAAATTATTTTTTCAACCCGAGAATTTGTCAATACGTTAACCAAGGCACTAATTTAAAAATGTGTATCAATCTGACCATCTGTTACAAATTTTCAACTCATTGCATGAATTTCTTTAGCAACTAGCTAGGTGGAAACTCGGGAGTAGGATTGGTAATTCTAGTAGGATTGGTAATTCTCTGTCGAAAAGGTTTCACAACATTATTTCCAATTTTCCATAATCTAAATATGCAACATAATTGTTTAGCTCAATAATCCGGCATCATACTCCGGCTAGAAAATATACAGATGATAACAAGTTTAACTACCTCAAATGCATGGTAGTCGTAGTAAGTACTACATTTTCTATGAACTTGAACAGATTAAAGATAAATAATCAAGTCCTTTTTAGTTTTCGTTCTCCAAGAGCAAGGCTACTGCATCATAAGAACAGAAATAAATTTCACTAGATAAAAGGTCATGTCAACTGCTAAGTGTTAACACTTGTTAATAATAAAAATAAAATAGAAAAGAAGTTGATCATGTCAATTAGGGATGGGCGTCGAGTCACTTCGGGCCGGAGAGTGCTATCTCCGACTCCGAAACCCGTCTCGATCCTCGAACGGGGATTATTCCACTCCTCGATCCCCGCAGGGAATCATATAATTTTTTTTAATTTTTTTTTAATTATGAATAATATTTTCTAATATAAATTAACATGATAAACACTACAAGAAAGTAAGGCTAATTTCGACAAACCAAATTCGACCGAAACACAATTCGACAGAATTCAGTCGAAATTATACACTGCGGCTAAATTTGAAAGTTTTTGGTCGAAAATGTATTATACACTGCGGCTAAATTTGACAGATATTTTTATGTTGTCGAATTCAAAACCCGTCAAAAAAGGAGGGAAACATCGTCGAAATATTAATTTCAAAGATGCAAATTCGACCGAATTCTGTCGAATTTAACTTTTAGTTTTTGTGAGAATTTTGCCACCTATATCTTTGAATTTAGTAAAAGGTCAAATATTTCCCGCCCAAAATTTTTCACACTATTCAAAACTATATATGACATAGTTCTGTCGAATTTAGTACAAGCTCCTAAATTCGACAAAAAATGATTGACTTTAGCCGCGAGAATTTTGCCACCTAAAAGTTTTCAATTTTGTTAAAAGCGGGGAAGTTACTGACCAAGGTTTTCGAAACTATTCAAAAATATTTTCAAGCGAATTTATTCGAATTTAATAAATGTGACCGAATTCGGTTGAAAATATTATTTTCAAAAAATTTAAAAAAATATTATTAAATATTTAAATTGTTGTACAGGTCATGAAAAATATTTATAAATAGAAGGATAACAATCATCATATGTACAAATTTAGTTTGTACGTTAAAATAGTTATATGATAAAATAATGTTGAATTTTTATTTATCAGATACTTTCAGAAAAAATAGATAAGTATCTAATTAATTTGAAAAAATACAAAACATTATAAGAGTACTGAAAAAACATATTATATTCAATTTAATTTTTTAAGAATATAAAACCGAGCCAATCAAAAAAATCTTCTTAAGTCGCTACAATAACAAGAATAATAAGAATAAGGGTTAGAGCTTTCAAATAATATTCTTAATTAGTTAAATATTTGCACACATCATGTATATATATATATATATACATGTATATATTCAATTCTTATTCGTTAATGTTTTTCAAAATAAATAAATAAATATCTAATTAGTCCCAAAAAATATAAAGAAAATATGAGAGTACGAAGAAGACATGTTACATTCAATAAAAAAAAGTTAGAAAACAATAATGAAGAGGAAATAAAATCTTCTTAATTCGCTACAATAACAAGATGGTTCGGTAGAATATGGAGTTTATGATTTAGATTTTAGGTTTGGGATTTGTATTAGGGTTGAATTTTTTTATTTTTTAAAATTTGTTTTAAGTAATCTAACCGTACGGATGTGAAGATTTTGATAATTAAAGAGTATACCCAAAATTTAAAATAATTTCATTATTTATTTCTTGAAAATTATAATTAATCTTTATTTTTTATAATAAATTCATCCAGAAAACCTATGATCTGTCGAATTTAATCTTAAATTCGACTGCATTCGGTCAAATATAGTAAATTCTACTGAATTCAGTTGAATTTAGTTAAATTCGACCAAACTTTGTCGAATTTAGCCGTGATTTAATCTCGACCAGATCTTGTTGAAAATAGTGAATTTCATAATAAACTAATTCCTTTATACCACGTGTCACACTTCCATTGATTTAGGAGGAAGCACATGGATTGCTCTTTAAATTCAATCTAGACCTTCCATTTCATTTAAAGATAGTTTCATCCTAACCATTAATACAATTACACCCACCTCTTTCTCCTTTTTAATCTTCATTCATCCAATCCTATTTTCTTATAAACATTTCTTATACTCTGACTCCTTTCTTATTTCTCTAACAAAATATAATTAGTCAAACACATCTTTTATATTTCATGTAAGATATATATACATCTTTCATATTAACAAATCATCTTACAAAGTTTAATTGCATTTTTCGCATCCAGTAAGTTCACCTCCTCCACTTCCGGCGAGTTCACCTTCACTTCCGATGAGTTCATTTCGGATTATTCTTACTATTCATTAACGGTGTACTATGATAGCGATTGGGCGAGTTGCCCCATGACACGCAGGTCTACCTCCGGCTCACTACACCATAGATTGCCTATAGCAACCAAAAACGAAAAAATAAATCCAAAATCGTTGCTATTTCTTGACAAGTTTTTACAAGTTTGAATATATTGTAACGATTTTAAAAAATGTTACAACTGAACTGAAAAACCATTCACTTTTGCAAAATTTGTTATCTGTTGCAACTATTTTAGAAAACGTTGCCTCTAAGCTAATATTTTGGGGCCAAATTGTTGGCGGGCTACCAAAATTTGAAGCGGGCTTCCATTAATATTTTTGCCCGGGCTTTCAGAAAACAGCCGGATTATTAAAAAAAGGTAAACAAAAATGGAAAATACACTTAATGAAAACACACTTAAACAAAAACACACAAACGAATAAAAAACACGCTAAGCACCAAGAGAGGAAAGAGGCCAAATAGGCAAATTAGGGTTCAAGCTCGATGAAGAATCAAGCTCAAACACTAGAGCTCAAACACTGAATTAGGGTATGTTCTTCCCCAAATTGATTTTGAATGTATTAATTAGGGTTTTTGTATTTAAATTAGGGATTATATGTGTAAATTTGGGATTTTTAAAGTCGAGTTTGTATACGGGTTTGTGTTTTGTGCTTGTGTGGGGGTTTATGTGTCATTCTGGGGTTACTAAAATCTCTCCTCATTTTTATCTCTCTGTATCTCTACCTCTCTCTATTTGTATGTTTCATGTTTTGTTCTGAGGTTGTGTGTGAATTAATGTGTCGGTGTTTTATACGCTCTGTTTTAATTTGGATTCATGTATCCGTTTTTTACTTGTCTTTTGTTCTGTTATGCTCTGTTTATCTTAATCAAGCCTCTCACATCTCTGCTTGTGTAATTTTGGGAATCGAGCTTTGAGATATGATTTTATACTTATGTTCTACTGAATGCTCTTTGCTGGATTCAATTTGATTAAAGGTATTCCAATTTGTTTGCTTCAAATTTTAAATTGGATAAATTTTGAATTAAATAAAAGTGTTTCTGTTAACTAACTTTTAATTGGGTAAATGTTATACTTACCTTGTGGAATTATTTAGCTAAAATGGGTTATTTCCCTTCCGAGGATCCGAGGATGATCCTCGTCATCTCAAATTAATAGGAGATTTAGGTTAGGTTTATGTTCATCACGTAGTTATTTGAGTTGCAGCCATAAAAATGAGTTGTACATATTAAATTATGTAATTTCCATGATCTTTGTATTGAATTGAAGGCATAGTTTGGAAGGGTTATAGGCTTAGTTACATATTGGATTATGAACCAAATTTGTTGGTTTTAGTCCATAGAATAAACCTGCAAAATATTGTGTTCACCAGATTTGGACATATTGGATTATGCAATATTGTGTTATGCTATCATTTCTCAAGTACATGCCCGTAAAATATTATACACAGAAGACATATAGAATGGGAGATAAAACTGTTCGAAGAAGGCTGATTAGAGTTATGGCTTGTAAATACAGAATTATGCTTCTAAATGAAAAGTAAACACGAATTAAGCAGTACTTCAATCTATAGCAGTGATGAAAATTTGACATTTAAGCATTACTTGATTATTATAAACCATTGAAAGAGTTATGTGTATTGAGTTATTGTCGTACTGTTTTTCTGTACCAAGTGATGTCTGTGCAGGATGAAGTATCTGGGAGCCCCAATGTTAGCAGATGTTAAATGGAAAAATACTGGTAATTCAACAATTTGCTGGTAATTCAGGTGACGGAGAACCCTCTCAAGACTTGGTTGACCTTTTGGTCTAATCTAATTTATATATCACAGCATTTATAGCTCTTCTTAAATTTTGGAGAGGGTCGGAATTAAAGAGGTTAGTTTATTATTTTAATATTTTAGGACCAATACCAAAGTCATTACATGTCCAGTGTTCTATTCTATTTTCTCTATGTGCATGATCCTTCTTCAGGCAATTAGTGAGAATTTTTGTTCAAATGTCATCAAAGTGATGTTCAAGCACTGATGGTATGCCGTTGGTTGGGTAAGATATCACCCCAACCCAAATAAGTTTTAAATGTTCTATATTTGTTTGACCCTCCAATCTCTTAGGCCTTATTGTTTTCTTTAAGCATATATTTTTATATATAGAAACTATCTACATGCTTTTTATTCAGGTTTACATTGAAGGTATTTCGTTAATACCAATTAATGTGAACCCAAGTAATTTTAATTATTTGTAATTATTCAGATTTACATTAAAGTTCTTTCTGGTTGAAAATTGAAGTAGTAATATATGTTCCTTATCGGCTTATTTCTAAAGTGTAATTCTGTGAGTAACATATGGTGGCCCTTTTGTATGCAGATTGGTCTAATACTGTGAGTAGCATGTGCATTGTATTTCCCGTGCAACGGATGGAGATATCTCACGAGGATGCAGATTAAGAGAGCAAATAATAACTATGTCTTGGTTTTCGGTTATTAAAGTTGTTAGAGCTAAGATTTTGATGTACAAGAATTGTAATCTCATTTGATGTTAATTTGGTTTCTGTTTAGACTTTGAATGATATCGTAGTGAATTGTTGGTCATGTAGAACTAATGGTGTAATTGGATATTTGACATTAAGTTGCCTTGATTTATGAAATTATGATATTTGGATTGTCGGCTAAAAATTGTCGTGACTTATTGTATTTACAACATGAACATGCTGTTTTTTTTAGAAAAAATTGTTACAATATGGTCAAAATATGTTGCATTAATCTAAAAAAAACATTGCAGTTGGTCTCAGAAGTGTTGCCTTAAAGTGTCAATTTACTACACACTTATGCTACTGCAATGGTTTTTTGTCGTTGCTATAGAGCCTAAAATGTTGCTACTGAAGTTTATTGCAATGATTTAATTGTGTTGCTGTATGGTGTCAAAAACGTTGCCACATGGCTCTATTGCAGCGGGGGCGGATGCAACGGTCAATTTTTGCAAAATCATTGCTATAGACTCTACTGCAACAAATATAGGCGTTAAGGCAATGTATTTCTATCGTTGCAATATGCAATCTATGGTGTAGTGGCTATTGCATTTTCTTCGGCTCTTCACCTGTGTCCTGGAAGTCGAAAAAACAAACTGTAGTGGCTCGAAGCTCAGCCGAGGCAGAATATAGAGCGATGGCCCTCACTACATGTCCTCAACTGTGACAATCAAGCAGGTATAGCCATTGCAGCTAATCTGGTCTTACATGAAAAAACGAAGCATGTCAATATTGATTGTCACTATGTGCGCGATGAACTAAAAGTTGGACACATTACCACTGCCAAAGTCTCATCTACTCAGCAAGTTGCTGATATCTTCACAAAAATCCTTCCAGTCAAACTACACTAGGCTCATCTTGACAAGCTCACAAGTATTGCTTCCACTTGTAATCTTGAGGGGGAGTGTTGATGAAGCTCCAATGAATCATGGACCACTTGCCAGTCAACTCTAGCAATCTCCACTTATTCAGCATCTTTTCTTTGTCTTACATTCTCACTACTAGATCATTGGACATGGTCCCAAATAAGTTGTTAGGATATTTTGTCTTTATGTCTGGAAAACTCTCTACTTAATAGACTACAAGTCATCTGGTATTGTAATGCAATTTTATCAATTTATAACAGAGTTTTGTTTTTCTCCATCTGGATTCTTCATATTCATTCTTGATTACATCTATCAAGAGCATTATTCATCAAAAAATATTCTGTCATCACTTATAACTAGAAAGAAAAGGGTTATCAGAAAAATTCCAGCTTGGAAACTAAGCGCAACTACGAGCAGTAGTGTTTTTCTTCCAGTTAGGGGTGAGGATTAAAATTCGAAAATTGCATTATCCTGATTTTCGATTTGGTATTCGATTTTAAAAATTCAAAAATTTGGATATTCGACCCGAAAAACTGGACCGGATATCCGATCCAGATTTTTTTTATAAATTCGGATCACTTATAAGAAAAGTATCTCTATGTTGCTTTGCCTATGACACACTTCACATGTTTTATCCAAACACTCCCTCGAATAATGAAGTTGAAGAATCAATTTTACTTTTTCAGAAGGATGTCCCATTCGTTTATGCCACAATTCTATAGAAGAACTTACTGTTGAAACAACATTTACATTCGAGACACATTGAAAATAATAAAAGCCATCTCATCGTTCACCTATTCCAATAACCTCCCTCGATTGAAGATCTTGTATTTCACGTGTTAGACAAAAATTGAACATAACAATTCTGATCAATATTAAATTGTGAAACAGATATTAAACTGCAAGTTAATTTAGGAACATAAAGAACACCAGTGAGACAAATTTTGTTCGAAAATGCAACTTTCTCACCATTTGGCAAACCAACTGGACAATGACAAGTTGTCACATCTTTAAGATTCTTCAAACAAGATAAGTTACCCTCACATGATTTGAAGCCCCGGTATCAATTATCCATCCTTTATCACCAGTTTCACTATTTAATTGGTATGCTGTATTTTTAGGATACCCAACGGCCGTAATCAATGATTGCCATTGTTTTTTCAAAAAATCGGGCAACACATACTCTATATATTGATTCACATATGCGGAAGTAAGGGTTATATGACCTGCCTCTATTACCATGTTAAGTTATCAGTTATCCTAAAACCCTAAGTTCACTACACCATAGATTGCATATTTCAATACCATAAATATATTGCCTTAAGGCCTATATTTGTTGCATTAGACTTAATTGCAACGAATGTCCAAAATTTCACCGTTGCATCCGCCCCTGTTGCAATAGAGCCATTTAGCAACGATTTCAGCTCCATATAGCAACGTTAAAAATCATTGCAATACAGGCATGTAGCAACGTTTTATGGTTCTCAGCAACATTTAAAAATCATTGCAGTAGCAAATGGTTGACAAACAAGTCACTTTAAGGCAACAAATATTAGTCCAATTGCAATGAATTTATTAGACAAATTGCAACAGTTTAAGCCCTTATTGCAGTAATTTTATAGCAATTTTAACATTATTTGCAACATCTTTTTGGCACAATTACAACAATTTATAAAAATAAAGGCGAATGGTTCCCTTTGAAAATACAACTAACCAAGCATAAAAACCACAAACCCAAGCAAAACCAAATATCAATATCATTTCTTAGAAACTACTAATTACCAACGGTTCAAAAGTAACGCCGTGATTATTACAACATCGAAACCATACCCTTAATTAGTTACATACACTTAATTAGTTAGCAAAACGACAATCTTGTCGCATACACTTAGCTACACCACTTATACAAATGGATAAAGCAGTCAACCAACTATTAACAGATAATTTAAATATAAGGCATGTGGCAACTTCATCTCCATCTGCATTCTCCTCATCTCCATCGTCCTACCATCTCTTCATCCTCATCATCTGATTCATCCGCATTTTCACCATCTTTCTTGGCCTATAAATATTCACAATTGCATTAGTGGTAAATAATAATGGCATAATCTGCAAAAAGCAAATTACAAAGATATATACATAGTAGATAAATTAGGTAGTGAGATGAATAGTAGTATCTCTTATCAGCTTATTTGATTGTGTTCTGTGACATCCAGTGTAGTGTGACACTTCAAAGCACCATCCACATTAAAATGATTGCTTTTGTCATGAATTGGATTTCTAAAAGTAATCAACCTCTGTCCATTAGGTATTACAAATTAAGTGTATTAGAAATTAGCAGTCAACAACAATCATAGACATCGATCCATGATATATGAACTATACTACTCTTTCTAGTTCTTTAAAAGGTACAACATTTGCACATGTTTTCTTAGTGAAGGATAAATGTAAAACAATTAGTAACAATTAACAGATTAAACAGAAATTAATTGACAGCTATATAAATTATAAGGAGAAAACTGGAGGTTAGATTGACTTCACCTAGACATCCTCTAGAAGCAAATATAGGCAAACTTAAAATCACTAACAAAAAATTCTTTAACTAAAAGGCAGGGAACCAGGGAGCATTGTAATAACTAGACATCAAATGAAGGACTCAGACAAATCTTAAACAACAATGTGCAAAGGCTATGTGTCATGTCCTATACATAAATACAATTACCATTGAAAATAAACACAAAATCGATAAAACCCGAGACTCCATTAATATATTCTACAAAATAATTAAACATATACCAACTAAACGCAAACCCAAAAATTACAACATGCTATATAATAATATACATTACAATATACTAACAAATTGACAATGCAAAATATTCATGAAACAAAACAATTAAACATTTCAGATGTTTTTACAATACGAATTTAATTCAAAACAGTCGAATCAAAATTAAAGGGGATAAAATATATTCCAGAGTTTTATAATTGGATTGACGAGAGTTAGTTGATTCGAGATATTAACGAAACTACCATGGAGTGTGCGTGCGTGTGGATTGATATGAGCCACCACCCATTCGAACCAGGCTGGTAAACATTGAGCATGAAAACTAGTGCACGAGCACACATGCATTTTTTTTCAGACAAGAGGCTTGGACACCTGAAAAGGACAAACATAGATTATGGAAAATAGAGAGAAAATAGGGCTTGTACAAGAAACAACATTACCATTTATCACCAGCATTGTTAAGTCCCAAAATCACAATTTAAAACCCTAGCATACAAACATATAAACACAATTCCAGTTAACAACATCAAAAATATAAACACACACTAATACAAAACAAAACTTAACACAAAAGTACAAACCCAGGCAGAACGACAAAATATAATTCAAATTAAGAACAAAATGCAAACACAAACTAACACAAAACACAAACTAAAAGCAAAATTACAATTTAAAACCCTTAAATCGCAAAATTAAATTGAAATCCCTAATTTTAAAAATTGACTTAAAGAAAATCTCAATGCAAAAGCTTATTTGACAATTGATGAACATAAAAAAAACCGTACACATCGATTAAAAACAAGCACAAAATAAAAAAAAACCCTAATTGATACCTCTAAGGTAAAATTCATCTAAAAGAAGATTTTAAAATCAATTTAGGGAAAGAATATACCTTTTTGGAGCTTCAGTGTTCGAGCTTGAATCTTCAAGCTTAGGTTGATGTCGAGTTCTCTCTGTCTCTCTCGCGCCTTCTCTGTCTCTCTCTTTGTCTCTCTCTGTTGTATGTAATGGGTACTTGTGTGTGTGTTTTTTTATTCAATTGTTTTAGTCAAGCGCTTATTTTAGAAAGCCCGGGCAACAAAATTTTGCAAGACCTCTTAAATTTTTATAAGCCCGCCAAACTTGCCCCCAAAATTTTGAAGCTAATGGCAACGTTTATTTATATTCGTTGCAATATAATTCAAATGTCGCGTACCTTAAATTCAGTTGTAACAATTTTAAAAAACGTTACAATATTTCTAAATTTGTCAAAACTTGTCACTGAATAGCAACGATTTTTAAGCAATTTTTTCATTGCGCGTTGCAATAGCCAATCTATGGTGTAGTGGTTCCTAGCGTCCGATCCAATTTTCAATTACTAAGTGGGGATCTCCTCCCTTTTTGGGCCTACTATAGCACACATTTTTTTC
Organism: Heracleum sosnowskyi; assembly: GCA_030848705.1. NCBI lineage: Eukaryota > Viridiplantae > Streptophyta > Magnoliopsida > Apiales > Apiaceae > Heracleum > Heracleum sosnowskyi. The sequence goes on along the minus strand of JAUIZM010000013.1, from coordinate 4,867,493 downwards.
CCAATTATCCGGTGGAGATCTTGTTCCTTTTTGGGTCCACCAAATACAATTCAATATTTTTCAATAAATGAGAATATTGGGGGTGGCAGGGAGTCAAACCTGAGTTCTTTCACCTGCTTGCGCTCTAATACCATGTCAAAATTGATTTGTTATTGAATCATTCAATCTCTCAAAGTTACATATGTTTGAGGTTATACATATAAACCCCAATATTATAATATTATTAATTATAATAAATATCCAAAATATAATATATATATATATATATATATATATAATGTATATTTTCCAAATAGAACTGCATATTTTGCCCAACCTTATAGAAAACAAGTTGGAACAATAATAATGATGTTATCCAAGGCAAACTGCATCATTATAATCCATCAAATATTCGCAAATATTATAGGCACTACAAGAAATCTGGCAATAGACGACACCTATCAGACAACACCCATGGAAAAAAGTGTTGCCCGAAATGATCAGACAACTGTCATTTTCCTGCAAAAAATCGTATTGTGTAATCCAACATTCACACAATGGGCCAAAACAGGGGTGTTGTGTAAATGCATAAGTATTTTTAAGATCAGACAAGCCTTAGAAAATAAGTGTTGTGTAAATGCCTGCAACACAATATCCAGGAAAACCGTTGTTGTATTCAGACAAGTGTTTTTAGGTATGTTGTCTAATTATAAGTCATACAATATGTTATTCACAGTGTTGTGTGACAGTGAACCAACACACAACATTTTTTAGAAATATTATGTGAATGAAGCATAGACAATACTTCGTAAAAAGTATTGTTAGAATGAGACAAGTGGTTTCCAATGTGGTATTGTGTAATGATATTTAACACAAGTGCTTTACATAGTGTTGTATGATCTTAATCCAACACACAACAGGTTCTGGCCTATTGTGTGTTTCACCTCATACAAGTGTCTTCTGTTTAAAAATGTTGTCTGATGAACTGTACATGAAAAAAAAATATATTTAAAAGATGACTAACCTACCAAATTGGCATCCAACAAATCAACAAAGGCCAAACAGAAGAACTTCTGAACAAACCAACCAACAATCTATCAAGAGTTATAGTTACAAATTACAGAGCACAAATTAATTTATTACATTACGAAAGTTGTATTAGTTCATCAACATCATCTCGAATGTAACTAGTAGGCATGTCTTCCTCATCAACATCCGGAAAATTGGGCATATAGAAGTCATTCTCAAGTTCTACTTCTACAGATGCCTCATTTTCATACACATTGTCTTCATAGTAATTTTTCTCCGGTAACTTCAAGACAACGGACCATGATTTATCAAGAGGATCATCAATGTAACAAACTTGTTTAACATGTTTTGCCAATACAAATGGATCATCTAAAAAGCCCAACCTATTCAAATTTACTAATGTATATCCCAAGTCGTCTACCTTCATGCCTATGTTCATATCTACCCACTTACAATGAAAAATAGGGACCCTAAGGTAATTATAGTCCAACTCCCATATACTTGTTATAACTCCGTAATATGTATGTGATGTGTGCTCAATGTTTTTATCCTTACCGTGCACAACCATTGTATCGGCTTCTACACACACACCACTGCACTGAACCTGACGCATGTCATCACGTTCCCTGGTACGAAAGGTAACCCCATCCATTCTGTATCCGCTGAATGTAGGAACATCTTTGTTGGGTTCGTCTGCGATCCATATTATCTCGTTTGATAACTCTTTTTTGTCTTCCAAATCTGATGCAATCTGAAAAAAAATAAACAAATTGTAAAATGATTCATGTGAGCTAGGTTGTTGTAAAAAAATCACAAAAGTATTATTAAACTCACATAATACCTTTTCTTTAAACCATTTAGGGAATGTCTCATTCTGCTTGTTCTTTAACCACATTTCATCATTTTCATGTTCCGGATATTTGGTCATTAAAAATGCCATGTGTTCACTGGAGTCATTAAAAATGACATAAGAAATGCATGCAAATAAATAAAATAAAGAAATTAAATTCATGGCTTACTTGAAAAATGGTATAACTGCAGTAGTATTCTGGAGAACAAACAAATGTGCTACGTGCAAATCAGTCCTACTCGGGGTTATTATGGTTGCACCCGATAATGGCCTGCAGATGGCATCCTTAGTATGTCTACCAGCTTTCGGTACCCCGATAGTTGTTCCTTCGTCATGGTCCACCAAACATTCCACCGCCTCTTCTGCTATATAGGCCTCCGCAATACAACCTTCTGCACGAGCCCGATTCTTTATATATCCCTTGAATGTCTTCATGTATCTCTCAAAAGGATACATCCACCTAAGGAAAATTGGTCCACAGAGCTCAACTTCTCGTACAAGATGCACCGATATATGAAACATTAGATCAAACAAGGAAGGGGGGAAGTGTTTTTCAAGCTGGCATAAAGTAATTACCAATTCCGATTGCATTTTCTCCAACTTATCAGGCTCAATAACTTTACTACAAATTGCCTTAAAGAAGAGGCAGAACCTGATAATTGTGTTCCTGACTCTTTTTTGCAATGACGACCGAATTGCAATTGGGAGCAAATGATGCAATATCATATGGCAGTCATGAGATTTCATTCCAGTAAGTCTAAGAGTTTCCATTGAAACTAGACTCCTAACATTAGAACAAAAACCATCAGGCAACTTCATGTTAAGAAAGGAAGAGCAGACAACCTTTTTTTCGGAATGAGTCAAATTCCAAGATGCTAATGGTAACTTCTCCTTTTTCCCTGGATTTTTTGGCCTCAACTCGGTTTTTATTCCCATTTCAGCCATGTCAATACGGACAGATTCTTTGTCTTTTGTTTTCTTTGGTATATTAAGCATGGTGCCAAGTAAAGCTTCGCATATATTTTTCTCAATGTGCATCACATCGAGAACATGTCTAACCGGTAGAAACTTCCAGTACTGAAGCTCAAAGAATATAGATACCTTTTTCCAAATAGGTCGAACATCACCTTTCTTTAATCGAGGTTGGCATTGTGTCTTACCATAGACATGGCCCTTCAAATGTTGTACTCTTTGAAGCACCTCCTCTCCGGTTAGGGGAATTGGAGCAGTTTCCTTTTCCACGGTGTTATCAAAATCTTGTTTCTGTCGGCGATATGGATGATGACGGGGCAGCCACCTCCGATGCCTCATGACCACACACTTACGACAATTAACTAGCCTTGTAGCTTTTGTGTTATCAACGCATACAGGACACCCGTTATAACCCTTGATAATGTTGCCCGACAAATTGCCATAGGCTGGATAATCGCTGATTGTCCATAACAAAATGCCTCTAAGCAAAAAATACTCCTTCTTGTATGCGTCGTACACTTGTTTCCCATGCCACAACTTTTTTAAATCTTCCATAAGTGGTTGAAGGAACACATCGATATCATTGCCGGGCTGAGTTGGTCCAGATATTAACAAACATAGCATAATATATTTCCTCTTCATAGAAAGCCATGGTGGAAGATTGTAAATTGTCAACAAAACTGGCCAACATGAGTAATCAACATTTGTGTTATAGAACGGATTAAATCCATCGGATGATAAAGCTAACCGGAGGTTTCTAGGATCCGAAGAAAACTCAGGCCACTTAGCGTCAACTTCCTTCCATGTCTGTGCATCTGCAGGATGTCTCATTTTACCATCCTTCAATCTCTCCGTGTCATGCCAAATCAACTCCTTGGCTGTTTGAGGTGAACTGAACAAATTCCTCAAACGTGGTATTAACGGAAAATACCAGAGAACCTTGGCAGGAACCCCTTCCAATTCATCCCCATTTTTATTCAACTTCCATCTAGAGGCCTCACAAATGCGGCACCTGGTCGCATCTTCATCTCTATCTCCACGGTATATTAAACAATCATTTGGGCAAACGTGTATTTTTTCATACTCCATTCCCAAAGCACACAAGCTTTTTTTAGCTTCACTGAAAGAAGAAGGGAAGTTGTTGCCTTTTGGAAGCATAGACCCAACCAAAAGAAGAATTTCTGAGAAGCCAGAATCAGAGATTTGATATTTTGCTTTCAAGTTATATAATTTTACTAAAGCCTTCATCTTTGTAAATCCTTCGCATCCCGGATAGAGGGGTTCATGTTCAGATTGTATATGGTTAAATACATCCGAGGAATCTAGGGAAACGTCATCTGCATTGTCATCGGTATCACCGGCATTCTCTGTTTTCATCGGGTTTTGATCTACAGATTGTGAAGAACTAGAAGTATCTTCAGCGGCATGCTGACTTTCTCCCGTACTTACCTCCCCGTGCCAAATCCAACATGTGTAGCTCTGATCGATGCCATTCTGGAAAAGATGGCCCCTCACAATTCGAGCTTTCCATGATTTACTATGTGCACATTTTAGACAGGGGCAACTGATTTTATTTCCATCCTGTCCATTCTCCAGTGCAAACATCAACAATCCGTCCACTCCTCTTTGGAACTCTTTTGTTCTTCTATCAGCATTCATCCAAGACTTGTCCATCTTTTAAAATAAAAAAAACAAATGTAATCAGCACATAGTAACACTAACAAACACAATTTCAAACTAACGTAACACTAACACAATTTACTTGTTAAAATCAACAAACACTAACACATACATTTAGTTTAGCATAATAGAAGCTAATTTCTATTATGTGGATTTTTGACCATTATCCTATTCCTGTTTAAAGATAGCACTAAAGGTGAAAATTGATGATTAATGAAAACTGGTAAGCTTTGATTTTGAAGTCAATCAAGGAAGACAGAGTTGGAGCATATATAATAGACTAATTTCTAAGACAAACAAACACAATTTCAAACTAACACTAACACAATTTCTCAGATCCCCAAATACAAGTATGAACCCTAATTTCAAATTTTTGAAACAAATTTCATCAAAAATACCTTAATGGAGATGTCGATGGAGCTCGTTGAAACTACGAAGATGGAGCTGCTTCAAAACTACGAAGATGAGATGCAAGGACGGAGGTGTCGCAGGGTAGTGGAGTGAAGATGGTACAGAGGTGGAGCACAGAGGACAGAGGTGGAGCACAGAGCACAGGTGGACGGAGGTGGAGGTGGACGGAGGACGACGGAGGTGGAGGTGAATTGACGGAGGAGGACGAAGGAGGACAGAGGTGGAGGTGATTGAAAAGTGGGTGTAAAACTTAAGTTCAGATGTTCAGACAAATATCTCGATGACATATATTAATGTGTCATTTTGTCGAGCTAAATTAGTTTTAATAACTTTTAAAAATATAATTGTTTGATCATATATAAAATTAAACTCATTTTCCTAATCGATTTAAATATAATTATTTATTTTATCTTCACAAAAATCCTTCCAGTCAAACTACACTAGGCTCATCTTGACAAGCTCACAAGTATTGCTTCCACTTGTAATCTTGAGGGGGAGTGTTGATGAAGCTCCAATGAATCATGGACCACTTGCCAGTCAACTCTAGCAATCTCCACTTATTCAGCATCTTTTCTTTGTCTTACATTCTCACTACTAGATCATTGGACATGGTCCCAAATAAGTTGTTAGGATATTTTGTCTTTATGTGCGGAAAACTCTCTACTTAATAGACTACAAGTCATCTGGTATTGTAATGCAGTTTTATCAATTTATAACAGAGTTTTGTTTTTCTCCATCTGGATTCTTCATATTCATTCTTGATTACATCTATCAAGAGCATTATTCATCAAAAAATATTCTGTCATCACTTATAACTAGAAAGAAAAGGGTTATCAGAAAATTCCAGCTTGGAAACTAAGCGCAACTATGAGCAGTAGTGTTTTTCTTCCAGTTAGGGGTGAGCATTAAAATTCGAAAATTGCATTATCCTGATTTTCGATTTTGTATTCGATTTTAAAAATTCAAAATTTTGGATATTCGACCCGAAAAACTGGACCGGATATCCGATCCAGATATTTTTTATAAATTCGGATCACTTATAAGAAAAGTATCTCTATGTTGATTTGCCTATGACACACTTCACATGTTTTATCCAAACACTCCCTCGAATAATGAAGTTGAAGAATCAATTTTACTTTTTCAGAAGGATGTCCCATTCGTTTATGCCACAATTCTATAGAAGAACTTACGATTGAAACAACATTTACATTCGAGACACATTGAAAATAATAAAAGCCATCTCATCGTTCACCTATTCCAATAACCTCCCTCGATTGAAGATCTTGTATTTCACGTGTTAGACAAAAATTGAACATAACAATTCTGATCAATATTAAATTGTGAAACAGATATTAAACTGCAAGCTAATTTAGGAACATAAAGAACACCAGTGAGACAATTTTTTTTCGAAAATGCAACTTTCTCACCATTTGGCAAACCAACTGGACAATGACAAGTTGTCACATCTTTAAGATTCTTCAAACAAGATAAGTTACCCTCACATGATTTGAAGCCCCGGTATCAATTATCCATCCTTTATCATCAGTTTCACTATTTAATTGGTATGCTGTATTTTTAGGATACCCAACGGCTGTAATCAATGATTGCCATTGTTTTTTCAAAAAATCGGGCAACACATACTCTATATATTGATTCACATATGCGGAAGTAAGGGTTATATGACCTGCCTCTATTACCATGTTAAGTTATCATGTCCTAAAACCCTAAGTTCCTAGCGTCCGATCCAATTTTCAATTACTAAGTGGGGATCTCGTCCCTTTTTGGGCCTACTATAGCACACATTTTTTCCCAATTATCCGGTGGAGATCTTGTTCGTTTTTGGGTCCACCAAATACAATTCAATATTTTTCAATAAATGAGAATATTGGGGGTGGCAGGGAGTCAAACCTGAGTTCTTTCACCTTCTTGCGCTCTAATACCATGTCAAAATTGATTTGTTATTGAATCATTCAATCTCTCAAAGTTACATATGTTTGAGGTTATACATATAAACCCCAATATTATAATATTATTAATTATAATAAATATCCAAAATAAAATATATATATATATAATATATTTTCCAAATAGAACTGCATATTTTGCCCAACGTTATAGAAAACAAGTTGGAACAATAATAATGATGTTATCCAAGGCAAACTGCATCATTATAATCCATCAAATATTATAGGCATCAAAACTGAATTCTTATTACTTTTCAACATCAAAATTAAATTTTGTTTCATTCTAGAACTATTGTTTGTGCTAATGAGCCCTTAGCCCAACATATATGTTGAGACTTAAGATTATCAAACTAAGACTCCAAATAAATGCGAGGAAAGGAGAAGGTGAAGCCCTGATTTGCAAAGGTTGGATAAAAGAAATGAGGGAAGCAGAATCTGACGTGCATATGTGCTGAGGAGGAACTTGTAGCCATTAAAATTCTGGAAGGATTGAAGTAAGAACCATGAATTGAAGTCTTAAGCAGTCACAATACAGCGTCGGAATACCTAAACTACATCGAGAGTAAATCTTTAACTTTTCTTAATTTAACATCCATATAATGAATTTCCAGAGTGGTCAAAGTCGTCAGTACAGAAGGGCCTAAGATTGAAGAACTCAATGCGATAAGTGCATCTTTTCATTACAGAGATGATGGAATTTCACACAGAATTCTTCAAGACCTCCATGAATTTAAAAAATAATGTTCATATGTAATACTAATCAAAAACTTGCTATAAATACTCTTAAATAAAGATAAATAATCATTTATGTTATAGTATATATTACAATCATTTTATAACATAATAATTAAGCTATCAAAATCTTAAAAAGAAAACATTACAATCTAAGATTTTAACAACCATCCCCACGTTGAAAGGCTAAATCCAGGCGGAACATCGTTTATGTTAGAATCTCTAGGAACTTCAGCAGAATTGGAATTTGACGTAGGTTCAGGCGGAACATCGTTTATGTCAGAATCTCGAGGAACTTCAGCAGAATTGGAATTTGATGTAGGTTCGGGCCGAACATCATTTAGGTCAGAATCTCGAGGAACTTCAACATAATTGGAATCTGATGTAGGTTCAGGCCGAACACCGTTTAGGTCAAAACTGTACTCGTCCGACCTTCAAAATGAAAGCAATTACTAAGATAACTACTTTGAAAAAGAAATTCTAAAATAACACTACTTACTTGGTGTAAAAGCAAACCTATTCACGTTGTCAGGAAAAAAATAAAGTCCTATGTCTTCCTCGTCAGGATCACATTCCTTAAAATTTAAAAATAGTCCTCAAGAAGTCCTCGTACGAACAGGGCTCAAACTCAAGAACTTTTGGCATTTCTTCAGAAAATTGTTTGGCCTTTGCTGGAGCATGTAGTCCTCTCATCTTTTAATCTGAAGGTTATCCTGATTTTTTATTTATAATAAATGATTATTCTAGATAATGGTTTAAAATAAAGTGATATGACAAGGCATAAAACACTTATATACTTGAGTTAAGGACGATTAACGACTTGGGATATAATAAACAATAAATAGTCCAAGCTAATCGGCTATACATCTCAGGGAAGCAACATACAAAACATTATGCAGCCTTACTTGGAAATAATTAGGTAGAAACATGAAACCTAAAGGTACTTAGCTACGAGCTACACAAAATTGCTGAAAGAAGTATAAAGACAAGTTCCTGCACCTGATAGCGTACATAAGGGAACACATCAATAAATGTGGTACTGACAAAAATATCGGATCCAAATCCATGACTTGATTGATAATCAATTATACTCTCTATATACTTTTAAATTACTTTCTATGGAATTTAATAGTGTGAATATAGATTTGGTATTTCTATTGCATACAACAACAAATTGTAACAAAACAGAGTTATCACAAAAGTATTTGGACAAGGAATATTCTGGCTGGCATATAATAAAAGTACTTACATCCAGGAAGCCACTGGAGAACAATTAGTGGGAAAAGTTTCCTCCACTGTATGCACAGCATTCTCAGCATACAAATTCTTCGGTTCAGCATCTGTAGTATGCTCAACACCGAATCATAAAAACTGTCTCCAAATTACAACCGTAAAGCTTAATTCAATAGAAGCAATTTATAACTGAAACCATCATTCAAATTCATTTGTTTACGACAGTCAGCAGTCAGCCGTACATTAAATGAAAAGCCAGCAGTACATGCTTATTTTAAAATTGATCAATTTTGAGTTAAAGTTATAATGCAATCAATAAAGCAAAAGTTTGTATAAATAAATCTGACATTCATGGGAACATCATAATTCAGAAGTACGAAAGTGCACTAAACTACTAATTGTGTGAATGGGATCCTAAAAATTACAATAATTTTAATAGGGTACAAGGCCCAGTTAAAAAACCATAGCAACAAATTAAATACTTTATTTACCAGGCTTTCAAATTGTCTAACACACTTAAATACCCAAACTACCTAAGCTGCTAAGCATACATAAATTCTTTAGAATAGTTAGTCAATCAATAGTTTCTTTGAAATTCTCTATCTTTCACCTAAACTGATTAGTACTCTTATAATATATCATAGAAATTGTCTCCAAATTACAATTGTATGCTGGATTTAATCCAACCAATTTATGTACTCAAACCATCATTTGAACAAAAGTAAATATTATAAATCTCGAATCAATTTCAAAAAAATTAAATAAAGAATTACCTGGAAACTATATGCCACTGAGGATGGAGATTCATGGAGCACTTTCTTCATTGTTTTCTACACGTATTTCAGAAATTAATCAACCGTAAGCAATTCATATATATATATATATATATATAATAGTTAAATTATACAATTAAGAATTTTCAGATATGAAGAGGCAACAATCATATGTATGTATAATCAAAGTGAGTCTCCAGATTGGTACCTTATATGATAAGGCTTGAGAGAGTGATGGATCATAAAGCAACTCGAATTCAGCACAAAAATCATCGTCTATCGACATTTGAATTTGTATGTGTTTGTTATAGATACAAACCTATGTCTCTATAGCGTCTGGTTGGTGTTTTCATATTTGGCGGCCTAAGGAATAGAGACTTCTGTATATATATACGTTCAATTTAGGGCTAAATGAGACATTTTATATGAAATTACTTATGTAACCCTTACACATGGATTGTGAAATGAAAGATATTTTTGGATTTTAAATATTCAAATATATTCGATTTACATTTCAAATAATTTATTAGAATTTGAGAATATTCGGTAAGGATCTTATTAAAAGAATTACCATTTAAAAATATTTATACAAGATTTTAAATTATTCTTATAAGTATGACTTTATTCAATTAGGATTCATATAATTTTATAAAATCTAATGATATTCAAAGAATTATACGCTATTAAATTTTATAATGTCTTTTATGTTTTTTGAAACCTTACCAAAATATTGGAGATTTTGAATGATTTGTTGCGTAAAAATCGGGAGCCGAAATTACTCGTTTGAGGTATTGATTAACAATTAATCGATGAATCGGGATCAAAGGAATTGCCAGAGCAATAATTGGATGTGTTTTAATATTTTAATTAAATTTAATATAGTCACTTTATTTATTAAAAAATGTATTATTAAAAAATAATTCACTATGATTGTGTTGGAAACGTGTATGGGCTCACTCAAATATATTACTTGTAAAACACCTGCTGCTATGTATGTATAATTTCTTTATAATAAAACACACAAAGCACACTCTTTATATATATATTAATAAAAACTACAGCTTCTGTTTTGTTTCCAACACTAAGGCTACAGCCTTGTTTCTTTCTTTCAAGAGCTACGGCTCTTTTCTTCTCTCTGTTATTTTCAAACTAGAAAACATGCAGCCTACCTTATTTCTAGGATTCAAACTTGACTCTTCCAACCAGTAGCTCAATGATAAAAACCAGCCTTTAATTTTAACAGCTGCTGCATACCAACGCCATGCAACTCCTTGATTCTTAGGAAGACTTCTGTGTATTTCTTATGTGAATAGTTGACCTTGCATGCATAACAAATTACTGCACTGAGCTGCCTACCATTTTTCCTCGATGAAGATTTGCACTACATTTATTCTTTTGTTTTATTCATTAACTATGCATCTGGAAGAGTTTGAAATTCTAACACTCCCCCTCAAACTCGACTTCGCATTCCGAGCTTCTCCTTCATTTTCTGAAACGTATCCGGCTTCAATGGCTTCGTAAAAATATCCGCTAAATTTTCTTCCGTCCTGCAGTGCACCAGTTTCACGATTTTATCGTTCACCTGTTCTCGAATAAAATGATATTTAATATTGATGTGTTTGCTCCGACTGTGCGACACTGGATTTTTCGCTAGTGAAATAGCGGATTTATTATCCACGTAAATTTTAACCGGATCCTCCTTGGCAAGATTTAACTCGCTCAATATGTATCCTAGCCACATAACTTGACACACGCACGCTGCTGCTATGTATTATTCCTCACATGTTGAGAGAGCAACTGTCTGTTGCTTCTTCGATGACCACGAAAATATTCCCGAACCAATATGAAAAGCATAACCCGAAGTGCTTTTCCCGTCATTCAAATCACCACCATAATCACTGTCGGAGTAGCCAACTAATTTTGAATCTTGAGAATGCGTGTAAAATAGACCATGATCTAGTGTACCTTTTATGTACCTCAAAATTCTTTTAGCTGCCATGAAGTGATCTTGCTTCGGCTTCTCCATGTACCTGCTAACCAGTCCAACCGCATACATGATATCCGGACGAGTAAAAGTTAGGTACCTCAGACTTCCGACCAAACTTTTAAACAATGTCGGATTCTCCATGTACCGACTCCCTTGTTGAATCAATTCTGAGCTTTATGCTTGCTTCTGCTCACCGGCTTGCATTCCTCCATTCTGAATTTCTTTATGCTTGATCCGTTCGTTGTTGAATAATCTCTGTAACAATTGTTTATGTTGTTAAACCGTTGTATGATATAGACAATGGTTTCGTTTTATAAAATCCTTGCGTGATTATTTACGTTACAACGTTTTGTTTAGCTAAACCGTTGTCTATATCAAAAGCGTTGATTTTAAAAAAAAATACTTTATTTGTTGCCCTTAATACATACATAAGTGTTAAACACTTCATAAAATGTTATTGTATAAATCTCTTATTTGGATATTTTGTTATACACGTTGTAGATGTGGACATCATATATAGTATGATTTACGATCCTTGATATTTGTTTACAAGGAAATATTAGCTAGCTAGGAAAATGTTAATAATTATAACATTACTAATTCCGATGTTAAACGAACATTATATATTAACTATACTATTAGTGAATAAGTAACATACCAATATTATTAACAACAATGTTGTCATATTCAAATTACTCGTTTTACATATCAATATTTTTCGACGATCCAATCATATGAATGTCAAGATATATTTTGTTATACATGTCGTAGATTAGGTAGCTATTTTAATGATATTCCAAATTAACCGGATACAAATAATTTATTTTCTTTGAGATTCTAACAGACAACTTTTCATTTGACTAGTATCTCTAACTAGTATTTCGTCCCGGATTGATATTTTGATTTTTTATAAAATATTTTTCGATGACCCTACGAAACAATTGTAACAAAAATCACCTCTTTCACATCGGTTGATAAAAATAATGGTTGTCTAAGTCTATTTTTTTAAAAGATTTCAAAAAAACGTCTATTTTTAAAAAAAATGAAAAATACGTGCCAATATTACTTCCTGACCTATTACACCAATGTTTCCCCCTTAATTGAAATTTTATTCTTCCCGCTCAACACCAATGTTTCCCCGTTAATTGAAATTTTATTCTTCCCCTCGATTGAAATTTTATTCTTTCCCCTCTCTATTCCCCCTCCCATTTTCTCACTCAGATCTACTCTTTCTCCGGTCACTCCTCTCTCTCTCTGTCTCTCTCTCATACATACACACCAACACAAAATGTCCTCGTTCCTCTCCCGCCGTCACTCCTCTCTCTGGTCTCTCTCAAACATACACACCACAAAAACCCATCTCTCTGAAATTGAGAAACCCTAAATCGATAACTCGATTTTCAATTAGGTGACGTCCCATATCACAGTGTTGTTATTTGTGTGCAATTAGCTCGATTCTCTGCAAATAGCTCGAAACCTCTACTTATTAAAATTAGTAAGTGATTTTCAGATTTATTTTCAAATTTAATTTTTTGATTTTTAATTTCACTTCTTGCAATAGACCTGCAGCTTGTTGATTTTTACTCTCCATGGATATTGACAAGTTCATGGAGGTTAAAGAAATCAAAACTCCCCCGACAGCAATGGTAGTATTTGGAGAATAACTCACCCTGAGGATAAAAAGAACAGAAAATTTCAGGTTTGTTTGCTTTCTCAATGTTGATTTGTTTGCTTTTGAATGCTCGTGTCTATAACTTTTTCGGCTTTTTTTCAGTTTTACACTGCAATCATCCTCACAAGTATGGTATTTTCTGAAAAAGGCTATGAGTTTACACAACCAACGATTCCATCTCTTGTGGTAATTTCTTATGGCCTGAGAAGAGTCATATGTTATAGTGCTGTCTGTTTTTTGATCTTACTGCAAGCCGTGTTGGAAACAATTTAACTCTATTTTCTGGACTAGCTTGAAATTTGGAAATGATAATGGGATGAGGGTTAGAGATAGAGGGTAGTAAATGAATAGTAGTATATGGTTTGTCAATATTGTGGTGGTTGGTTCAACTTTTTTCTAGTTAAACAAATTTAGACATTCACCTTATTTTTGATAAGGTTCAAACTCAACCCTCATCCCATGGGGCCGTAATCTAGCAAGGTTTTGAGAAAAAGATTCTACCTTTAAATCTATATATCTGTCTGTGTGTGTAATGAGATTTTGTCTTGATTATGTACTAGTAATTTACCATATGCAGGTACATATGCAAGCATGTCTGTGGATATTTCCCGTTGACTTTATATGTTGAAGATATCAATGCTTTCGGCCCAGATCAGGCTTATGGTAACTTGTTCTTTGAATTTCTAGTGATTCTGATGTTATCAGTGTTAAATATGCTGAAGATATACTTAGCAAAAAAAAAGTACTGAAGACATTTGTTAACGAGCCCTTGTGCCAGGTGGAGTCCAAGAGACATTATACATGGAACATGGTTCTGAGGTTGACGTCCTTTTTGTCCATTTCTTATCACTATAATGTATTACAGATCTAGGCATACAAAATCTTTGAATACCTTTTAGCCTTCCTAGTTTAGGTTTCAAGGTTGCATTGGTAGGTCATGCACTAATTAACTTCAAAACTATATGATCTACACATCTATCATGCGTAATATGATCCGCATACTATGTCGAAGTTGAGAATTGTCATCGATCTAGATCACTACTTATTGCTAATGGTATACTTTGTCTTCATGCCTACTAAACTGCCATCAAGGTAGATGTAATAACTGTAAAGAAAATTACTTTGACAAAACAGTGTGAAGGTTTTTTGGATTACTTTGTTGAGCTTTACATCTTTCGGTAGGGTTCAGTCGGTATCTTATATAAGAAGAACCCAGTGCTATTCTGACTGGAATTCTGTTTTAAGCAAAGCTGCGCACATGCATAACTGACAATCTTAAATACCTTTTTTTTGTTTATTTCAAAGTTTTTGAGCTAGTTTTATTTTGTAGGTCGCTTTTCTTAAATCAAGAAGAGGATTTGTACGAATAGCAATGGAGAAGAGATGCCCAATAGTTCCAGTGTTTTGTTTTGGTCAGGTACTGGTTTCTCTTTCTTATTTTTGTATTTTTCTTATACTGGCCAGGTGCAGCATTCTTATTGTGAACATAGCCTTTTTTATATATGTACTCTGTCACTCCAAAATGTATATGATATGTAGTTAAACACTGGTAATTCGTTTTCTTCTTTACCTTGTTCACAGCTTTTTCTTCTCTCATCTTCAATGTGCAATTGTCCTGTAGAGTTTGTCTTCTACCGCAAGTGCTCCTTGTGTACATGTATAGATTTACAAAGTTTTCTCAAACTGCTGCAGACGGATATCTACAAATGGTGGAAGCCTGGTGGAAAATTGATCTTCCAACTTGCTAGAGCTATAAAGTTTACACCAATTGTTTTCTGGGGTATATATGGGTATGTCTTGAGCATCTAACTCTCCATTTTTTCATAGGCCTATCCATTGCACGTGTTATGAGGACTGATGCATTGGTTGCATGTTTCTACATTATATCAAATGTAGGTTTTTATAGTAATATATAATTTGTATTGCAATTATGATAAATGAGCTAGTCTAGTAAATGATAAATATTAATTCAATGCTTCTGATCTTATTTTTGTTTGTTATTGATCTTTAGGGAGGTGGATAAAGTGGAGGATGTCGCATAATACAGAGTTTGGACCACTACTGATGCGGCTTCATGAGGTTTATTTGATGCTATTGGTGGACTCTACTTTGGTGTTCTTTTAGCAATCTGTTAAGTTGTTACTTTACTTGTATAGCTCCTACGAAAAGTGCTATGTAAGTGGAACTCGCTTGCATAGCACCGGCTTGCATGGCACTTAAAAGCGCATGTAAGCTCAAAAATAAATGTTATGCAAGTTAAATTCTGTAGTAGTGAATTCATGCTCTTTTGAACCTTGTTATATTTATGTTACATGGAATGGGTGATGAAAGTAGTATTCCTTGACAGAGTATTATTCATTGTTCCTCTTGCAGGCCTAGTGTTTCAGCAATATCTGTTCCCCTTCATGAATTCAGACTACCTAAAGAAGAAGCTTCGGTTGTTCAGTCCAACGGAACTCCACTAATATATGCACCTTCAAATATGGAGCAACTGGCTATTAAATCAATATCCGCAGAAAAAGGGAAGCACAACTTCACTGTTCTTTGTTTGAGGATGTCTTAGCTTTTATACAATTCCTGGGCTTCAGTTACTAAACAATTCCATATGGTCACTACAAAATCTTAGTTTGGGAATTTGGTGAATAGTGGTTGTAATGGTGAATATTAGTTGGTAATATGTGAAGTATTTGGTTTGGTATTTTTGTTGCTTTTAATTAAAAAATCTACCACTGTTTCATTTGGTTATAAAACCATTGTCTCTTATGTTTTTAGTTTAGTGTGGCATCTATAAGAACTATTGTTATTATCTGTATCAAACAATGGCCACCGTCTATTTAGACTGTTGTGCAAATGTTTTTCGTACAACATACTCGTAAAAGAAACCTGTTGTCTATTTAGACTAAATACAAAAGATTGACCAAACAAAAATGTTGTAAAAATAATCTCTTACAACACATTCTTAAAATAAAACTGTTGTCTAACAAAACAAAGCACAATAGGTAAATACATGTGAAGTGTTGTTCAAAAGCCTTGTTACTACACACTTAGAGATAAAAACTGTTCAGTAAATGCAGGTACTGAGGAGAAAACCGTTGTAGATAAAACTTAAACCATTGTGCAAAAGAAATATAAACAAGGCTTATTAAGAAGCAAACCCTTGTTGTTTCTAGCTGTTATACAACACTTTAGATTTACCAGAATGTTGTGATCATCAACTTATACAACGGGCTGTATGGTAGGAAACTGTCGTTCTTTCTGGTTGTTACACCACACTTTGTTAAACGGTGACTGTCGTGTTGTCTGAGGTCCATCTGACGGCATTTCAATAGTCATCGGTTTTCAGGGGTAATAGACAACGGGCCTAGTTGAGTCGTCTAGTCTGATTCAGTTTTTCTTGTAGTGTTGGTTTCTGATATTTTTTTATTTTATTTTACTGATGTATTTTTTTTATTTTTTAGATTATAAATTTTTATAAGTAATTATGGAATAAAATGTAAACATATAAAGACTTCAAATATTTAAAATTTTATTAAGATATGATGATTATTAAAAATGCATTAAACAAGTATTTTAATATTTGAGAGAGAAGCACTAATTAGGGATGGACATTGTCCCCATCCCCACCCCCATATATGTTCCCATGACGATGAGAAATCCAAGATTTTCGGGGATGGTGGAAAATATATAAAAATTTCACGGGTCGGGGGCAGGATGGTGTATTAGTATATTTCCTTAATGAACTAAGCTACATGTCCTATTTTTTGGCTTCCCGCCTCTAGGAAGAAAAAATCCGTTTCTTTTGTTTGTAGTTCTTAGGGCATGAGTTTTCTTTAAAATGATTATATTATAGACATTTACACATAATCTTGATTGAAGACTAATGGTGATTTAAAGAATAGTTTAAAATCTTGAATGAATATCCAAATATTTTAAAAGAATTTTAAAGCATCAAATTGGATATCATGATATTTTATTGAATTATTTACAATTTAAATTGAAAAGCTATGAATATTTAAAAATCGAAATTGAATAAACCCACTAATTCACCTAAAAGGATAATGAAAATAAGAATTTGTGAATTTAACCATCCCCTAGTAACACACGAGAAAAAAAAAAGTTAAAGTAAGAGTTTATAAGATTTGTGATCCAATCAACTAATTATACGCTGGTTTAGTACACAAAGTTCAAATTTCATCAAACATTACTCTCTTCTAATGTAATCTAGATTATATAAGACTTTATAACTTTAAATTTCATTTAAAAAAATTTCAAAATAATGTGGTCAACAGGAATATTCAAATTCAAATTTTTATATATATATTTGTCGGTATTATGTTGAGATTTTAAGAAGAAAATGAGAATATTCACTTAAGATTTTAAAATATCTTCAACATGAAAAGGTATTCAATACAAATTATAAATAAATATTGTTTTTAAATATCCATAATATTCCAAATCCTATATATTTTGAAGATTTTATTAACTTTGATAAACTTAAATATAAAAATCAACTACACCCACTACAAGGAAACACAGGACAAAACCGACCACTACTATTGGTCGGTTATGTGTACCATCGGTCGGTTATATCCATAAAACCGACCATTTGTAGTGGTCGGTTAAAGCCTGGTCGGTTACGTCAACATGGTCAGGTTTACGGTTATAACCGACCACTACTATCGGTCGGTTACGTTAATTTGCAGACAATTGTCTACGGGCCCACTTACTACATGTGGCACAACGTGGCACCACGTCAGCAACCTAAAACCGACCACCGGCGGTCGGTTATCCGGCTACGTAAAATGTTGACTGAATCACAAAACCGACCGTGGTCAAATGTGCACAATCGGTCGGTTTTCTAGCAGAACGTTTGTTAAGTTGCATAACCGACCACCTCATAACCGACCACTCTTTAAGGAGACGGTCGGTTTTACACTTTGAATGTGGTCGGTTATGTTCTTAATCGGTCGGTTTTCTGGTAATGGAATGGTAAAAAACGGTCGGTTATGCAGCATAAATGGTCGGTTTTCTGTGTTCAATTTTTTTTAAAATTGCAGGTTTTGCTGTATGCATGTCAGGTACCATTCCAATACATTCCCTGTACCATTCCAATACCAATATCCCTGTACCATTCCAATACCAATAACCAATATCAACAATAACATTCAATCCTATACCACTCACTACAACAAAATCAAGCACAAAACATAATTTATAAAATATAAACCATTAAAACCAAATTCAAATATCCGATAAACGGATAAACCATACAATGTTAAGTCCGATATTTTGGACATCCAACCAACAAAGTAACATCATTACAACAAACAAACATTGTTCAGATTTGAATTGCATTAAACAAAAGACATAAATAACTACGACGACAAAGAAATCGGAGAGTCGTCGGATCCATTCCCATCTTGGCCATCCCCACCATTGCCTTCACCGTCGCCAACCTCCACGTCTGAGGCCACGTCTGAGGCCTCGTCCACATCCGTATAATCTTTTTCTTCCAAAGCAAGCCGATTTGCCGCTTCCTATGCACATATAAATCAATTAAAATGATATACTATATTCTAAATTGACACAAATACAAAATAGGAGCTAATTATTACCGCTTCCACACGCGCTTCAGTTTTTTGAAGGACATCATCAATCAAGGTCCCGATAATATGTACAATCTCACCGCCAATGAGACTATTCCATTGAAGTCTTTGACTTGGATCGGCGGATGGATCAGAGGCTTCGAGGGCGGTGTGTGCAAAGTTGGCTATCTCTTCATCGGATAGTTGGCGAGCGAATCGATCAGGATTGGCGCGAATCTCCGTGAGCACATTTCTAACAATCGAGATATACACATTGTCGGGGAGGACTTCACGGTTTCTTGGAGTGGATGAAGATGAGCCGGCTTCACCTCGGGTGGAATCCCTATAGCGGGTGGCAAGTGTGGGAATAAGATCACTAGCTCGAAGAGTGGGGAACCCGACAACATAATTCTTTTTAGGTTTTTCACCTTCGGGAACCCCCATTGCTTCCATCCACCAATCCCAAGGCTCATCTCGGTCACCCGTTTGAGTTATCTCCACCGGCATACGATCAAGAATAGCGGCATATCGTTCCTACATATTTTTCAAGTTTTATTAGAACAAATAAACTTTTTTTACACTTATAATAAAGGTGAAAAAAATAAAATTTTGAGATTACCGCAATGCGCATGGCGCCCGGAGTAGTGTATTGAGGGTTATTCGGATCAGAGCCAACTTTCTTATGGCATTTATCCCACACCTCAAGTCTAGTTGGAGGCTTACGGCTTTTCCTTGTCATTTCCTTACAAATATAAAATAAGCTTATATTAGTATATTAGTTATGTTATAAAATGAAATAACCTTGTGTGTGTGTGTATACATATTTAAATATTATTACCCTTCTCACGATGTTGAATGACCGAGCACCGGCACTATGCAACCTTTCAACATTTTCGCGGTTTGAAGCTCCAACCTTTGCCCTATGCAAGTGTCCTTCATCCATCTCCCAATAGTTTAAAAGATCCTTCCAAAATGCAAGAGACCAATAAGGGGGCCTTACTGACAACTTCGAAACCCCGGTCTCCTCCACTTTTGTCTCCACTCTCTTCTTAAGCTCATTCATAGTCCTATTTATTGTTTTCTTTATGTGATCTTCAACAATCCTTCTTGATTGTGAACGGCTTTGTCCCCTTTCATGCTTATAAAAATCCTACAAAATAGAAACAAGGGATAGGATCAAATTCATATTCAAATCAAGTTCATAACTAAATAAAAAAACAAATATAATAAAAATTAACATTGTATTACTTCCAAAAAACTGATTAGTCCTTTGCTCCAACCATTTTGGATAAGCCGCGTCAATGTCACTAAAAGTGTAATGACCCATCGGCCATTTCTCACGAATCATCCCAAGCAAAGTCTTTTTTGCCGTATTATCTTCGATACTATATAGAACAAATTAAATTATTAACACAACATACATATCGAAGGACTTTTTATTTATTTATAACTTTTTCCCAATTCGATTCATTAACATTAACTATTTTTAATATTTGGTGCAAAATGCTCTTCAAGTGGACAACTTTGATTTCAATACTCTTTATGATTTTAAATTTTAATATTTCATGTATTTAAGATACTTTCAAACTTATTCAAGAATTTTAATTTTTGTATTCTTTTTGTAAAGTTATTATAAAAGTTAAGTGTTCATAAATCTAAAATATTGTTAATACAAAAAAGAAACACTATGTATGATCCTAGTACAAAATCTAGATTTACTATAAATATCATATGCCTCCTATAAATATCTATATTCATTATCTTTGCATAATTTAAAAAAGAGACAAAGTACGAAACTAGTAGAAACAAAACTATTAAACAACTCATTATACTAGGACAAATAAATAAAAGTAGACTTACTGTCCATCGGAGATATTGATACGTTGTGGTTTAAGTGGTTTTTTAGCTCCGGAAATTCCGCTTGAATGTGATCGCGGTCTCCTTAGTCGATACACATGTTCCTCTGCATTTGTTGGATCCGAATCGCCATCTGAATCCGTTGGCTCATCACGCAAGGCCAACGTGCTCTTTCCCTTTCCCTTTCCCTTGCTCTTTCCCTTTTCATTTCCCTTGCTCTTGCCATTTCCCTTATCTTTTTCAACTTCCTTGCCTTTCCCTTTCCTTGCCATCATCAATATCAACATTCCAATCAATACGGTAAACACTAGCCAACCGAAGAGCCCCTAAAATTTTAAAAAAAACACGAAAATAAGTACATAAGAAGTTAATATCATAAAACCACAAGTTCATATATCTATGTCACAAGTTCTATGTCATGTGTTCATTTGAAGAAATGAGTGTTTTAAGCCAAAAATGAAATAAAGCAGCAGGACATAACCGACCGCATCGGTCGGTTATGACTGTAAAATAAAACGACGTCATTTTGACATATCGCAGTACACAATAATTCAAATTTTAATATTTTTAATTCATTTTTCCGGTCAGTAGTATAACCGACCGATTGTATTGGTCGGTTTTGTGGTTGCCATGTCAGTAGTATAACTGACCGATCTTATTGGTCGGTTTTGTGCGCGCCACGTCAGCAAAAACGATGTCGTTTTCTTTTAATCTGCAGTCATAACCGACCGACTGACAGTCGGTCAGTTTCAACCGCCCTAATTTGTGTCGGTCGGTTTTAGACGGTCGGTTTTGCCCTGTTTCCTTGTAGTGACCCACTACTTTCACCCACTGTACTCATTTTATATTAAATATTCCGACCACTTTACTAACATTACGGATGTAATAATTACTAAGTATTTCAACTCTGTTATGAATTCAAGAGATTTGCTTGGATTTAAGGTTGACTTCACCAGGGTGGTTAGGTAAATTTTTTCCAGATAACACTTATATGTTCTTTATATTTGATAAGATAGTTTTAGATATTATTATCTAATATTGAAGATTATATCTTATTATTGAAGATATACTTTGGATATTGAAGAATACTATATATATTAACAGCTACTCACCAACTGCCTTACATTTCTTTTTTTCTTACATCTCCCACAACTATACTCCCCACATATTAATTTCTTTCTCTCTACAAAACTCTCAATCCCTCTCTAAAAAAACAATAATGCCCTCTTTGGTTCTGTTCCTAAACCCACAACTCTTGTCCACGTGAACCAGTGGATGAAGACTCACTCATTTCACCATCTGAATTCTCAATTACCCCAAACCTGAACCAGTAACTCACCCATTTAATTTCACCATGTCCATTCCCAACACCTACGGGTAGGAGCTTAAATGGGAACCCCATAGCTATGAGCACCGTCATTTTTTGGTGGGTACGAAAGCATTCGTGATCTAAGAAATGCTATTACATATTTGGGCAATGTGGTCATGACCAAAACATTAGACAGATTACTCATCAAAACATGGAAGGCGGGAATCTTGCTTGCAAAACGAGCATGCATTACAACATAGAAGTGATTAATTCATGATAACAAGAATGATGCAAGCCCAAATGGCAAAATTTGTGTTTATACAATTCTATAAGAATAAACTTTGCCACTTGGACTTGCATTATGCTTGTGATCACGAATTACTCTCATCTCAATATCATAATTCATGCTCTTCTCCAACGCAAGATTCCCGCCTTCCAGATTTCGATGAGCAATCTTTCTAAAATGTTTGTCTTGACCATCATGACCCAAATTTGTAATAACATTTTCTTGATCATCATTGCTTTTGCACTCACCAAAAATGACAATTTTCTTATAGCTATGGGGTTCCCGTTTGAACTCCTATTTGAGGAAATAAAGTCAATCACGTCCATCATATAATATAACACTCGTGTTTTCGTGACAATTCCACCATAATAAGCGTCATCATCCGTATTGAGGTTCATTATAGATATTGATTGATATTAGCTTTTATGATGTGTTCAGTTTAATTACAATCAATTGATACATTTATTTGTTATTTTCTATCAAAAAAAAAATTACAAGAACATAGAGAAATTGTATTATTAATAAAGTGAAACATGTTAGCGATCCAATTACTAACATGAAACAAAACCCAAATTACCACAAAAGAACTTTTTTTATAGTCAATTATTCCATTAATAAAAAGTCATATTACATCAACAAAAATAATCAAAATTGAACAAACACGTACTAGAATAGATCAAATCAGAAATTTCTTCTTCAAAGCTACGATCATTGATCATATATTTCATTTTGGCACATCCCTCGCTTCTATCGCTCATATATACAGTCTTCTTAGAGAGATAATCTAACAATCTTTTGTAGTCGTGAGAAATGAATACATCTAATTTGTCGAAACGCATTCGAACAACTGACGATAATCGCAGTTCGTGGATATAGGTAGCAAAACCCACTAAAGGGGTACTAAACTCACAAAGAGAAAAATTTATTTGAGAAATAAATAGCAGCAAAAAATTATAATGAATGGATGCTTATCAACAACCGTTTTGATTGATGACACCCCCTAAACGACAAAATAAGGATTAGGGTTTTTTGGGAATTAAGTATAGGGTGTGAGCATTGGTCATTGATCAAAGCATTCAAGGTTCGATTCCTCCAAGCCTAAAATACACCTTTTTTGAAAGGACCAAAGAAAAGGGAGAGCGGCTGTTTAATATCCACGAAAATATATTCGATTGAATCAATATACTTTAAGGAGAAGACGAGGGCGGTCAGGTGACGCTTCGCTTCGATCTATTTTTCTAATTTTTTTAAAATTTTGAATTATTATTATTAAAGATTCAAAAATATCTCAATTGTTTTTAAAATCTTTACTAATGGATGAAACTAAATATTCAATTTTAATATTCAAATTTTTTATTAGAAAATATCTCAATTATCATTTAAATCTCTGCTACCGGAGGAAACTAAATATATAATTTTAGTATTTTTCCTTTAAAATCTTTATTAATTAAGAAAACTAAATACAATTTTAATATTCTCCTAAATTTTTTATTAATAAATATACTTACTAACACAGGAAAAATTATCTTAATATTCTCCTAAATTTTCTATTTAAGTTAAAACTAAGTATATATATATATATATATATATATATATATATATATATATGGGCTGAAAAATAATCCTAGAAGTGCAATTAATTACGTATTAATTAGACCCGGATTGGTCCAAGAATACAGCCCAATAAGCAAGGCCCAAAACCCTAATTATTTATTAATTTCGTAATTAATAAATAGGGAAAATATACAACTCAGGAAATGAGTCCAAAATATGGCAAATTCATCAAAGAAGGATCCAGAATCCCCAATTAAAAGAAATAATGATTCATAGTCCTTATCAACAAGGAAAAGACATGTTAATCAAGAAATACAATGTTTATCAATTATCAAAAAGGAGACTTATTTGCTAAGTCTCCTTAACATACTCTAAATACGAGGCTCCAGATGCGTATATAAGGACCCTGCTCCTTCACAATAGAACTACATTTTGGACACAGCTCCATACGTCATCTACTACGTTTTGGACACAGCTCCATACGTCATCTACTACGTTTTGGACACAGCTCCATACGTCATCTACAACGTTTTAGACTTCATCCTCGAATAAGGACATACAAGTCACTACGTTCTTGGTGTGCTCCTGCCACCATAGCCGCGAGGGCAACACCAAGAACTACGTTTTCTGGCTTGATTCTCAGCACTGATTGAGATACGTAGGCATCTTGTGAGGACCAATTTAGTCACGAAACAAGAGCAGCCATTAAAGCTCGAAGCTCTCTAAACCATAGCAATTAATCTACACGCACGTTTTTAATCCATAACATTTGGCGTCGTCTGTGGGAAGACAACATCAACCATGGCAAACACACGAAGAACGACTCGAGATACTCAAACTTCTGAAGAGCTTCCTCTCACCTCTGAAGCAGGCGCTCAGGGAAGCCAGCCACCACCGATCACCACCACTCAAGGACCGGAAGTCCCAATTTCAGTTGAAGGGACGAATCCCCTACAAATGGTCGTTCCTGGATCTGATCCACAAGAGACCGTTCTCCAGCAACCAATCACAACTTCCCCACTGCTCATGAATGCACCAAGTGGCCTTCAACTTCATACCACGGATCTCCCCCAATACGCAACTCAAACTCTTGGGATGCCAAGCTATGGCATGCCCCCTCGACCCCCGATGGGCAGCAGTGGTCTCAATCCCACTTATCATGAAGCATATATTCCCCCTTACATACAAGGTCTGGGACCCCTAAATCAACAAACTCAAACTCGACGAACTCCCCTGGTTCAAGATTACTCAGGTCCTTACACTGAGGATGCGGATGACTCAACTGGAGAAGAGAGGGATCTTGCCCCTAAGGAGGAGACATTTTTCCCAAACAAATTGGGAACAATCCCAAACTACTAAGGAAAAGATTGTTGCCCATGAGGCAGATGCTGCAAGGCTCAAGAAAGTATTGGAGGTACTTTAACTTCTGAAAACCTGAACAATTTATTAGCTGTTGATATAGTTATAGATTGTCATGATGGTATTGAAAAGAAAGAAAAGCTTCTGTACTTCATGAAAGATGGTAGTGTGAAGATTCTATCCATTCAAGATATGCTGATGAAAACTACACAGGAACTGGAATATGTTCATTATTTGTTAAGATGGAAGAATAAAGTGTGCAAAGTGTTGAGTGACATGATCTTGTCAACAATAAGAAGAAGACTGAATGTAAATAGAAATTTCAATGGTAATTATACGCCCATGTACTTAAATCAAAGAGGTCAAGATGTGGAAATGCAAAGGGGCACTGCTGTTAAAGAAGTGGTTTTTGGCATGACACAACTTAATCTTAATCCTGATGGGAAGGAAATTGCTTATCTTTTGCTTGAAGAGCACAGTCTACAGAGAAGCTCCATACAAAATCTCAGAGCAGCTATCTACCAGATTAATGAGGAAGATGAAGAACTCAGAAATCTTAAGGAAAGACTGATTCAAATTCTTGAAGAAAAAGAAGAAAATTTG
Organism: Heracleum sosnowskyi; assembly: GCA_030848705.1. Lineage (NCBI taxonomy): Eukaryota > Viridiplantae > Streptophyta > Magnoliopsida > Apiales > Apiaceae > Heracleum > Heracleum sosnowskyi. The sequence continues at coordinate 4,841,658 of JAUIZM010000013.1, read as the reverse complement.
TTATCCAACTTCTTGAAGATGAATCTGTTCTATCAAAGAATTTAAACAGATAAGTTGTTGTTGACATTTGTACATTTTGTAAATATGTTTTTAACATCATTGAATCTTAGGAATCTATACTTTATTTCACAAAGTATGAGATTGGGGGAGATTGTTAGATCAGGATTCAATGATCGTCAGGATCTATACTCAACTGATCAGGATTGCTGACGTCATCAGGATTGCATGGTCGTCAGGATCAAGATGAATATCTGGACTGGGATCAGGATTGATCATCAGGACTGGAAGCTGATCAGGATTCCTACTTCGAGTTATATTTGGAGTCTAGTTAAATAAGGAAGATTATTCTGTCGGTTCCTGGTCTGTAGGAATGTAGCTATCAATTTAGGATAGGTTTCAATCTTTGTAATTGATTAGGACTTATCATTGATAGAGAAGCTGTGTAGTATATAAACACAGTTTAGGTTTTGATCTATGTATGAGATCAATCGCATACACGAGTATTTTTGTAACCTAGCAGCTCTCAAGAACTCAGAATTTCTTGAGAGAGTTTGTAACAATTTTATATCAGATTTAATAAAGCTGTTATCATTCTTTCATATTTGTGATATATATCTTACTTAGTCGAGAATCTTATACAATTGTATTCAACCCCACTTCTACAATTGTTTATTACTGGGCAACAGACGAGGCTCATATAAGTTGGAAACCCTCGAAGAGATCGAAGTGCCAAGAACTTGGCATGCTACAAACTTGAAAGTTTATTATGTTTAGTGTTTCCTAACTAGACTCACTATTAGGATGAGTAGAAAATAAGGTCGATGAAACCAATCCGAGTTTTAACTCGAGGTAGAAAGTAAAGTTATGATTCTATTCAACATTCTCTTGTTTTTATGATAGTTTATATGCATCAATGTTGACAAAAAATGAAAAAAAGATGATAGATTAAAACTTACGAAAAGTTAAGTTATGCCCGAAGGTAGAGATTACATAAATAAAAGCCACATGCGGCTATAAAAGAAAAACTACACTAACTAAGCTTCTCCTCCTCTGTCACCGGTATCAGCCTCCTCTTCTCCTGAGCTAGAGCCAGAACCAGAAGGAGTGCCAACTGTCTGACCAAGGGGAGAAGAATGCCCGGGATCCAGAATCCTGTCATCCTCGACCATATCATCCTCTCCGGCCAAAGCCACCTCTAAAGGGGTAGGAGCATAAAGGCTCGGGAAATCAGAAAGGTTAAGTGACCCAGGAAGCTTCTCCAAAACATCTACTAAGGCACCATTCCATCCCTTGGTAAACTGAACTGGGAAGAGAAGCACGTCATGCTTACCAATTTAGTCCTTGTACTCTTGAGAGTCAAGGTACTCATCGATAAAATCATCATTGCTCTTCCTAAGCTCAACCAACTCAGCCTGGGAATCAGCCAACTCCTTCTCCTTCCTAGCCAGGATAGCCTTGAGGGAGCCCACCTCCTCCTGGGACTTCTCAAACTTGCCTTGGTTGGCTTCAGAAGATGAACGCCAAGCCTTGGCTTGGAAGAGAGCCCCTTGGAAGTTAGCATTAGTCTGCAAATAAAGCACAAGTTAAAGAAGAAATTTATAACATGTTAAGTAAAACACAAGAAGAAAAGGGAAAGAAAGGTTACAGCGGCTACAGCCCGAGAACCTGCATGCTCAACTCCCTCAATAGTAGAGTTGGTAACAAAGTCCTTGTAGTCACAAGGAGTGAGTGAGTGATAGGACCACTCAGTAGCATGCTTGGACACCCCAACAACTGTGTCCTTCTTTCTGATACCCCACTTAGGGCGCCAAACAGAGGCCTTGGATGAAGGGGGAACATCAACCAACTCCACAGAATCCGTATGAGGCCTCAGAAATGCTGGCCATCCAAAGCTCCCCGATCGAGGATCCTTTATTCCCAAACGAGCCCTCTTCATCCTAGCAGTTTCTCCATTTGCGGGCTCGTTGGTCTTATTTATAAAGGCCACAGCTGCAAAAACAAATGAGAAAGGAACAATGGGTATAAGAAAATCTTAGATAAATAAAAGAAATTTAAGGAATGAGAGTTACCCTTGTTTGATACGCTCGATAAGCCCAGAGACTTTAGGAGAAACTCGTCTAGGAGCTCCCAAGCCATGGTGGCATAGTTGTCCTTGGTTAGCTCAGCATAGGCATGAGCATCCTCATCAGTCAAAACTATTTCATTTGGACTACCATCCGAGACTCTACTAAACGACCTACGGAATAGGGTACCCCAATCCCCTCCTTCCCAGACTAGATAAATAAACTCATTCTTCCATTTGGGGTTATTATCAGGAATGGATTTTGGGTGGAATATTGGAGGTGTGGAAGCCCTATGGTTGATATAAACCCAACCCGGGGAAATTGCAGAACTATTCTTAAATTGAAAGATTTTTCTAAATAATGAAACAGAAAGAGTAAAATTGTTCTTTAAACAAAGAACTATAAAACTAATTATAATTCTCCAAGCATTAGGAGGAAGTTGGCAAGGATTAATCCTAACATATGCTAATAACTTGGGAATAAAATCTTGAAAAGGAAACCTAAGTTCTGCAACAATAGCGTCCTTGTAAATACAGAGAGCATCAGGACGCCAATGGCAGGAACGATCTCCTGGACCAGCTGGGATAAGCCTAAGGGGAGATTTAACTCTATACATTTTGTTATAATCCCTAATTTTATCGACTTCGTGAAATTTATTACTACAATCAAAGGAATTTAAGTGAGACACAGAAGGGTAATCATCGCCACGTTCGCTAATCATATCTTGTAAAGACATATATGAAGAGTGAATAGTGACGGTACCTCTCTTAGAAGCTTGATTCATCTTTTGAAGGCGTTGAGCAGTACGATCAGCCATTGATAATTCAAATCTTCAAAGCAAAATCCCAGAAATATTCAAATCTTCAAAGCAAAATCCCAGAAATCTTCAAAAGAATTTCCAGAAAACTTCAAATCTTCAAAGGAATTTCCAGAAAACTTCAAATCTTCAAGATCAAGCCCAGAAAATGATGAATATGATTGAGAGAAAACTCGCCGGAAATCGCCTCACCACGGAGAAACTAGAGAGAAACTAGAGAAACTAGAGAGAAATTTTTAGAAATTGAAAATGAGAAGTGAAGAGTGAAATAAAAATCTCACTCTTTTATAACTGAAGTAGCTGGTCATCCAACCGGTGAAGAGAAGGGCAACCGTCTACAGCCAGTCAAGGCCCATAATTATTGACTGGGCTCCCAAAAATTAAGGCCCAATAAGAATTGAGGTCCAAAAATTAAGGACCAATAAGAATTGAGGTCCAAAAATTAAGGCCCAATAAGAATTGAGGTCCAGAAGAAGTTAAAGCCCAATAAAAATTGAGACCCAAAAAGGATAAAATAAAATCCAAATTTAAGTCGAATTGTTTGACCTAAGACCAAGTTGAGGTTGAATAAGTACTAGATTGAGGTCGAAAGACTGAGATCGAAAATGTATACGAAATTGAAGTCGATTTGTTCGACCTAAGACCAATTTGAGGTCGAAGAAATACTAGATTGAGGTCGAAAGGCTGAGATCGAAAATGTATATGAAATTGAAGTCAATTTGTTCGACCTAAGACCAATTCGAGGTCGAAGAAATACTAGATTGAGGTCGAAAGGCTGAGGTCGAAAATGTATATGAAATTTTAGTCGATTTGTTCGACCTAAGACCAAAATGAGGTCGAAAGAGTACTAGATTCGAGGTCGAAGGAACCCTGGATCGAGGTCGAATGACCGAGGTCGAAAAATCAAGGGAAAATGAGGTCGAAACCTTCGACCTAGGACCAAATGAGGTTGAAATTGAGGTCGAAGGAACCCTTGATCGAGTTCAAACGACTGAGGTCCAAAAAGCAAGGGAAACTGAGGTCAAAACCTTCGACCTCGACCCACCTGAGGTCAAAATCGAGGTCGAAGGAACCCTGGATCGAGGTCGAATGGCTGAGGTCGAAAAAGCAAAGGAAAATGAGGTCGAAACCTTCGACCTAGAACCAAATGAGGTCGAAATTGAGGTCGAACGAACCCTTGATCGAGGTCGAACGACTGAGGTCGAAAAAGCAAGGGAAACTGAGGTCGAAACCTTTGACCTCGACCCTACTGAGGTCGAAGGAACCTTTGATCGAGGTCGAACGACTGAGGTCAAAAAAGCAAGGGAAAATGAGGTTGAAACCTTCGACCTGGGACCTGTCGAGGTCGAAAACGAGGTCGAAGAAGACTGGGTTTGAGGTCGAAAATGAGATCGAAAATACCCTGTAAAAAAAATTTAATAAATAAATACCTTCATTTATTTATTAATGTACAAAAAAAGAAAAGTCAAAGAAAAATGCACAGATCGACCATAACTTCTGTGAAAAACCCGGAAAGATTTTCTCGCAAATGATTTGGACAGAAAAGTAATCATAGAAATGTAAATAAAGATGTATTAATTAGACCTAGATTGGTCCAAGAATACGGCCCAAGAATAAGGCCTGAAACCCTGATTATTTATTAATTACTCCCTCTGTCCCAACGAATTATATACATGGGGGCTGGGCACGGAGACCAAGAAAAGATATAAAAAATGAGTAAAATTAGATGAAAAGTGGGTAAAGTGGTGGGACCTATCAATATTTAATAATAGATTTGAGATAGTGGAGAAAAATAGTGGGTGTAATAGTGTTTTATATTATTATAGAATAGAGATAGTGGAGAAAGTAGTGGGTGTAATAGTGTTTTATATTATTAAAAGTTACTATTTTTGGAATGTATAGAAATGAGAGGGACATCCCAAAATGGAAAGTGTATAAAAATGGATGGGATGGAGGGAGTACGAAATTAATAAATAGGGAAAATATACAGCTCATAAATGGAGTCCAAAAATATGATAAATACTTCAAAGAAGGATCCATAATTCCAATTAAAGGAAATAACTAGTCATAGTCCTTATCATACGATAAGGAATAGACTTGTCCACCAAGGAATACAATACTTATCCATTGTCAAGAAGGAGACTTATTCGAAAAGTCTCCCAAACATACTCTAAATACAGGGTTCCTGACGCCTATATAAAGACCCTGATCCTTCACATCAGAACTACATTTTTTGGCTTGATTCTCAATTACGAATTGAGATACGTAGGCATCTTGTGAGGACAGATTCAGTCACAAAACACGAGAACAACCATTAAAGCTCGAAAGCTCTTAAACCCTAGCCGTCAATTTACAAGTACGTGTTTTATTCCACAACATTTATAATAGAGCACTTATAAATATTATTATATATTAGAGTGCATAAATAGATGGAGATTAAAAATGTTTTCGATGTAGTTTTTTTTTCTTATTTTATATTTTACAAATACGAAATCTAAATATTACCCACACAACAATGAATACAATAAAATCTTGATGGATTACCAATCAACAGTGGCTATGGAAAATATCTAGTATTATATGAATGAAAGAAGAATACTTACAAAACAAATAATTTTAATTGGGAGTGCATCAAAAGGAATGAATAACTAGAGCTAAACTATATGGAGTTCGAGGATTAAATGAGTGACATATTTACAAAATCAATTAGAGGTGACATCTGGTTAGGTCTGAATACAATTGTTGAGGGAGTAAATACAACTATGTCCATTTTTTAAAACTCAAGCTCAAAATGCGGAATATTAAAAGTACTATGAGAAATGAAAATTACAAAAAATGAAAAAACAATAATTTTCGGGTTAAAAAACTTTTTATTCTAAAGATTTATAACTCAAAATTCTTACACCAACGATTATGAAATTGTCGCAACAAAGATTACAATACTAAAGTATGAATCCATCTGCTTCTAAAAAAACAACAAATCTAATGATATAGGGTTACAAAAGCACTCGGTGATTCTAATAGAATTAACAACTAGGTATGTAAGATGATCACAAGAATCTACGATTTTGATTGCTTCTAGAATTAATTTGACATGATCTTTCTTCAATCAATATTAAAGTACTTGTGTATCTCTCCATGTCTGTATATGAATTGCTTTTCCATAAATGAGCTTCTGATTCTTTTATGTAGTTGCACGAAGTTGATATTGATAGGATAAAAGCTAGTTGGGCCTCAACAATTCTCAACCAAGTATTAAGGAACCTTGCACGTTATTACTCCACATTGAGGGGCGATGGTGATTGAGGAGCGATCCCCTTGTAAGGCTAGTTATACTTAGTTGATTTTCAAGTGTTTAAGCAAGAATGAGGGGCGATTGATGTATGTTGTATGGCGATTTGCCTATAGGCCCTTATTCTAGCACATAGAAAAGTCAAGTTTGTTGAATGCTTAAGAGGCGATTTTGGTGAAGGGCAATTTTCCTTTTAGGGCGGTCTAGTCTTAGTCATTTGAGCTTCAACAATGTCCATAGGCGATTCTAATCTAAGGCTAGTTTAAGACCGCCTCTTAGAACTTTAGTACTTAGGAAATTTCACCCTTGAAGTGTGAGGGGCGAAACCTATAGTAGGCTATAGTGAAATCGCCTCTCATGGCCTTTTGCGACTTAGAAAGTATTTTTAATACTTCTTATATAATGCTAGTTATTTCCTGTATTGTTCTGAAGAAGTCCTGAAGCTTCTTATACTTAGCTAATATTCTCTTCCACAGCTTTTGCACCTGTAAGATATTCGTTTCTTGTACTGAAGAACTTTGTCCACTTAACAATCTTTTTGTGCTTGATACTTCGATTCCTTTGCGTACTGTTGACTCCTAGTGCAACTGGTCTAGTTCATAGACGATTATCATTTACTCACAGTATTCGTATCTTCACTTTATATCCATTTATAAGTCTATAACTATAAAAGAACGTTTTCACTAAAATATTCTGGTCTTCCCCTGAATCAAAATAACCGTTTCAAATATCTCCAATCACTTATTCCACTAATGCCTAAACATATTAATAAACTTCACTCAGCGCTCTATTGAAGCCTTCTTAACAGCAGTTACTCCTGATTTCTATACATACCAAATCTTCTGTTTCGATAGACACTAGTGAACATTGTATTATTTACAAGTCCTGTTCTAGTGTTGAGTTATTAGTCCTGGGTTCGTTGACTTTTTTATATATCTTTAGTCTTCCTCAATAATCTCCCCATGAATATTGTTGACCTATCCAATATAGGTTCAATATTCCTCAAAATATCTTCGAAAAACTTTAATGTAGTAGCCCGAATTTTCGGACTATTAATTCTAAATACGAAACACCAACTTGGGTTATGACAAGCCCACCACAGGCCCCCAAAAGATCATGATTTGTTGGTGCAATTATTAGTAGTACTTTGGCTTATAAATTGAACTAAATTCTCAAATCTGTTCGATGTGAGATTGGAGTGTTACATTTAAAGTCTACATGGCCTATCTTTTATTACAAGCTCTATTGTTCATCTTGTTTGTAGTGACATATGTATTTCAAACGGAATAACTTTAAGTTTATTCAAGTTGTTGATGTGAGACAATAGAACCGAGTGACCCAAATTAAGTTGTTGATGTGAGAACGGACAAGGTGGCGTTAGCAGAAATACACCAAGGTATTCCCGAGGACACCCTTTTATCTATAACTGAAAAGAAGTCAGCCAAAGAGGCTTTAAACACGATAAATACAACGTGTATGGGTGTAGATAGGGTACATAAAGCAAAGTTGCAAATGTTAAAGGCTGAATTTGAGTCACTGACAATGAAGGAGACATATCAGTTAGTTGATTTTTACATGAAATTCAGTGGTATCGTGACAAATATATGAGCACTGGGAGAAATGATGGAGGAAACTTAAGTTGTGAAGAAGTTGTTATGTGCAATCCTAACAAATTTTCTACAAATTGCTTCAAATATAGAACTATTTGGCAACCTAGAAGAGATGATCATGGAGGAGACAATCGGTCATCTAAAGGCTCATGAAGAAAGAGTGCGAGGAGTAATTGGCAACAACAACATTGGCCAACTTCTTTAACCTCGGAAGAATGGTTGAAACAATCAAACAAAGGAGTAATAGACTTGAGGGGTCGAGGAAGAGGATCGTATCATGGCAGAGGTAGCTACCATGTTAAGCTCGTTGTCGGCAAAAAAGAGCATCAAAACAAAACTGATGATAGTATACTCGTCCTCAATAAGTTGGTCGTGATAGAAGTAAACAAAAATGTTTTAACTGTAACATTATAGGAATTACGCAGCAGAATGTTGTAAATCACGACGAGAGAATGATGAGAAGCAAGAGGCGAACTTAACACAAATCAAAGATGTTGAGCTTGTACTCATTTTATCTGAGTATGTAGGGGAAAAGAATAAACTTGTGTTACTAAACGAAGGCAATATAATCCCTGGGCTAAACTCGATTGGTGAAGCAAAGGGAGACTCAAAGGTATGGTACCTGGATAACGGAGTCAGTAACCACATGACTGGGTAACGATCCAAGTTCAAAGAGTTGGATGAGTGAATTACAGGTGAAGTAAGGTTTGGTCACAGGTCGACCGTAAGCATTAAAGGAAAGGGTTGCATTTTATTCAAGTGTAGAAACGGAGAAGAAAGGTTGCTCCCTAAAGTATACTATATCCCCAAACTTTGTAACAATATAATTAGTCTTGGTCAGTTGTTAGAGGAAGGTAACAAGGTGATTTTGCATGGCGAATTTCAGTGGGTCCATAATAAATCAAGGACGTTATTGATGAAGGTTAAGAAATTAGCCAACAGGTTATACAAGATACTCATTGAAGATAGTCAGCCTGCTCGTTTATTACCAAAAACTTAAGAAGATTCTTGGTTGTGGCACTCTCGACTTGGACACGTAAACTTTCAGGCAATGACTCTTATGACATTAAATGAGATGGTGTTCGGACTACCAAAACTCGTGCAACCAAAGGAAGCATTCAAGGGATGTTTAATGGTGATGCAGACAAGGAACCCATTTCCTTCAAATTCAAATTTTACTGCTAAGAAAGAATTGGAGCTAGTGCATGGAGATATTTGTGGCCTGATCTCACCATCAACACCAGCATGAAATAGTTACTTTTTACTACTAGTTGATGATTTTAGTAGATTAATGTGGGTATACATGCTAAAAAGGAAGGATTAGGCAATGGAGATGTTCATAAAATTTTGAGCTCTTGTGGAAGATGGGTTTGAGATGAAAATCAAAGTGTGTCGTACTGATAGTGTTCTATACTGATAGGTCATACTTTTTGTTCAACATTATTAGGAGAGTGGGAGTAGTAGACTTTTATTAGGAATCTAGTTGTATGTATTGTGTTTTAAACGTAAGAAATGCTATCAACTTTTGTTTGTTTTCTCAGTTTTATACATTGAGTTCAGTTGTCTCTATTTTAGTGTGTGTGGATCAAACTATCAACTTTTAGTTCTTCATGGCCATGTTACCTATTAGCGCTTTTTAAGTCTTTTAGAATTAAATATAAGGATGTAGTCTTATTATTTTCCCTCTTTCTATTGACCATATCGATACTCTTGAACAATATGCATGCATTTCCATAAAAATCAAGCAAAATAATAATGAGAACGATCAGATCTAATTATTAAATATCAATCAATTTGTGTAAAAGCATGTTGATTTAGACTCATACGGCATAAGTGATCCTCAAGTGTCGCAATCAAGTTCAAATATTACATATATGGTACATTTTGGAGAATTCAAGAGCATTTTTCTTTCAAGTGTAGTCAACAGACAATATAAAAAGTAACAACTTTCGAGTAGAGAAGAAGGTGGAATAACCCTATTTTCTTATAACCTCTTATGTTTCTTATACTGCGAATTCACTCACCCTTTAAAAATAAGTTTAAGTGATCTAAACCTAAAGAATATAATGTAAACAAGACATGACCAATTCATCCATATTGTTATGCTAGGCATCTGTTCCAAGACCACTCAACTCTCTATCTCCGTTGCTCGTTAGGTCAAAATAGGCTTTGGAGAGGCTTAAAAATCTCAATGAAAATAGATCATGTGTATCAATTTTATGAAAAATACCAAACCAATTCAAAACCAAAGAGGTAGATGCTCCCTTTCTTAGTTTTGGCGAGATCTCAGATTAACTCTTAATGCACTGTCCCAAGTTGATAGTAAGCGTTTTGAGGCAGATGTATTCCTCCGTGTTATTACACAACTTGAAACTGCATGGGTATGACAAATTTATATTAGTTTAAATTTATATGAAAAATAGTGGTTGTTTTACAGCCTATCTATTGTTTTATTCCTTTAGGATTGATTGGTTTGTTAAGGAATCTAATTGTCTAGAGAGTCAGTTACTCCACTTTGGCATTGCCAAGATGCCTTGCACTCCTTTTTATAGAATTTTTTTTACATATAATATATAGGAGTAATCTTCTGGTATTTTAAATTATTTTGACAAGGGATGTATGTGAGGTTCTAAATTTTTTTTTTACAGATTAATTACAATTCGTAATTTTTTTTAAAGATTGTTGTTGATTTTGATTTTGTAGTTGATGTGGAATTCAATTTGTGACCAATTCTTCAAAATGTATAAGATCTTCACGCGATTTTAAATAGAAGTATAAACATCACAATCCATCCTTTTTTAAATATTAAAATAAATGCATGAGTTTTTCTTTAAAATGATTATATTATAGACGTTTATATGTAATCTTGATGGAAGACTAATGGTGATTTAAAGAATAGTTTAAAATCTTGAATGAATATACAAATATTTTAAAAGACCTTTAAAGCATCAAATTGGATATCATGATATTTTATTGAATTATTTAAAATTTAAATTGAAAAGCTATGAATATTTAAAAATCGAAATTGAATAGACCCACTAATTCACCTAAAAGGATGATAAAAATAAGAATTTGTGAATTTAAACATCCCCTAGTACCACAAGAGAAAAAAAAGAGTTGAAGTAAGAGTTTATAAGATTTTTGATCCAATCAACTAATTATAGGCTCCTTTAGTACAAAAAGTTCAAATTTCATCACACATTACTCTCTTCTAATGTAATCTAGATTATATAAGACTTTATAAATTCAAATTTCATTTAAAAAAATTTCAAAATAATGTGTTCAATAGGAATAATCAAATTCAAATTTTTATATATATATTTGTCGGTATTCCGTTGAGATTTTAAGAAGAAAATGAGAATATTCACTTAAGATTTTAAAATATCTTCAACATGAAAAGGTATTCAATACAAATTATAAATAAATATTGTTCTTAAATATCCATAATATTCCAAATCCTATATATTTTGAAGATTTTATTAACTGTGATAAATTTAAATATAAAAATCAACGACATTGATATGGGCTAAAAATAACCCTAGATATGTAATTAATGATATATTAATTAGACCTAGTTCGGTCCAAGAATTAGGCCCGATAAAAAGGCCCGAAACCCTAATCATTTATTAATTTCGTAATTAATCAATAAGGGAAATTACCAGCTCATTAAATGAGTCCAAAACATATTAAACTCTTCAAGAATCAGCAATCAAGACACACAAACCAACTAGGAGTCAGTCTCCTACAAAATAGGATTCACAATCCTGATCTAAGAAGGCGACTTGGCCCCCAAGTCACCTAATTCTATTCTAAATGCAAGGCTCCTGACGCCTATATAAGGACCCTGATCCTACAATCAGAACTACGTTTTATTGGCTTGATTCTCTACATAACAGAGATACGTAGGCATCTTGTGAGGACCTGTTTAGTCACGAACCACGAGAGCAGCCATAAAGACACGATTGTCCACCATCATTCATTGAATACAGCCGTTAACATCTAAATCCACTTTTCATTCCATAACATTTGGCGCCGTCTGTGGGAAGACGACATCAACCATGGCTAGAACACGAAGAACAGCAACCGCTACTGAATCAACTGTCACCACCACTGTTCCAACCACCACGGAATCAGGATCGTTACCCCTCACGACAGTGGTTTCTCAACCACTAGGGACGTTTCCCATCACCACAGAGGTGGTGTCTCAACCACAAGGGATGAATCCCCAAGCTTCCATACCTCAGAACGAGACGAACCCTCTTCAGATGGTTGTCTCGCCCCTCGACCATAACCTTCCCCATGGAGCACAGATCTCCACAACCGTGCTTCCTATGAGCACAAATCCAGCATATGGACTGCCCAACTATCCCCCTGAAGCCGGAAGGAGTGGCCATGCCCCATACGAACCAACCGACATTCGAGGATTGGGACCCATCCCTGAAGGAAGATACTTGGATTATTCTGGGCCCTACTCTGAAGACAACTCGTCTGATGAAGGACGAGATCGAGCACCCAGAAGAAGAAGAGCCAGCAAAGAGCCCCTTGGAAGAAGGAATCGGGGGGCAACTACAAGGGCACCTATGACTGCCATGGAAAGGATAAGGGCTCATGAGGCCGAGATCCAGAAACTAAAGAAAAACATGGAGATAGAGCAACAAAGGAGGCAGACTCAGCCTTCGAACCAAGGGGCAGGAGATGTCCCCCTAATTGATTTAGGAACACCTTCAAGGAGGCAAGAAGGAGCTAGGGCTCCAAGGACGGAGATTCCCAGGTCAGATCCCCGTGTTTTGACACAGCTGGGTGACCCAGACGATCCTATTCCACCTTTTACTGAAGAGGTAATGGACGCTCATGTATCAAGGAAATTTAAGATGCCTACTATCAAGGCATATGACGGAACGGGTGATCCCGCAACCCATGTGAGGACTTTTTCGAATGCACTGTTGCTGCAACCAGTCACTGATGCTCTTAAATGTAGAGCGTTTCCTCAAACCCTGGCTGGCATGGCCCAAAGATGGTATAGCCGCTTGCCGCCCAACTCTATCAGTTGTTTCAGAGATTTGAGCACGGCCTTCATCAGTCAGTTCATTAGTGGACGGGTACATGAAAAAAGCTCTGCTTCACTCATGAACTTAACTCAAGGAAAGAACGAGACGTTGAGAGATTACCTCAAACGTTTCACCAAGGAGACATTAAACATACCTGATCTAGATAACAAGGTAGCTATGATAGCCCTTCAACAAGGAACCACAGATGTCTTTTTCAAGATGTCATTGGCTAAACACCCCCCTGAGAGCATGACTGAGCTCCAACAAAGGGTTGGAAAGTACATCAAAGCTAAGGAAAGCATGAAGAAAATTGACACAGGTGGTGAAAATAATGGTGGCTCGAATAAGCGAAAGACGGAGCAAGAGTATGATGTCAAGGACAAATATCCTCGTACGACTAGAGACTCTGATTCAGACACGAAATTTACCGAATATGCAAGGTTGAATGCTCCAAGGAGTCAAATCCTCTTTGACATTGAGAAAGATAGGGACTTTCGATGGCCGAAGCCACTAAGGGGAGATCCTGAGAAGCGAAACAAGAACAAGTACTGTAGGTACCATAAAGACTCGGGCCATGATACTGATGATTGTAGGCAACTCAAGGATGAGATCGAGTTCTTAATCCGAAAAGGAAAACTCGATAAGTTCACTAAGGATGGGAATCGAGGAAATCAGCATGGAAACTATGAAAGGAAAAATTATGATACGAGGGACGATGACCAAGATCATAATCCTAAGCCCCGAGGGCCTGTTATCAATATGATATATGGAGGACCAGCTGCTACGTTAAGGCCTAATAGAGTCGGGGGGCAGGTTCTCCCAATCGAGGTTATGGATTCAAGAGATGACGAAGAAATAAGGGACTGAGATGCCAGGAACATGGCATGCCCCAAATTTGAAAGTTTATTATGTTTAATTGTTTCCTAATAGTACAAGTAGCAATAAGGTCGACGAAACCATTATGAGCTTTTCAGCTCTTAATAGGAAGTAAAGCACTATGTAAGGGTTGAACCCTCTTTTTTAATGAAAATATTCAAGTTCTTTTTCACTATTTTATTACTTATCTGTGTTTGAGCATTTCCTTATCGTTTTGTTAAAGAGCAAGTTGTACCAATAGCATTTGATTAAAGTGCCAGCCCATTCAAGAGGCCAAGTACTAGGAATTGCCTTACAAAAGATAAGTTAAATAAATATAAGTGAGCAAACAAAACAGATATAACATAAATAGCATGCATGGATGGAAGGTCCCGAAGGATCAAAGAGTTATGTTACAAACGCCAAACAAAATTTTAAAGTCCATAAAAGGACCTTAAATAAAAACAAGATATAGAGAGCCACGCAGGGCCAATAAAATCTACTCTAAGTCATCAGCGGGTCCTTGTCAAGAACAAGGGCATCCCCACGAGGGGCATCTAAGTCCTCTATGAAGTCATCAGTGGTCTCGGACTCATACAAGCCTCGAACGGCTATTAAGGCCCAGGCATTAGCTGACTTCGTGGTTGAATTTACCATTAACAACCAAGAAGTCAGGGGGGCAAGAGATAATACCCCATGAATACCCGAAGTTGGGTGTTCTATTTTGATGGATAATACCCCAAGAATACCCGAAGTTGGGTGTTCTATTTTGATGGACCATCAAAAACAAAATCAAGCGGAGCAGGTTTAGTGTTACAAAGTCCTGATGGATTTTTCATAGAGTATACACTAAAACTTGACTTCCCAACGACAGACAATGAGGCTGAGTACGAAGCCCTGATAGCTGGCTTAGGGCTGGCTGGAGCATTGAGAGTTAAAACCCTGAAAGTAGGTGGAGACTCGAGGCTAGTGGTTTCCCAAGTAAATGGGGAATTTGAGGCCACAGATAAAGTCATGGCCAAGTACTTAAAACTTGTTAAGGCCATCATGACTCAGTTTGATGAATGCTGTGTAGAGCATGTTCCGAGGGAGGAAAACGTGAAGGCTGATGCCTTGTCTAAGTTTGCCTCTTCTGAAATTGAAAACTATACAGGGAGTGTATACTTCCAAATCTTGAAGACCCCAAGCATCAACGAAAAGTTGGTAGCACCCATTGGTATTTCCAGTTGTTGGATTGATCCCATCAAAGCTCATCTGGAAACTGGGTGGCTGCCCAACGACACTTCAGAAGCACGAAAGCTATACGTCAAAGCACTAAGGTATGCCCTAATTGAGGGAATCCTATACAAAGAAGTCTTTCATCATTCCTTATCTGAAGTGTTTGAGACCCCAAGAGGCAGAATTGGCCCTAAAGGAAGTACATGAAGGAATCTGTGGGCAACACTTAGGGGGCAGAGCCCTTGCACATAAAGTTACCCGTCTAGGTTTCTATTGGCCAAGCATACTTGCTGATGCTAAAAGCTATGTGAGAAAATGTGAACGATGCCAGAAACATGCACCAGTGGTTAGACAACCACCTGAGATGATGACATCCATTAACTCTCCTATCCCTTTTGCTATGTGGGGAATGGATATACCTGGGCCATTTCCAATGGCGAGTGCTCAAAGAAAGTTCTTGATAGTGGCAATTGACTACTTCACCAAGTGGATTGAGGCTAAGCCATTAGCCAAGATAACCACCAAGCAAGTGATGCAATTCTTCTGGGAAAATGTGATATGTAGGTATGGAATTCCCCGAGTCCTTGTTACGGACAATGGAACTCAATTCAACAATGACGAGTTCAAGAAATATAGTGAAGAGAATGATATCCAATTACGCTTCACTCCTGTTGCTCATCCTCAAACAAATGAGCAAGCTGAGGTTGCAAATCGAATTATCCTAGATGGACTAAAGAAAAGAGTTTAACACTCCAGAAACACTTGGGCAGACGAATTACTCCCCATACTTTGGGCATATCGTAATACCTGTAAAGTCACCACTGGAGCAACCCCATTTCTGCTGGTATATAGGGCAGAAGCAATGGTTCCAGTAGAGATTACCCACACGTCTCCAAGAGCTGAGGATTACGAACCAGAGACAAATGGAGAAGTCTTGAGGCTAACTTTAAATCTAATTGATGAAGTTAGAGACGAGGCAAATGCCAAGATAGTTCAGCATCAGAAACGAGCATCTTTCTATTACAACCTAAGGGTTAAAGAGAGATTCTTCCATCAAGGATACTTAGTCCTCCGAAAGATTGAGGCATCCAGAGTTGGACAAAAAGGCCAGTTGGCCCCAAATTGGGAAGGACCATTTCTCATTAAGAACATGTTTGGACGAGGCTCGTAAAAGCTAGAAACCCTCGAAGGGCATGAGGTGCCAAAAACTTGGCATGCCTCAAACTTGAAAGTTAATTATGTTTAATGCATCCTAAAAGGATCCGCTAGTAGGACAAGTAGAAATAATATTCGATGAAATCATGAGCTTCCCAGAAAGTAGATGAAGGATTGAGCCTGTTTCGATTGGTAGAAACATCCTCAAAAGCTTTGCCAAGACAAACTAAAAATTATTGCAAAGGAAAACATACAAAATATGCATGTCAACTACACAAATAGAGTTGAATACAACGAACCCCGAAGGGTGAAGGGTTGAAACCCCAGAAAATTCGAGGAATTTGAGCTCAGAATGAGCTTCGATTCGATATACTGGAAGCTCAAAATTAAAGAAACGAGTGAAATGTTATGTCTATCTTCGTTCATGAAGACCCCTCAATGTGTTTATTACTTTTCATGATCCAATCATGAATAATAAATAAACAAAGCATATGTCGCTGGGGAGGTTCGGGGGGGCAGCGCGCCCCCCGATGGCGGAAAATTTTGCAAAATCATGTATCAGTAGACACACGACCCAAATTCCTGGTCAAAAAATGTGAGGTCGAAAAAGACCCAAGTTGAACTCGAAGATTTCTGGTCGAATTTACACTTAAAATCAAGGTCGACATGTTCAACCTCACTCCACTTCCTAGTCGAAAATGAATACTGGGAATGAGATCGAAATAATACTAATTCCTGGTCGAAAATTTGAGATCGAAAAAGGCCTAAACTTTCTGGTCAAAGTGTTCGACCTCAACACTGTTCTGATCGAAATTAAGCTATAATTCCTGCTCGAAAATGCAAAGAAACGAGGTCGAAAATTCCTGCTCGAAAATGCAAAGAAATGAGGTCGAAAATTTGAGGTCGAAAAAGACCTAAATTTTCTGGTCGAACTGATCGACCTCATTCCAGTCCTGGTCGAAAATGACCTAGGATTCCTGGTCGAAAATCCAGGTCGAAAATGACCTAGGATTCCTGGTCGAAAATCCAGGTCGAAATAGCCTGGATTCCTGGTCGAAAATTCCTGGTCGAATTTATACTAAATTTTCTGGTCGAACTGATCGACCTCATTCCAGTCCTGGTCGAAAATCCAGGTCGAAATAGCCTGGATTCCTGGTCGAAAATTTGAGGTCGAAAAAGACCTAAATTTTCTGGTCGAACTGATCGACCTCATTCCAGTCCTGGTCGAAAATGACCTAGGATTCCTGGTCGAAAATCCAGGTCGAAATAGCCTGGATTCCTGGTCGAAAATTCCTGGTCGAATTTATACTAAATTTTCTGGTCGAACTGATCGACCTCATTCCAGTCCTGGTCGAAAATGACCTCAAAATGAGGTCTAAAAGACCTCAAAATGAGTTTTAGGAATAATTATTAAAAATACCCGTGGGTATATGGAAATTCCTAAAAATATTAGGAATAATTATTAAAAATACCTGTGGGTACATGAAAATTCCTAAAATATTAGGAATAATTATTAAAAATACCTGTGGGTACATGGAAATTCCTAAAAATATTAGGAATAATTATTAAAAATACCTGTGGGTACATGGAAATTTCTTAAATATTAGGAATATTTCATATAAATGTCAAATTAGCCTCGAATAAGGCAACAATCACTACGCCATATATGAGCAATAACTACGCTTTTTTCAGTGTTAAAAGCAAAAGTGTAACCATAAATGTCTTAAAAATGGTCTAAGCCTACACCTTTCTTCAGTGTTAGCGTTACTACAAATAAGTGTGACCATAAACCTCATCTAGTATCTATGCTAACACCAAAGTCAGTGTAGCTGTTGCTCTTAAAAAAAAGTGTAGCCAATTAATGTGATAAATAGGCGGCCCCAATCAATTTGTCCAAGCGGGTTTTTTTTGTCCAAATATTTTCACTAGGCGGGTCAATTATTTTGTCCAAATATTTTCACTCTCAGCTTATCTCTCTCAGCTCTCTTTCTCTCTCAACTCTCTCTTTCTCTCTCGCTCTCAACTCTCTCTCTCTCAAAACTTCTTCAATTCTCTTTCTCTCTTCACAAAAAATTAGGGCTTATTTTGTACGGGTTCAATAACATTCTCTACATGTTCAATTAGAATAAATTAGGGCTTATTCAGGTCTTCTTCGGGTCTTCTTCGGTTCATTAGGGCTTGTACATTCTACAAGATTATGTGTGTAAAGATGGGGTGATCAGAGAATTGATGATGAAAACACATCAACTCAATTACATACACACACATCTTGTATCTGCTTTGAAATCCCCACGCCCTTCTTTTCTCTCATCTCAATTACAACCCTCAGTTCTATTTATCAGGTAAATTTTCTCCATTTGTTCTATTTTGATCTATTTAATTTCTTTTAATTTATCAAACATAGGGTTTTATTGATTAATTATCAAATTTATTATTGCAAATCATGCTCGAAGAAGTATTTGGAGGCAGTGTTGAAACAGGATGTTGGTTTTTTTGACACAGATTCAACAACTGCTGATGTTGTTTTTAGGATCTCCACGGATACTCTTCTTGTCCAAGATGCTATCAGTGAAAAGGTATATAATTCTTTTGCTGATATTTTCTGAAAATATATGCACTTACTATGATTATGTGTATTGGAACTGTGTGCACACACACCCTCATTGCATAAATTAGCAAATCTCGAAAACTTGCACAAGTGATCTTTAGAACCACTGTTACTGGATTAAACATAATTGCTTACTGTAATTTTATAGGAAACAAGTCTGATGTGTTGTATCTTGTTGTTGTTGGTGTGGCTAAAAAATTTAGGTGGGAAATTTCATCCATTATATTTCAACATTTTTTGCGGGATTGGTAGTTGGTTTTGTGTCCGCATGGAAGCTAGCTCTGCTTAGTATTTCAGTCATTCCAGCAATTGCCTTTGCTGGGGGTTTGTATGCATACACTCTTACCCGTCTCACGTCATTTTTGAACGACACAAGTTGTACTGCCAGGTTGAGTGTTCTGTCACTGGTTTAGATTGTTCCTTTGTTGTTGTCAAACAAGTTCAAGATGCTTCATCGTGAGAAGTTCTACTTTACTTTTGAGCAGCATTCTGTCAGCTAATTTTGCTTCAGATATCCAGCACCACAACTTTTGCCGGCAATATTTTCTGGTTGTTCTATTGTTGCTGCTTCTTTTCCGAGTTTGTTCTTCTGCTTTGAAAACAGACCAGGACAAAAGTAAGGTTGTTTTTACCAATAGATGGTTGTGATTCTCCATATACATGCTCACTGAAACTTTTAAATTGCATCAGTGCAGTATTTTTTTTTCTCTTTTGATGACAGCTTGGTGAGACCATTGAGCATATTTTGCTGGTCATCTAGGAGATGTGTGTGCTAATAATTCCACGGTGATCATGTTGCAGTAGTTGTGGTGAAGGAATATGAGATTGATTTCCTAACTTCAACCGCTGATATGCTGACCGCTGATTTGCAAGTTACTATTGCTCAAAAGTAGCTGTTTTGCAACAATGGTCATGAGCTTCTTGTATCGTTCTTCTTTCGAAGCCTGAATTTTGTAGCACTCCAGTTAGTAAGATCTTCAACTCTAATTTGCAGAGTCATGTATATTTGCTTTATGATCCTTGCTTTTAGATTTCTGGGGAAATTATCTCTGGTTCTCTTTATTAATAGCTCATCTCCCACACTTTGGGATAAGTAGCCTGTGTCATCATCGTTTCCTTGTTTCAAGCTGGTGTGATCTCCTTCTTGTCTTCTTTGTATAGTTATCGTGGCCTAAATCTGGAAAGAACTTGCAGATTTGTGATTTGTTACAAGTCTGAATAGCTTTACACCCCTTCACTAAAACAACTGTAACTTGTTGTAGAAAATTGCTTTCATCGAGCCGTTTTTTGAATAAAAACCTAGACTCCGAGACCTTTCAAATGGTGTATGATTCACTGCCCCCAACTTCCTAGATTAAAGCAGTTTATTCTGGGAAGTTAGGAACTCTGCAGCATCAGATTTCATTGTCTATGTCATGTGTCACGTGGGCTTGATTCCGATTGATTAATTTATGCCCCTTGGTTTTCCTTTCCAGATTATAATGCAGTTGTACTCCCAGAAATCACTTCAGATATTACCTCTTTAATTCATATATATTTTCCAGGCCAACGAGTAATGTATAAGAAGGTAGTCGACATAACACAAATCTGGACAGCTAGACCACTCTTCACTAAAACAGCCATAACTCCCTGTTGAAAATTTATTTTCATGCACCGTTTGTTGCATAAAAAACTAGACTCAGAGATCTTTCTAACGGTATGTGATTCGCTGCCCACAACTTCCTAGATCAAATCAGTTTATTCTGGGAAGTTATACATTGTTTACTGTGTCATGTTTGCTTCTTTCTCCATTTCTATGTATGCGACTGATTTTACGCACTACATTCAGATCAGCTGAGACATTCAATCTTGCATGAAGACTCTAAAGTCAACCCTTGAGTACTCTTAGACCTTCATAACTATTATAGTACCTCCAGATAGGTTTGCTCCGCTTATGCTCATTTAATTTGATGCGCAAGTGCTTATAGTCCCTTTCTAGTTCCAGAAATTCGAGCAAGTGTGATCTTCGGTTGGAGGACTTAATCCAACAGTTTTTGAATAGCTATTGCTCTTTTGTGTCTTCGTTGTGTATTTGTCTA
This sequence comes from Heracleum sosnowskyi, assembly GCA_030848705.1. Classification (NCBI taxonomy): domain Eukaryota; kingdom Viridiplantae; phylum Streptophyta; class Magnoliopsida; order Apiales; family Apiaceae; genus Heracleum; species Heracleum sosnowskyi. The sequence continues at coordinate 4,820,914 of JAUIZM010000013.1, read as the reverse complement.
ACATAATATAGTCCTTTGTCACAACTCTGTCGCTTGTATACATCATGTCTTTGTGCAGTAAAAACTTCTCATATGTGTACAAAGTAGAATATTGAAGTTTTTTACATAGCTTCGGTAGACGATTTTGTGTGAACTAAGCCAGGTGCGCACAAAGTTAACTGTTTTTTTGCTTCCATGTTAAGTTGAGTCGAGCAATATTGGAATACTAATCATGCCAAGTTATCATAGATTTGGCTTCAGAAAACAAGATTTTGTACAGTACAGGAGGTCCGAGGCCGAATTCTACCCTGTAAATTACTAGTTGGAGAATCAATCTTATGCAAATGCTAGAAATATTGCTGAGCAGGTTAGCTTTTACCCACTAATAGATGAAATATTAACTCAGGGTAAGAATGCTTTGTTAGCTAGAGGTTTTAATGGAAGCTTTACTAGCTTTTTTTCTTTTGAAATTTCATACTTAATCGGAATCAAGCCCACGTGACACATGACATAGACACACTCAGGTATCAAACTCAAAACTTGTGTTCTGGGACCTTGGGGTTCAGGTATCTACGTTAAAGTAGTTTATTGGCATGATAGTTACATTTTGCACTTTGGATATTTCCAAGCTATCTATCACATAAATTAATATATCATAGGTTTTAGGATGTTTTATTGATAAAAGTATTAAACATAATGTATGTGTGAGTCTGTATGAGAAGCAAGAGGATTGGAGAGAATGCTCAGTAGTGTAAACAAAAATTGATTGCCATTATAAATTTGGTAGGACTGTCTAAATAGAATAATGCTACAGGTCTTCTGAGCCACTAATGCAAATTGTGTATGTGTGTGTGATTGTATGTAGATTTCTTTAGAGAGACAGAGAGAGATTGTGTGCGAGTGTGTGTACATTTCTTTATTTGACGTGTTGATCAGTTAGTAATCTAGTCTATATATTATTGCCGCTTTTTAAGCATGAACCGACACTAACTCCCTTCTTGTCTTTGTCCACCTGCAGACTCCATCTATACGCAAGACTTGGCCAAATGGTTCTTCGCGTACACGATGGTTTCATTATGAGGACTGCTGGGTAAGCTCTTGGACCTTCTCTTTTGGTTAATTTTGATTTAATTCCATATATATGTACCTAGTTTGTTGGGTGGAAAATAATTATAAAAATATGAATTTCAATATTAACACTCTGTTTTAGGTATTCAGAACTTTAATTGGTGAACTTTAATTGCTCTTCCGGTGTCAACTTTAATTGGTGAAATTTAGGTATTCAGAACTTTAATTGAGCAAGTAGAACTAGTCAATGCCCTAAGGAGACTGAAGATAAATTTACAAATTATTTAAATGCATATAATTCGTGCTACTTTTGTTGTATTGCAGGTGGGTAATGTTTATGTCCAGTTTAGAGAAGGTAGTGAAGAGAGGAGAGCTAAAATTGAGCAATGGAACAGGGAAAGAGATCAGGCAGAACAAGTGAATCCTACAGATTTGCTGTTACTTAGCTTCTAAGCGCTACTTAATTATGTTAGATTTTGATGGTATTTAAGTTAGCTTTTGGATGGTTGGCTTAGTTAATTTGGATGGTTGTTGGTTTTTGTAGTAAATTTGGATGGTTGGCTGTATTGGAATGATTTTGTTAATAGCCTTGTGTAATTTGGATGGTTGATTTTGTTTTGGGATGTTTGACAATATTTTTAATGGGAAGCTTTATATTTCAATATCATATGTTCCATTTTTGTATTTAAAGTGTTGGCAAAAGTATAATAAAGTGTAGGCAAAATATTAAACTATTAAAGATAAAAGTGTAGCCATAGTGATAAAGTTGTTGCCAAAAATATCAAACTGTTTCACAGTATTATGTTACAGTTGTACTAAACAGGTGTAGGCATAGGTCTACGTCTATACTTTTAATGGTGTTACCATATTGATAATTGTGTTGGCATAGGTCTACAGCGACAAGTTTCAAGATGTAGCCACAGAAAAGAAAAGTGTAAGCATAGGGGTCTACAGCTACACAATATACTCGTGTCACCAGAAACCAAAAAAGTGTCAGCATAGGGGTCTATGGTTGCGGCCGTTTTTGTAACACCCTCAAATTTGGTCAAAGTGTAACCGTAGCCTGTTTTTTTTTGTTTTAGCCACACTTTTTGGGCTATAAGCACACTTTTTTAGGTGTAACTATTGCCCATATATGGCGTAGTGAATCGTCGTAAATGTGTAGGTCGCTCCACACTTTGCAATAAGGCGATACTTGTAAAACACTGGTGTAAATAAAGTCCTAGGTAAAGGATAAAAAGACCCCGAATCTCGAAAAAGGTCAATATAATTTCTACGAAAACTTGAAAAGTTTTCCTAGAAATTGGGGGGCAAATGATATGGGCTAAAAATAACCCTAGATATGTAATTAATGATATATTAATTAGACCTAGTTCGGTCCAAGAATTAGGCCCGATAAAAAGGCCCGAAACCCTAATCATTTATTAATTTCGTAATTAATAAATAAGGGAAATTACCAGCTCATTAAATGAGTCCAAAACATATTAAACTCTTCAAGAATCAGCAATCAAGACACACAAACCAACTAGGAGTCAGTCTCCTACAAAATAGGATTCACAATCCTGATCTAAGAAGGTGACTTGGCCCCCAAGTCACCTAATTCTATTCTAAATGCAAGGCTCCTGACGCCTATATAAGGACCCTGATCCTACAATCAGAACTACGTTTTATTGGCTTGATTCTCTACATGACATAGATACGTAGGCATCTTGTGAGGACCTGTTTAGTCACGAACCACGAGAGCAGCCATAAAGACACGATTGTCCACCATCATTCATTGAATACAGCCGTTAACATCTAAATCCACTTTTCATTCCATAACAGACACCCACTAATTTCATCCACTATACTCATTTTACATTAAATATTGATTAGTCCTACCATTTACTAACATTTTCATGCTTTTTACATTTTTCTTAATCTCCGTGCCCAACTCATGTAAACAAATGGTTGGGACGGAGGTAATAATTACTAAGTATTTCAACTCTGTTATGAATTCAAGAGATTTGCTTGGATTTAAACTTGACTTAACCCCTGCCCGGGGTGGTTAGGTAAATTTTTTCCAGATAACACTTAGATTAGATATTCTTAATATTTGATAAGATTGTGTTAGATATTATTATCTAATATTGGAGATTATATCTTATTATTGAAGATATACTTTGGATATTGAAGAATACTATATATATTAATTGCATTTGACAGCTACGTACTCACCACCTGCCTTACAATTCTTTTTCTCTTACATCTCCCACAACTATACTCCCCACTTGTTAATTTCTTTCTCTCTACAAAACTCACAATCCCTCTCTAAAAAAACAACAATGCCCTCTTTGGTTCTGTTCCCAAACCCACAACTCGTGTCCGTGGATGAAGACTCACCCATTTCACCATCTGAATTCTCAATTACCCTAAACCTGAACCAGTAACTCACTCATTTAATTTCATCATGTCCATTCCCAACACCTACGGGTAGGAGCTTAAATAGAACCCCATAGCTACGAGCACCGTCATTTTTTGGTGTGTACAAAAGCACTGGTGATCTAAGAAATGCTATTACATATTTGGGCCATGTGGTCATAACCAAAACATTAGACAGATTACTCATCAAAACATGGAACGCGGGAATCTTGCTTGCAAAACGAGCATGCATTACAACATTGAGGTGAGTAATTCATGATAACATGAATGATGCAAGCCCAAATGGCAAACTTTGTGTTTATACAATTCTATAAACATAAACGTTGTCATTTGGACTTGCATTATGCTTGTGATCACGAATTACTCTCATCTCAATATCATAATTCATGCTCCTCTCCAACGCAAGATTCCCGCCTTCCAGCTTTCGATGAGCAATCTTTCTAAAATGTTTGTCTCGACTATCATGACCCAAATTTGTAATAACATTTTCTTGATCATCATTGCTTTTGCACTCACCGACAATGACAATTTTCTTATAGCTATGGGTTCCCGTTTGAACTCCTATTTGCGGAAATAAAGTCAGTCGGGTCCATCATATAATATAACACTCGTGTTTTCGTGACAATTCCACCATAATAAGCGTCATCATCCTTATTGAGGTTCATTATAGATATTGATTGATATTAACAATTATGATGTGTTCAGTTTAGTTACAATCAATTGATACATTTCTTTGTTATTTTCTATCAAAAAAATTACAAGAACATAGAGAAAATTGTATTATTAATAAAGTGAAACATGTTAGCGATCCAATTACTAACATGAAACAAAACCCAAATTACTTCCACAAAAGAACCTTTTTTTATAGTCAATTATTCCATTAATAAAAAGTCAAATTACATTTACAAAAATAATCAAAATTGAACACTAGAATATATCAAATCAGAAATTTCTTCTTCAAAGCTACAATCATTGATCAGATATTTCATTTTGGGACATCCCTCACTTGTATCGCTCATATATACAGTCTTCTTAGAGAGATAATCTAACAATCTTTTGTAGTCGTGAGAATTGAATACATCTAATTTGTGGTAACGCATTCGAACAACTGACGATAATCGCAGTTCCCGGATATAGGTAGCAAAACCCACTAAAGGGGTACTAAACTCACAAAGAGAAAAATTTATTTGAGAAATAAACAACAGCAAAAAATTATAATGAATGGATGCTTATCAACAACCGTTTTGATTGATGACAGCCCCTAAACGACATAATAAGGATTAGGGTTTTTTGGGAAGTAGAGGGGTGAGCACTGGTCATTGATCAAAGCATTCAAGGTTTGATTCCTCCGAGTGCAAAATGCACCTTTTTTGAAAGGACCAAAGAAAAGGGAGAGAGGCAATTTAATATCCACGAAGATATCTTCGATTGAATCAATATACTTTTATATAAAGGAGAAAACGAGGGGCGGTCAGGTGGGCGCCTCTCCAATTGCTTTGAACTATTTTTCTAATTTTTTTAAAATTTTGAATTATTATTATTAAAGATTCAAAAATATCTCAATTGTCTTTAAAATCTTTACTAATGGGTCACACACCTGTTAATGTTGTACATAGTCTTCATGTTACTTGTACAAAGAAGGTTTTGGATGTTTGTGATAGCTGTTACTTTGCTAAACAATCCAGACTTCAATTTCTAACATCTACACATAAGATTGTAGCATTGTTTGATCTAGTACATGCTGACCTTTGGGGTTCATACAGATTTAAGACTCATGGAAGATGTAATTTTTTCTTAACTTTGGTTGAGGACAAATGCAGAACTACTTGGGTCTATCTACTCTCAGATAAGTCTTCCGTTCCATTGTTACTACAGGAATTTATCACTCTGATTCAAAATCAGTTTCATGTTACTATCAAGACTTTGAGAACTTATCAAGGTACTGGGTTCTTTATAAATCAAACTTTAGCTCATCATCTCTCTACTTTGGGAATTGTACATCAAACCAACTGTGTTTATACACCACAGTATGGTTTAGTTGAAAGAAAACATAGGCACCTATTAAATTGTGCTAGAGCTTTAAGGTTTCATTCTACATTGCCTATTGTGTTCTGGGGTGATTGTTTACTCACTGCTGTTTACCTTATTAATAGAACTCCCACTATTGTCCTTGACAATAAGAGTCCTTATGAAGTTCTCTTTGGTTGTGTACCTCACTATGATCACTTAAAGATATTTGGCTTCTTATGTTATGCTACTGTCTTACCTAAGCCTTCTCATAAGTTTGCTTCCAGGGCTGCCAAGGGAGTTTTTCTGGGCTACCCTTATGCTACAAAGGGTTATAAGATTTTGGATCTTGGTACTAATCAAGTTTTTTTGTCTGTTCCGTTTATAGAAACTGTATTTCCTTTCAAAGATATTGAAGCAACACCACCTCAAACCTTGTTCCCTGTTTCACCTTAGTTTATAGATGATGGGCCTCTTCACAGTTCACATACTAGCTTAATACTTCAAAATATAGAAAGAAAAAAAAACTCAATCCAACAAGAATGAACAAAGCGATTGCCCCTGGTTACTAAGAAATTCAGATTACTAGAACAAACCAATCCTCATTAAAAGGGAAAAAGACATAATAACTTATAAGATACTCTCTGATTCAACATCTTCAATGGGATACGCAAACCGAGTAATGGAACGATCTGACCCTGATTGATTAGCTACCCAGACTGACATCATATAGAAGCTGATAGTTTCAATGCCACCCCCCAGTAAGTGCCAAAAATCCATTAAATTCTCCAGCAACCTCATAATCGAATTCCTTCACCTGCATGCTATACTCATCGCCGGAATCAAGAAGAGGCCATTCAAAATGATCAACTTCAGGATGACCTCCTAAGCTAGAAAGATCATACGGACCATACCTGCCTTTATTGGTATGAAAAGTATAGAACTTAAATATCTTGATCCATAGTAATAAGTTTCGTAACAACCACGTGTGATTCTAGCTAGTAATGTATTCCAATGGATAATCAAAATTGATCTACAAAAACATTCCACAAGCATTACAATAAAACGCAAAGACCATCAATTTGCCTTGGAATCGGTTCAGTTTTAGAGAACATCAAAAAAAGAGTGGTTAGTATTCCATACTGCTAGGGCTGTAATTCGAGTCGGGTAGCTCGCGATCTTGCCCGGCTCGAACTCGTTTAACAGGGCTCGGCTCAAACTCGTTAACGAGTCGAGCTCGAACACAATACCGGGCTCGTTTAACTAAACGAGACGGCTCGACTCGTGAAATTAAACGAGCCGAGTTCGGGTTGAAGATTAGGCTCGTTTAAGTGTAATTTCACATGAGTCGGCTCGCCCAACTCGTTTAAATAGGCTCATTTAACTAAATGAGCCGGCTTGACTCGACTCGTGAAATTAAACGAGCCGAGTCCAGGCAGAAGATTAGGCTCGTTTACTTAAATGAGCCGGCTCGACTCGTAAAAAAAAACTCGGCTAGAATAAATACCCGACTTGAACTCGTCTTGATCGACTCAAATTACATCCCTTACTTGAAAGTTAAAAATATAAAGTTTGGCCCGTTTGATTTCAAGTTAAAAATGTTATATGTTTTCTAAACTATAAACATTTTATGAATATCCAAACACCGCCATAATCATGAAAACTGCATTTTTTTTTCGAAAACCGTAACTGTGAGAGCAATTAGGGGGTTGCTTGAGACAATATAATCGGTTTGAAATTACTAAATTACCCCTACTTATTATATAATAGTAATACTTCTGTAATTAATGCATATATTAATTACATCTAATTCATTAATCATCATTAATACTTCTATATTTATTACTCCATGGTTATTAAATATAGTAATTTATAATTATATTTCTCTAATACTTATATAATTATATGATTAATATCTATAATTATATCTAACTCATTATTACATAATAATATTTCAAAATTAATATGTCAATACATACATGTATATATACACATATATATATATATATAAAGATTATCGATCATGTCGAACTTTTAGTTTTCGAATATATCATATATCAAACATTTAATATTTGAAAATTTAGAGTATGCACCGGCTTTTGGTTGTTGAAATTAACATATTTTTAAATTAGCTAAATGAAGGGAGGATCAGAGTGCAACTTTGATCAATTGATGCTGAAAAGAGTATTATGTTATTGTGTGAAAACAAAGAAAAAGAAACTTCATATAGATATTAGTTGAATGCATATCGGATGACCTATATAAATTAGGTATTCAAAAATTAAGTGAAAATGAAACAAAGTACAAACATTATATTCGGCATACCGCCTAAACTACATACATACTTTAAGTAGGACAACTTTAGGCATGAAAAATACTTAAATAACAACTTTTACTCTTTTTAAAAGTATCATATTTCAAGTTGGTCAGGTCTTACTATTACATAGTTGCATTAACACCTCACTAAAAAATTAAACATGATGATTACACTAATAAACACCTGTCCACACGTAGAAAAAAAATCACCGATGATATTCCTCAAATGGTCAACAACATTGTAGACAAGAAATATTTATTCGGAGTAAAAATTACATCATACAATCAAGATGGACATGACATATAAACTATAGCGCACATATACTCAACATCTACAGCAGCACCAGTTCCTGCTCTCAATGATGAGGCATGTTAGAGAAAAAAAATAAAAGAACGCATGAAATGAAAATTAACACGCAACTAATATGGTCAATGGACAACAATTATCAAAATAATCTCACTAATTAGAATTATCTTCACAATAAATAGGACTTAAAAACAAAATTTAAAGATAGTCTCTAAATTAACAACTTAGGTTCACCATTTGTAACCATGTTAATCGGATTAAGTGTGTGTTCGTGCCATCAACATCTATATACTCTTGTGGTGTATATACTTTGGTCCTTCGTTATACCTTATTTACTTCAAAACCAAAAAATATAGGCTCTGAACAATGTAGCTGACTCTCACGCATTTGATGAAATTAATGAAAGAAACAACTGCTAGCATGTAAGGCAACTATGCAAATCAACTCAATTTTTTATTAATCGATTAACTATCTCTTTCAAACCAATGAACGTCTATATTAATCAGGACTACTGCAAAATCCTAAACTTCAAAAAATTTCAATTTTACATTTATTATCAACAAGGTAGGTCCTATTACAAATCGAAAGAAAAAAAATCTAAAATGATAAATAGTTCATTTCCTAAACATGTAAAAAGTCCAACAAAATGAAAATTTAGATCATACCCATATCTAGCACGGGTTATAAAGCTAGTTTTTATGAATGATTAAACTCGACACCATAAAATTAGTTTTGAAATGTGATAGTAAAATTTTACTTAAAATTAATTTTTAGGTGTAGGTAATAAAAACTTAATATTATATGTTATTTTGTGGTGAAAAATACACGTAGAACTTAATTACATATTCAAATACTGTATATGTAAATTGGAACATATTTATTATTATCTTTTTCATTTTATATTTTTGAATGTCTATATTTGTTATGATTTCGAGATTTTATCCGGAGAATATATTTGAAGAAAAAGTATCGGGCCGAAAGCAAGAGATGAAAATCTGGACTATTATTTCTAATCATTCCATTAGTATGGAACGCTGGACCAACTATACGGAGTAAGATTTCTATTCTTTGAGTAGAGTAAATAAATTTTAAAATTCTTTGAGTAGAGTAAATAAATTTTAAAATAATTGTTTGTAGCTTAATTTCGTTTTTTTTTCGATGCTCTCTCATTTTTTTTAATAACTATCTTTCGAATTGCATACAAACAAAATTTGTTTTAGTCTTATGTATAAAAAGAAAATTAGTAATATTTCTACTGTTGACACTAAGAATTCTCACAAATAAGTAAACAACCCTACTACAACGCATTGACACTAAGAATATCACAAAATCTGCAATAAGAACAAGCCCTGAATATTCAACCACTAAACATTACTAAAAAGCAGCTAAATATCACCTCAACCTCAACCTTTAATTCTTCAACAAAAGACATATAACTAATCATAAGCGGATATCTGATACCATAACTTGAACAAGGATACAAACTCCACAAGCATGAATGAAAATAATACATATAACTTATGCCTAGCCAATCTCTGATTTATCTTCAACCAACCCCGGTCAAATCCCGAATCTTTTTTCGAAAATCGGGTCAAATCTCGATTTCGAGTCCGAAATAAGCGGAAGCCTACTGACCCAATCCCCTCCTTCCCAGACTAGATAAATAAACTCATTCTTCCATTTGGGGTTATTATCAGGAATCGATTTTGGGTGGAATATTGGAGGTGTGGAAGCCCTATGGTTGATATAAACCCAACCCGGGGAAATTGCACAACTATTCTTAAATTGAAAGATTTTTCTAAATAATGAAACAGAAAGAGGAAAATGGTTCTTTAAACAAAGAACTATAAAACTCATTATAATTCTCCAAGCATTAGGAGGAAGTTGGCAAGGATTAATCCTAACATCTGCTAATAACTTGGGAATAAAATCGTGAAAAGGAAACCTAAATCCTGCAACAATGGCGTCCTTGTAAATACAGAGAGCATCAGGACGCCAATGGCAGGAACGATCTCCTCGACCAGCTGGGATAAGCCTAAGGGGGGATTTAACTCTTTACATTTTGTTATAATCCCTAATTTTATCGACTTCGTGAAATTTATTACAACAATCAAAGGAATCTAAGTGAGACACAGAAGGGTAATCATCGCCACATTCGCTAATCATATCTTGTAAAGACATATATGAAGAGTGAATAGTGACGGTACCTCTCTTAGAAGCTTGATTCATCTTTTGAAGGCGTTGAGCAGTACGATCAGCCATTGATAATTCAAATCTTCAAAGCAAAATCCTAGAAATATTCATATCTTCAAAGTAAAATCCCAGAAATCTTCAAAGGAATTTCCAGAAAACTTCAAATCTTCAAGATCAAGCCCAGAAAATGATGAATATGATTGAGAGAAAACTCGCCGGAAATCGCCTCACCACGGAGAAACTAGAGAGAAATTTTTAGAAATTGAAAATGAGAAGTGAAGAGTGAAATAAAAATCTCACTCTTTTATAACTGAAGTAGCCGGTCATCCAACCGGTGAAGAGAAGGGCAACCGTCTACAACCAGTCAAGGCCCATAATTATTGACTGTGCTCCCAAAAATTAAGGCCCAATAAGAATTGAGGTCCAAAAATTAAGGACCAATAAGAATTGAGGTCCAAAAATTAAGGCCCAATAAAAATTGAGGTCCAGAAGAAGTTAAAGCCCAATAAAAATCGAGACCCAAAAAGGATAAAATAAAATCCAAATTTAAGTCGAATTGTTTGACCTAAGACCAAGTTGAGGTCGAATAAGTACTAGATTGAGGTCGAAAGGCTGAGATCGAAAATGTATACGAAATTGAAGTCGATTTGTTCGACCTAAGACCAATTTGAGGTCGAAGATATACTAGATTGAGGTCGAAAGGCTGAGATCGAAAATGTATATGAAATTGAAGTCAATTTGTTCGACCTAAGACCAATTCGAGGTCGAAGAAATACTAGATTGAGGTCGAAAGGCTGAGGTCGAAAATGTTGTCAATTTGTTCGACCTAAGACCAAAATGAGGTCGAAAGAGTACTAGATTCGAGGTCGAAGGAACCCTAAGGTCGAATGACCGAGGTCGAAAAATCAAGGGAAAATGAGGTCGAAACCTTCGACCTAGGACCAAATAAGGTTGAAATTGAGGTCGAAGGAACCCTTGATCGAGTTCAAACGACTGAGGTCGAAAAAGCAAGGGAAACTGAGGTCAAAACCTTCGACCTCGACCCAACTGAGGTCGAAATCGAGGTCGAAGGAACCCTGGATCGAGGTCGAACGACTGAGGTCGAAAAAGAAAAGGAAAATGAGGTCGAAACCTTCGACCTAGAACCAAATTAGGTCGAAATTGAGGTCAAAGGAACCCTTGATCGAGGTCGAACGACTGAGGTCGAAAAAGCAAGGGAAACTGAGGTCGAAACCTTCGACCTCGACCCTACTGAGGTCGAAATCAAGGTCGAAGGAACCTTTGATCGAGGTCGAACGACTGAGGTCGAAAAAGAAAGGGAAAATGAGGTCGAAACCTTCGACCTGTGACCTGTCGAGGTCGAAAACGAGGTCGAAGAAGACTGGGTTTGAGGTCGAAAATGAGGTCGAAAATACCCTGTAAAAAAAAAATTCATTTATTTATTAATGTACAAAAAAAGAAAAGTCAAAGAAAAATGCACAGATCGACCATAACTTTTGTGAAAAACCCGGAAATATTTTCTTAGAAGTTGGGGGGCAAATGATATGGACAGAAAAGTAATCATAGAAATGTAATTAAAGATGTATAAATTAGACCTAGATTGGTCCAAGAATAAGGCCCGAAACCCTGATTATTTATTAATTACTCTCTCTGTCCCAACGAATTATATACATGGGGGCTGGGCACGGAGACCAAGAAAAGATATAAAATATGAGTAAAATTAGATGAAAAGTGGGTAAAGTGGTGGGACCTATCAATATTTAATAATAGATTTGAGATAGTGGAGAAAAATAGTGGGTGTAATAGTGTTTTATATTATTATAGAATAGAGATAGTGGAGAAAGTAGTGGGTGTAATAGTATTTTATATTATTAAAAGTTACTATTTTTGGAATGTATAGAAATGAGAGGGACATCCCAAAATGGAAAGTGTATAGAAATGGATGGGACGGAGGGAGTACGAAATTAATAAATATGGAAAATATACAGCTCATAAATGGAGTCCAAAAATATGATAAATACTTCAAAGAAGGATCCAGAATTCCAATTAAAGGAAATAACTAGTCATAGTCCTTATCCTACGATAAGGAATAGACTTGTCCACCAAGGAATACAATACTTATCCATTGTCAAGAAGGAGACTTATTCGCAAAGTCTCCCAAACATACTCTAAATACAGGAGATACGTAGGCATCTTGTGAGGACAGATTCAATCACAAAACACGAGAACAACCATTAAAGCTCGAAATCTCTTAAACCCTAGCCGTCAATTTACAAGTACGTTTTTTATTCCACAACATTTATAATAGAGCACTTATAAATATTATTATATATTAGAGTGCATAAATAGATGGAGATTAAAAATGTTTTCGATGTAGTTTTTTTTTCTTATTTTATATTTTACAAATACGAAATCTAAATATTACCCACACAATAATGAATACAATAAAATCTTGATGGATTACCAATCGACAATGGCTATAGAAAATATCTAGTATTATATGAATGAAAGAAGCATACTTACAAAACAAATAATTTTAATTGGGAGTGCATCAAAAGGAATGAATAACTAGAGCTAAACTATATGGAGTTCGAGGATTAAATGAGTGACATATTTACAAAATCAATTAGAGGTGACATCTGGTTAGGTCTGAATACAATTGTTGAGGGAGTAAATACAACTATGTCCATTTTTTAAAACTCAAGCTCAAAATGCGGAATATTAAAAGTACTATGAGAAATGAAAATTACAAAAAATGAAAAAACAATAATTTTCGGGTTAAAAAACTTTTTATTCTAAAGATTTATAACTCAAAATTCTTACACCAACGATTATGAAATTGTCGCAACAAAGATTACAATACTAAAGTATGAATCCATCTGCTTCTAAAAAAACAACAAATCTAATGATATAGGGTTACAAAAGCACTCGGTGATTCTAATAGAATTAACAACTAGGTATGTAAGATGATCACAAGAATCTACAATTTTGATTGCTTCTAGAATTAATTTGACATGATCTTTCTTCAATCAATATTAAAGTACTTGTTTATCTCTCCATGTCTGTATATGAATTGCTTTTCCATAAATGAGCTTCTGATTCTTTTATGTAGTTGCACGAAGTTGATATTGATAGGATAAAAGCTAGTTGGGCCTCAACAATTCTCAACCAAGTATTAAGGAAACTTGCACGTTATTACACCACATTGAGGGGCGATGGTGATTGAGGAGCGATCCCCTTGTAAGGCTAGTTATACTTAGTTGATTTTCAAGTGTTTAAGCAAGAATGAGGGGCGATTGATGTATGTTGTATGGAGATTTCCCTATAGGCCCTTATTCTAGCACATAGAAAAGTCAAGTTTGTTGAATGCTTAAGAGGCGATTTTGGTGAAGGACAATTTTCCTTTTAGGGCGGTCTAGTCTTAGTCATTTGAGCTTCAAGAATGTCCATAGGCGATTCTAATCTAAGGCTAGTTTAAGACCGCCTCTTAGAACTTTAGTACTTAGGAAATTTCACCCTTGAAGTGTGAGGGGCGAAACCTATAGTAGGCTATAGTGAAATCGCCTCTCATGGCCTTTTGCGACTTAGAAAGTATTTTTAATACTTCTTATATAATGCTAGTTATTTCCTGTATTGTTCTGAAGAAGTCCTGAAGCTTCTTATACTTAGCTAATATTCTCTTCCACAGCTTTTGCACCTGTAAGATATTCGTTTCTTGTACTGAAGAACTTTGTCCACTTAACAATCTTTTTGTGCTTGATACTTCGATTCCTTTGCGTACTGTTGACTCCTAGTGCAACTGGTCTAGTTCATAGACGATTATCATTTACTCACAGTATTCGTATCTTCACTTTATATCCATTTATAAGTCTACAACTATAAAAGAACGTTTTCACTAAAATATTATGGTCTTCCCCTGAATCAAAATAACCGTTTCAAATCTCTCCAATCACTTATTCCACTAATGCCTAAACATATTAATAAACTTCACTCAGCGCTCTATTGAAGCCTTCTTAACAGCAGGTTCTCATGATTTCTATACATACCAAATCTTCTGTTTCGATAGATACTAGTGAACATTGTATTATTTACAAGTCCTGTTCTAGTGTTGAGTTATTAGTCCTGGGTTCGTTGACTTTTTTATATATCTTTAGTCTTCCTCAATAATCTCCCCATGAATATTGTTGACCTATCCAATATAGGTTCAATATTCCTCAAAATATCTTCGACAAACTTTAATGTAATAGCTCGAATTTTCGGACTATTAATTCTAAATACGAAACACCAACTTGGGTTATGACAAGCCCACCACAGGCCCCCAAAAGATCATGATTTGTTGGTGCAATTATTAGTAGTACTTTGGCTTATAAATTGAACTAAATTCTCAAATCTGTTCGATGTGAGATTGGAGTGTTACATTTAAAGTCTACATGGCCTATCTTTTATTACAAGCTCTATTGTTCATCTTGTTTGTAGTGACATATGTATTTCAAACGGAATAACTTTAAGTTTATTCAAGTTGTTGATGTGAGACAATAGAACTGAGTGACCCAAAATAAGTTGTTGATGTGAGAACGGACAAGGTGGCGTTAGCAGAAATATACCAAGGCATTCCCGAGGACACCCTTTTATCTATAACTGAAAAGAAGTCAGCCAAAGAGGCTTGAAACACGATAAATACAATGTGTATGGGTGTAGATAGGGTACATAAAGCAAAGTTGCAAATGTTAAAGGCTGAATTTGAGTCATTGACAATGAAGGAGACATATCAGTTAGTTGATTTTTACATGAAATTCAGTGGTATCGTGACAAATATTAGGGGTGGCAAAATTTGACACGACCCGAAACCCGACACGGAAAAGTACGAATTCGGGTTGAGTATTTTGAGTTTCGGGTCGGGTTCGGGTTGGGTAAAAATTTACCCGAAATTTTCGGGTCGATTTCGGGTTGACCCAAAATACCCGAACCCGACCCGAAAATTTAATATATATAATAAATTATTTAAAATATATGAATTTATATTTAATAATTATAGACATATGTGATATATATTCATAATATTTAAATAATTTAATTCATATATCACATAATAAATTTTTTATTATATATTTTTAATATTTTATAAATAAAATTTAATTTTTTATATATATAAATAATTATTTTTAATTATTTTCGGGTCAAACGGGTCATTTTCGGGTTGATCGGAGTACTAACAGGTCAGGTTCGGGTTGAGAAAATTTAACCCGTTTCGGGTCGGGTCGGGTTCGGGTTGACTGAAAAATAGGACCGGGTATAGCAAACCCGACACGAACCCGACCCATTACCCGAAATTGCCACCCCTAACAAATATATGAGCATTGGGAGAAATGATGGAGGAAACTTAAGTTGTGAAGAAGTTGTTATGTGCAAACCTAACAAATTTTCTACAAATTACTTCAAATATAGAACAGTTTGGCAACCTAGAAGAGATGATCATGGAGGAGACAATCGGTCGTCTAAAGGCTCATGAAGAAGAGTGCGAGGAGTAATTGGCAACAACAACATTGGCCAACTTCTTTTAACCTCGGAAGAATGGTTGAAACAATCAAACAAAGGAGTAATAGACTTGAGGGGTCGAGGAAGAGGATCGTATCATGGCAGAGGTAGCTACCATGTTAAGCTCGTTGTCGGCAAAAAAGAGCATCAAAACAAAACTGATGATAGTATACTCGTCCTCAATAAGTTGGTCGTGACAGAAGTAAACAAAAATGTTTTAACTATAACATTATAGGAATTACGCCGCAGAATGTTGTAAATCACGACGAGAGAATGATCATAAGCAAGAGGCGAACTTAACACAAATCAAAGATGTTGAGCTTGTACTCATTTTATCTGAGTATGTAGGGGAAAAGAATAAACTTGTGTTACTAAACGAAGGCAATCTAATCCCTGGGCTAAACTCGATTGGTGAAGCAAAGGGAGACTCAAAGGTATGGTACCTGGATAACGGAGTCAGTAACCACATGACTGGGTAACGATCCAAGTTCAAAGAGTTGGATGAATGAATTACAGGTGAAGTAAGGTTTGGTCACAGGTAGACCGTAAGCATTAAAGGAAAGGGTTGCATTTTATTCAAGTGTAGAAACAGAGAAGAAAGGTTGCTCCCTGAAGTATACTATATCCCCAAACTTTGTAACAATATAATTAGTCTTGGTCAGTTGTTAGAGGAAGGTAACAAGGTGATTTTGCATGGCAAATTTCAGTGGGTCCATGATAAATCAAGGACGTTATTGATGAAGGTTAAGAAATTAGCCAACAGGTTATACAAGATACTCATTGAAGATAGTCAGCCTGCTCGTTTATTACCAAAAACTTAAGAAGATTCTTGGTTGTGGCACTCTCGACTTGCACACGTAAACTTTCAGGCAATGACTCTTATGACATTAAATGAGATGGTGTTCAGACTACCAAAACTGGTGCAACCAAAGGAAGCATGCAAGGGATGTTTAATGGTGATGCAGACAAGGAACCCATTTCCTTCAAATTCAAATTTTACTGCTAAGAAAGCATTGGAGCTAGTGCATGGAGATATTTGTGGCCTGATCTCACCATCAACACCAGCATGAAATATTATTGTGTTTTAAACGTAAGAAATGCTATCAACTTTTGTTTGTTTTCTTAGTTTTATACATTGAGTTCAGTTGTCTCTATTTTAGTGTGTGTGGATCAAACTATCAACTTTTAGTTCTTCATGGCCATGTTACCTATTAGCGCTTTTTAAGTCTTTTAGAATTAAATATAAGGATGTAGTCTTATTATTTTCCCTCTTTCTATTGACCATATCGATACTCTTGAACAACATGCATGCATTTCCATAAAAATCAAGCAAAATAATAATGAGAACGATCAGACCTAATTATTAAATATCAATCAATTTGTGTAAAAGCATGTTGATTTAGACTCATAGGGCATAAGTGATCCTCAAGTGTCGCAATCAAGTTCAAATATTACATATATGGTACATTTTAGAGAATTCAAGAGCATTTTTCTTTCAAGTGTAGTCAACAGACAATATAAAAAGTAACAACTTTCGAGTAGAGAAGAAGGTGGAATAACCCTATTTTCTTATAACCTCTTATGTTTCTTATACTGCGAATTCACTCACCCTTTAAAAATAAGTTTAAGTGATCTAAACCTAAAGAATATAATGTAAACAAGACAAGACCAATTCATCCATATTGTTATGCTAGGCATCTGTTCCAAGACCACTCAACTCTCTATCTCCATTGCTCGTTAGGTCAAAATAGGCTTTGGAGAGGCTTAAAAATCTCAATGCAAATAGATCATGTGTATCAATTTTATTAAAAATACCAAACCAATTCAAAACCAAAGAGGTAGATGCTCCCTTTCTTAGTTTTGGCGAGATCTCAGATTAACTCTTAATGCACTGTCCCAAGTTGATAGTAAGCGTTTTGAGGCAGATGTATTCCTCCGTGTTATTACACAACTTGAAACTGCATGGGTATGACAAATTTATATTAGTTTAAATTTACATGAAAAATTGTGGTTGTTTTACAGCCTATCTATTGTTTTATTCCTTTAGGATTGATTGGTTTGTTAAGGAATCTAATTGTCTAGAGAGTCAGTTACTCCACTTTGGCATTGCCAAGAATATGCCTTGCACTCCTTTTTATAGATTTTTTTTTACATATAAAATATAGGAGTAATCTTCTGGTATTTTAAATTATTTTGACAAGGGATGTATGTGAGGTTCTAAATTTTTTTTTACAGATTAATTACAATTCATAATTTTTTTTAAAGATTGTTGTTGATTTTGATTTTGTAGTTGATGTGGAATTCAATTTGTAACAAATTCTTCAAAATGTATAAGATCTTCACGCGATTTTAAATAGAAGTATAAACATCACAATCCATCCTTTTTTTTAAATATTAAAATAAATGCATGAGTTTTTCTTTAAAATGATTATATTATAGACGTTTATATGTAATCTTGATGGAAGACTAATGGTGATTTAAAGAATAGTTTAAAATCTTGAATGAATATCCAAATATTTTAAAAGACCTTTAAAGCATCAAATTGGATATCATGATATTTTATTGAATTATTTAAAATTTAAATTGAAAAGCTATGAATATTTAAAAATCGAAATTGAATAGACCCACTACTAATTCACCTAAAAGGATGATAAAAATAAGAATTTGTGAATTTAAACATCCCCTAGTACCACAAGAGAAAAAAAAAGTTAAAGTAAGAGTTTATAAGATTTTTGATCCAATCAACTAATTATAGGCTCCTTTAGTACAAAAAGTTCAAATTTCATAAAACATTACTCTCTTCTAATGTAATCTAGATTATATAAGACTTTATAAATTCAAATTTCATTTAAATTTTTTTCAAAATAATGTGTTCAATAGGAATAATCAAATTCAAATTTTTATATATATTTTTCGGTATTCCGTTGAGATTTTAAGAAGAAAATGAGAATATTCACTTAAGATTTTAAAATATCTTCAACATGAAAAGGTATTCAATACAAATTATAAATAAATATTGTTTTTAAATATCCATAATATTCCAAATCCTATATATTTTGAAGATTTTATTAACTGTGATAAATTTAAATATAAAAATCAACCACACCCACTACTTTCATCCACTATACTCATTTTACATTAAATATTACTAACATTTTACTGCTTTTTACATTTTTCTTAATCTCGGTGCCCAACTCATGTAAACAAATGGTTGGGACGGAGCTAATAATTACTACGTATTTCAACTCTGTTATGAATTCAAGAGATTTGCTTGGATTTAAACTTGACTTCACCCCGGGTGGTTAGGTAATTTTTTTCCAGATAACACTTAGATTAGATATTCTTAATATTTGATAAGATTGTGTTAGATATTATTATCTAATATTGGAGATTATATCTTATTATTGAAGATATACTTTGGATATTGAAGAATACTATATATATTAACTGCATTTGACAGCTACGTACTCACCAGCCTTACAATTCTTTTTCTCTTACGTCTCCCACAACTATACTCCCCACTTGTTAATTTCTTTCTCTCTACAAAACTCTCAATCCCTCTCTAAAAAAACAACAATGCCCTCTTTGGTTCTGTTCCCAAACCCACAACTCGTGTCCGTGGATGAAGACTCACCCATTTCACCATCTGAATTCTCAATTACCCTAAACCTGAACCAGTAACTCACTCATTTAATTTCATCATGTCCATTCCCAACACCTACGGGTACGAGCTTAAATAGAACCCCATAGCTACGAGCACCGTCATTTTTTGGTGGGTACGAAAGCACTGGTGATCTAAGAAATGCTATTACATATTTGGGCCATGTGGTCATAACCAAAACATTAGACAGATTACTCATCAAAACATGGAACGCGGGAATCTTGCTTGCAAAACGAGCATGCATTACAACATTGAGGTGAGTAATTCATGATAACATGAATGATGCAAGCCCAAATGGCAAACTTTGTGTTTATACAATTCTATAAACATAAACGTTGTCATTTGGACTTGCATTATGCTTGTGATCACGAATTACTCTCATCTCAATATCATAATTCATGCTCCTCTCCAACGCAAGATTCCCGCCTTCCCGCTTTCGATGAGCAATCTTTCTAAAATGTTTGTCTTGACTATCATGACCCAAATTTGTAATAACATTTTCTTGATCATCATTGCTTTTGCACTCACCGACAATGACAATTTTCTTATAGCTATGGGTTCCCGTTTGAACTCCTATTTGCGGAAATAAAGTCAATCGGGTCCATCATATAATATAACACTCGTGTTTTCGTGACAATTCCACCATAATAAGCGTCATCATCCTTATTGAGGTTCATTATAGATATTGATTGATATTAACATTTATGATGTGTTCAGTTTAGTTACAATCAATTGATACATTTCTTTGTTATTTTCTATCAAAAAAATTACAAGAACATAGAGAAAATTGAATTATTAATAAAGTGAAACATGTTAGCGATCCAATTACTAACATGAAACAAAACCCAAATTACTTCCACAAAAGAACCTTTTTTTATAGTCAATTATTCCATTAATAAAAAGTCAAATTACATCTACAAAAATAATCAAAATTGAACAAACACGTACTAGAATATATCAAATCAGAAATTTCTTCTTCAAAGCTACAATCATTGATCAGATATTTCATTTTGGCACATCCCTCGCTTGTATCGCTCATATATACAGTCTTCTTAGAGAGATAATCTAACAATCTTTTGTAGTCGTGAGAATTGAATACATCTAATTTGTCGTAACGCATTCGAAAAACTGACGATAATCGCAGTTCCGGATATAGGCAGCAAAACCCACTAAAGGGGTACTAAACTCACAAAGAGAAAAATTTATTTGAGAAATAAACAACAGCAAAAAATTATAATGAATGGATGCTTATCAACAACTGTTTTGATTGATGACAGCCCCTAAACGACATAATAAGGATTAGGGTTTTTTGGGAAGTAGAGGGGGTGAGCACTGGTCATTGATCAAAGCATTCAAGGTTTGATTCCTCCGAGTGTAAAATGCACCTTTTTTGAAAGGACCAAAGAAAAGGGAGAGAGGTTGTTTAATACCCACGAAGATATCTTCGATTGAATCAATATACTTTTATATAAAGGAGAAGACGAGGGGCAGTCAGGTGGGCGCCTCTCAAATTTCTTCGATCTATTTTTCTAATTTTTTTAAAATTTTGAATTATTATTATTAAAGATTCAAAAATATCTCAATTGTCTTTAAAATCTTTACTAATGGGTCACACACCTGCTAATGTTGTACATAGTCTTCATGTTACTTGTACAAAGAAGGTTTTGGATGTTTGTGATAGCTGTTACTTTGCTAAACAATCCAGACTTCAATTTCTAACATCTACACATAAGAGTGTAGCATTGTTTGATCTAGTACATGCTGACCTTTGGAGTTCATACAGATTTAAGACTCATGGAAGATGTAATTTTTTCTTAACTTTGGTTGAGGACAAATGCAGAACTACTTGGGTCTATCTACTCTCAGATAAGTCTTCCGTTCCTTTGTTACTACATGAATTTATCACTCTGATTCAAAATCAGTTTCATGTTACTATCAAGACTTTGAGAACTTATCAAGGTACTGGGTTCTTTATAAATCAAACTTTAGTTCATCATCTCCCTACTTTAGGAATTGTACATCAAACCAACTGTGTTATACACCACAATAGAATGGTTTAGTTGAAAGAAAACATAGGCACCTATTAAATTGTGCTAGAGCTTTAAGGTTTCATTCTACATTGCCTATTGTGTTCTGGGGTGATTGTTTACTCACTGTTGTTTACCTTATTAATAGAACTCCCACTATTGTCCTTGACAATAAGAGTCCTTATGAAGTTCTCTTTGGTTGTGTACCTCACTATGATCACTTAAAGATATTTGACTGCTTATGTTATGCTACTGTCTTACGTAAGCCTTCTCATAAGTTTGCTTCCAGGGCTGCTAAGGGAGTTTTTCTGGGCTACCCTTATACTACAAAGGGTTATAAGATTTTGGATCTTGGTACTAATCAAGTTTTTTTGTCTATTCCGTTTATAGAAACTGTATTTCCTTTCAAAGATATTGAAGCAACACCACCTCAAACCTTGTTCCCTGTTTCACCTCAGTTTATAGATGATGAGCGTCTTCACAGTTCACATACTAGCTTAATACTTCAAAATATTTAGAAAGAAAAAAAACTCAATCCAACAAGAATGAACAAAGCGATTGCCCCTGGTTACTAAGAAATTCAGATTACTAGAACAAACCAATCCTCATCAAAAGGGAAAAAGACTTAATAACTTATAAGATACTCTCTGATTCAACATCTTCAATGGGATACCAAACCGAGTAATGGAACGATCTGGCCCTGATTGATTAGCTACCCGGACTGACATCATATAGAAGCTGATAGTTTCAATGCCACCCCCCAGTAAGTGCCAAAAATCCATTAAATTATCCAGCAACCTAATAATCGAATTCCTTCACCTGCATGCTATACTCATCGCCGAAATCAAGAAGAGGCCATTCAAAATGATCAACTTCAGGATGACCTCCTAAGCTAGAAAGATCATACGGACCATACATGCCTTTATTGGTATGAAAAGTATAGAACTTAAATATCTTGATCCATAGTAATAAGTTTCGTAACAACCACGTGCGATTCTAGCTAGTAATGTATTCCAATGGATAATCAAAATTGACCTACAACAACATTCCACAAGCATTACAATAAAGCGCAAAGACCATCAATTTGCCTTGGAATCGGTTCAGTTTTAGAGAACATCAAAAAAAGAGTGGTTAGTATTCCATACTGCTAGGGCTGTAATTCGAGTCGGGTAGCTCGCGAGCTTGCCCGGCTCGAACTCGTTTAACAGGGCTCGGCTCAAACTCGTTAATGAGTCGAGCTCGAACACAATACCGGGCTCGTTTAACTAAACGAGACGGCTCGACTCGTGAAATTCAACGAGCCGAGTTCGGGTTGAAGATTAGGCTCGTTTAAATGTAATTTTACATGAGTCGGCTCGCCCAACTCGTTTAAATACTCTCGTTTAACTAAACGAGCCGGCTCGACTCGACTCGTGAAATTAAACGAGCCGAGTCCGGGCAGAAGATTAGGCTCGTTTAGTTAAATGAGCCGGCTCGACTCGTAAAAAAAAATCGGCTCGAATTACAACCCTTACTTGAAAGTTAAAAATATAAAGTTTGGCCCGTTTGATTTCAAGTTAAAAATGTTATATGTTTTCTAAACTATAAACATTTTATGAATATCCAAACACCGCCATAATCATGAAAACTGCATTTTTTTTTCGAAAACCCTAACTGTGAAAACTGTTGTACATTTACATCTATTATATATATAATAGAGCAATTAGGGGGTTGTTTGAGACAATATAATCGGTTTGAAATTACTAAATTACCCCTAATTATTTTATAATAGTAATACTTCTGTAATTAATGCATATATTAATTACATCTAATTCATTAATCATCATTAATACTTCTATATTTATTACTCCATGGTTATTAAATATAGTAATTTATAATTATATTTCTCTAATACTTAAATAATTAGATGATTAATATCTATAATTATATCTAACTCATTATTACATAATAATATTTCAAAATTAATATGTCAATACATACATGTATATATATATATATATATATATATATATATATATATATATATATATATATATTAAAAAATTATCGATCATGTCGAACTTTTAGTTTTCGAATATATCATATATCAAACTTTTAATATTTGAAAATCTAGAGTATGCACCTGCTTTTGGTTGTTGAAATTAACATATTTTTAAATTAGCTAAATGAAGCGGAGGATCAGAGTGCAACTTTGATCAATTGATGCTGAAAAGAGTATTATCTAATTGTGTGAAAACAAAGAAAAAGAAACTTCATATAGATATTAGCTGAATGCATATCGGATGACCTATATAAATTAGGTATTCAAAAATTAAGTGAAAATGAAACAAAGTACAAACATTATATTCGTCATACCGCCTAAACTACATACATACTTTAAGTATGACAACTTTAGGCATGAAAAATACTTAAATAACAACTTTCACTCTTTTTAAAAGTATCATATTTCAAGTTGGTCAGGTCTTACTATTACATAGCTGCATTAACACCTCACTAAAAAATTAAACATGATGATTAAACTAATAAACACCTGTCCACACGTAGAAAAAAAATCACCGATGATATTCCTCAAATGGTCAACAATATTGTAGACAAGAAATATTTATTCGGAGTAAAAATTACCTCATACAATCAAGATGGACATGACATATACACTATAGCGCACATATACTCAACATCTACAGCACGAGTTCCTGTTCGCAATGATTATGCATGTTAGAGAAAAAAAAAAACGCATGAAATGAAAATTAACACGCAACTAATATGGTCAATGGACAACAATTATCAAAATAATCTCACTAATTAGAATTATCTTCACAATAAATAGGACTTAAAAACAAAATTTAAAGATAGTGTCTAAATTAACAACTTAGGTTCACCATTTGTAACCATGTTAATCGGATTAAGTGTGTGTTCGTGCCATCCACATCTATATACTCTTGTGGGTGTATATACTTTGGTCCTTCGTTACACCTTATTTACTTCAAAACCAAAAAATATAGGCTCTGAACAATATAGCTGACACTCACGCATTTTATGAAATTAATGAAAGAAACAGCGGCTAGCATGTATGGCAACTGATGCAAATCAACTCAATTTTTTATTAATCCATTAACTATCTCTTTCAAACCAATGAACGTCCATATTAATCACGAGTACTGCAAAATCCTAAACTGCAAAAAAATTCAATTTTACATTTATTATCAACAAGGTAGGTCCTATTACAAATCGAAAGAAAAAATAATCTAAAATGATAAATAGTTCATTTCCTAAACATGTAAAAAGTCCAACAAAATGTAAATTTAGATCATACCCATATCTAGCACGGGTTATAAAGCTAGTTTTTATGAATGATTAAACTGGACACCATAAAATTTGTTTTGAAATGTGATAGTAAAATTTTACTTAAAATTAATCTTTAGGTGTAGGTAATAAAAACTTAATATTATATGTTATTTTGTGGTGAAAAATACACGTAGAACTTAATTACATATTCAAATACTGTATATGTAAATTGGAACATATTTATTATTATCTTTTTCATTTTATCTTTTTGAATGTCTTTATTTGTTATGATTTCGAGATTTTATCCGGAGAATATATTTGAAGAAAAAGTATCAGGGCGAAAGCAAGAGATGAAAATCTGGACTATTATTTCTAATCATTCCATTAGTATGGAACGCTGGACCAACTATACGCAGTAAGATTTCTATTCTTTGAGTAGAGTAAATAAATTTTAAAATTCTTTGAGTAGAGTAAATAAATTTTAAAATAATCGTTTGTAGCTTAATTTTTTTTAATAACTATTTACGATGGTTGTTCATCACTCATATTCCGTCGTAATTTAGTATTGTTTTTTTCTTTTTTTTTTTAAATTTAATTCCAGCAACCAGTTGGGTCCCACTCAAATACGACGACAAAGTGCCTCGTAATTTAATTCTGCCACCAGTTGGGTCCCACTCAATATACGACGAAAATTTACGTCGTTAGTTTGGGTATGATATTAATAATAGTGGGTCCCGTTGTTAAACTTTGACGAATATTTTTGTTGTATGTTCTGTAAGAAGTGAACATACGATAGAACAATTCCGTTGTAAGTTAGTTAATATTTTATTGACATGTGGGGCCGCAATTAGATTTTACGACGCAATTGTATTTTGTGACGATTTTCTGAACTTACTACTTGACCAAAAGCGACGAAAACGTTCCGTCGTAATTTTACATAATAATATTTCAAAATTAATATGTCAATACATATATATATATATATATATATATATATATATATATATATATATATATATATATTAAAAGATTATCGATCATGTCGAACTTTTAGTTTTCGAATATATCGTATATCAAACTTTTAATATTTGAAAATTTAGAGTATGCACGTGCTTTTGGTTGTTGAAATTAACATATTTTTAAATTACCTAAATGAAGAGGATCAGAGTGCAATTTTGACCAATTGATGTTGAAAAGAGTATTATGTTATTGTGTGAAAAGAAAGAAAGAAAAACTTCTGATATTAGCTATTAGCTGAATGCATATCGGATGACCTATATAAATTAGGTATTCAAAAATTAAGTGAAAATGAAACAAAGTACAAACATTATATTCGGCATACCGCCTAAACTACATACATACTTTAAGTAGACAACTTTAGACATGAAAAATACTTAAATAACAACTTTCACTCTTTTCAAGAAGGAAGTTGAGCTATTTGTAGGTGCCCAATTAAAAGTATCATATTTCAAGTTGGTCAGGTCTTACTATTACATAGTTGCATTAACACCTCACAAAAAAATTAAACATGATGATTAAACTAATAAACACTTGTGCACACGTAGAAAAAAAATCACCGATAATATTCCTCAAATGGTCAACAATATTGTAGACAAGAAATATTTATTCGGAGTAAAAATTACCTCATACAATCAAGATGGACATGACATATACACTATAGCGCACATATACTCAACATCTACAGCGCCAGTTTCCTGCTCCCAATGAAGGCATGTTAGAGAAAAAAAATAAAAGAACGCTTGAAATGAAAATTAACACGCGACTAATATGGTCAATGGACAACAATTATCAAAATAATCTCACTAATTAGAATTATATTCACAATAAATAGGACTTTAAAACAAAATTTAAAGATAGTGTCTAAATTAACAATTTAGGTTCACCATTTGTAACCATGTTAATCGGATTAAGCGTGTGTGTTCGTACCATCAACATCTATATACTCTTGTCGTGTATATACTTCGGGCTTTCGTTACACCTTATTTACTTCAAAAACCAAAAACATACGCTCTGAACAATGTAGCTGACTCTCACACATTTTGATGAAATTAATAAAAGAAACAGCTGACAAAAAAAAATTCATATTAATCCATACGCATTTTTTCTTAATCCATTAACTATGTCTTTCAAACCAATGAACGTCCATATTAATCACATCACGACTACTGCAAAATCCTAAACTTCAAAAAAAATTCAATTTTACATTTATTATGAACAAGGGTAGGTCCTATTACAAATCGAAAGAAAAAAAAACTAAAATGATAAATAGTTCATTTAAAAAGTCTAACAAAATGTAAATTTAGATCATACTCTTGCTTATAAAGCTAGTTTTTTATGAATGATTAAACTGGACACCATAAAATTTGTTTTGACATGTGATAGTAAAATTTTACTTAAAATTAATTTTTAGGTGTACATAACAAAAACTTAATATTATATGTTATTTTGTGGTGAAAAATACACGTAGAACTTGATTACATATTCAAAAACTGTATATGTTGGAACATATTTATTATTATATTTTTCATTTTATCTTTTTGAATGTCTATATTTGTTATGATTTCGAGATTTTATCCCGAGAATATATTTGAAGAAAAAGTATCAGGCCTAAAGCAAGAGATGAAAATCTGGACTATTATTTCTAATCATTCCTTTAGTATGGAAAGCTGGACCAACTATAAGCAGTAAGATTTCTATTCTTTGAGTAGAGTAAATAAATTTTAAAATTCTTTGAGTAGAGTAAATAAATTTTAAAATAATTGTTTGTAGCTTAATTTCGTTTTTTTTTCAATGCTCTCTCATTTTTTTTTAATAACTATCTTTCGAATTTGCATACAAACAAAATTTGTTTTAGTCTTATGTATAAAAATAAAATTAGTAATATTTCTACTGTTGAATTGCACTTTAAAATCCAGATGATTAAGAATTCTCACAAATAAGTAAACAACCCTACTACAACGCATTGACACTAAGAATATCACAAAATCTTCAATAAGAACAAGCCCTGAATATTCAACCACTAAACATTACTAAAAAGCAGCTAAATATCACCTCAACCTCAACCTTTAATTCTTCAACAAAAGACATATAACTAATCATAAGCGGATATCTGATTCCATAACTTGAACAAGGATACAAACTCCACAAGCATGAATGAAAATAATACATATAACTTATGCCTAGCCAATCTCTGATTTATCTTCAACCAACCCCGGTCAAATCCCGAATCTTTTTTCGAAAACCGGGTCAAATCTCGATTTCGAGTCCGAAAAGTCCCAAATCTCCTCGATATGGGACTGAGGTGTTACAAACTCCCCCACTTAAACTCCTGACGTCCTCGTTAGGCCTGACGGATATCTCATAGGGCCAAGATCGTACCTCCCTAGCCATTGTGGGATAATACCGGCTGGCTTCGTGTCCCCACCTCGGACCTCTGTCCATTATGGGATAATACCACCAACCTTTGTGTCCCCACCTCCGACAAATTGCCTCGACAAGCTTTCGAGAGTCAGCTCTGATACCATATGTGACAACCCGGGTCAAATCCCGAGTCTTTTTTCGAAAATCGGGTCAAATCTCGATTTCGAGTCCGAAATAAGCCGAAGCCTACTTGGGTAACGACAAGCCCACCACAGGCCCCCAAAATATCATGATTTCATTGGTGTTAATTAGTAGTAGTACTTTGCCTTATAAACTGAACAGAAGTCCCAAATCTCCTCGATATGGGACTGGGGTGTTACATAGCATCTGCTTGATTATCCAGCTGAAGTGGATTCATATAAAAGCCCATAACTTCAATCCCATCCCTCCAGTAGGTGCCAAAAAATCAAAAAAAATCACAACCAACCTCAGAATCGAATTTGTTCACATCAATGGCGTCCAAATCGTCGTAGATCACACTGTCATCGGGTCAATCTAACTCTGGATCGCCTCGTCCAATAGAAGGCTCAAACGGACCATGGAAAGTAATAAAACGCAGATATTTAAATCCATAATAATAACTTTCACAGCAACCACTTACTCTAGTAATGTATTCCGATGGATAATCAAAAGTGATCTGCAACAACATTCCACAAACATATCATTCAGACAATTATGAAAAATCGTCAATATCAAAATGGATAGGAAGTAGTTGTTTGCACAACCATTATTCGATGCAGTAGTACTTAGATGATCTCCACCTTTCAGAAAAGTATCAACTTCTTTGGCCGTTTTCTCCACCTTTCCCTTCAATCCTGTGAGGCAATCTACCCAACCCAGCAATGGAATAAAATCCCCTATGCTGTGGCCGTTACTAGATCAAGTAATTTCTTCTATGAATTCCCTCTATTACCACCTACATATTTCCTTCCTGTTGAAACCTGCAGACTACATTTCTGGTTAGTTCAGTAAACAGATCGCTCAAATTTACAACTTTTGAATGAGAATTTTTGATATTTTGGATTAAAGAGCAACTTCTTCTCTGACATTGGGAAAGGAATGAACCCGAAGGCTACTGAGGAGCTGAGTAACACATGCATGTTCTCTTTACTATTATAAAACTGTTTTGTTTAAACATGAACAACAGATAGAATACACCAGCATATGCTCGTCAAATGGGCTTGTATTATTAATACAAAGCAAACAATCTTTTAAACTACAAATACAACCACAAGATGGCTAGAAAATAGGAATACTACGCACTCTCTCCTATAATGACTCCACTACTGCTTTATTTGACAAACTGACTCCTAAAATGTCTCTATTGATAGCTGACTTAATCAAAACAATTAAAACATAATAAATAAACCATACGTTTAAGATTAAATACAATAATCTCCCCCTTAATCTTAAACGTTTCCTGCCAATTCCTTAACACCCAACAGCTTCCTCATCCTCTCGAATTTCACAGTTGATAATGCCTTTGTGAGTATGTCTGCACGTTGTTCTTCACCTGAGATATGTTTGATGCAGATTTCCCCGCGCTCTACACATTCACGAATGAAGTGATATCGAATATCAATGTGCTTACTTCGTCCATGAAACACTGGATTTTTAGCGAGATCAATGGCTGATTTGTTGTCGATGTATAGAACCAGTGGACCCATGCTTTCATCCGTTATCTGACTAAGAACATTCCGGAGCCATATACACTGACAAGCTGCTGCAGTTGCAGCCATAAACTCGGCCTCACAAGATGACAGTGCCACACACTTTTGCTTCTGGGATACCCACGTGATTAAGCTCTCGTTTAAGTAGAAGACCATCCCTCCAGTACTTTTCCTATCCTCAATATGACCTACGAGATCACTATCCGAGTAGCCAGTTAATATATTATTTCCTCCATTCTTGGTATATACCAGTCCATAATCAAGCGTCCCCTTTATGTATCGCATGATTCTCTTTGCTGCATTTAGATGTAATACCGTTGGCTGCTCCATGTATCTGCTAACGATGCCGACTGTAAACGCTATATCAGGTCTGGTGTTCACCAAATAGCGCTAACCTCCCACCAGACTTTTGAACTGTGTCACATCTACTCGCTTTCCTCCTTCATTTTTTGTTAGTTGCTCTTTCGGGTCCATGGGGTACTTAGTTGGATTGCATTCAGCTGGCCCAGTTTTTTCAAGAATCTTCTTTGCATAAGTAGTCTGCTTTAGTTCAATAAAACCATCGCCCTGCTCTACTTCGATCCCCAAGTAATACGTTAACTTGCCCAGATTGCTCATTTCGAACATATTGTTCATCTGTCTCTTAAACTCTTCTATGATACTCGTGCTTGTACCAGTAACTAGCAAATCATCCACGTATACAGCAACCACTAAAACTTTGTCATTCTCTCGTCGAGTGTACACCCCATGTTCTGATGGACAACGTTTGAAACCAAGTGACTCCAAATAGCTGTTTAACTTTGAATACCAGGCCCGTGGGGCTTGTTTAAGCCTATACAATGCTTTTATCAATCTGTAGACCATGTGTTCTTGCCCCTTTTGTTCGTAGCCTTCCGGTTGCGCCACATAAACCTCTTCACCAATTTCCCCATTTAGGAATGCCATTTTTACATCAAGATGGTGAACTTCCCATTCGTTTTTAGCTGCCAATGCTAGAAGCAATCTCACGGTCTCCAACCTTGTGACTGGTGCAAAACTTTCTTTATAATCTATACCATGTTGTTGAACAAAACCCCGTACAACTAATCTCGCTTTATGCCTAACTATCTTCCCTTCGGCATCCCTCTTCAGCTTGTAAATCCATTTTAGGTCTATAACCTTGTGACCCTCTGGCAACTCCGTCAATTTCCATGTCCCGTTTTTATTGATTGAGTCAATTTCCACTCCTTATGTTTTACAGCCTGACTATAGTTCCCCGGTTCATCAACTGACATGATCATCAACTCATTTTCTAGTTCCACTTCTTCTGTAGCATCGTAAATCTCATCAAGTGTTCTGAATTGCTTTGGCGTCTCATCATATGTATCTGGATCTACTTCATCATGAATCTGTTATTGAGGCCTTGGAGATTCTTCTGCATCACCAGTGTATCCAAACTCTTCAGTATTCTGCACAGATTCACTTGGAATACATACATCCAGCACTAAACCAGTTTCGTCACTGCTCGAATTTTCTTCCCCGAGTTTTAACCATGGTCAGCATCTTTGTTCTTCAAATACCACGTCTCGACTAACACAAACACGTTTGTTCACGGGATCACATAATCTGTATGCCTTTGTACCCGGTTCCCTGCCCAAATTCACAACTTGCAAGCTCCTGTCATCCAATTTCTTATTGTAAACACCTGGAGTCTTCATATGTGTTAAGCATCCAAACACTCTCATGTGACTTATGTTTGGTTTTTCCCCTGTCCACGCTTCATATGGAGTCTTCCCAGTTAAAGTTCTTGTTGGTAACCTATTAAGCACATAGACTGAGTGACGGACAGCCTCCCCCCATAGCATTAGTGGCAATTGCATCTCCTTTAAGTAACTGTGAGTCATTTCGACGATTGTTCTGTTTCTTCGCTCTACCACGCCGTTTTGATGAGGCGTGTAGGGTGCAGAAAAATGTCGCTCTATGCCCGTTTCTTCACAGTACTCAATGAATTCCCTTGACATAAATTCGCCACCTCTGTCAGTGCGCAATACCATTATCTTTCTGTCAGACCCATTTTCCACCTTTGCTCTAAACTTCTTGAATGCAGAGAACGTCTCATTTTTGTGTCTCAACATATAGACCCACATGACTCGAATATAGTCATCTACAAGTAAAAAGAAATACTTACTTCCTCCTGCTGTTGCTGGATCTATTGGTCCACATAAATCAGCGTGGACTAATTGAAGAACCTTGCTAGCAGTGAAACTCGACTTCGTTGGAAAAGTTTTCCTGGTCTGTTTTGACACCAAACATCCAGTACAGACCTCAGCAGAATGTGCAATCTTCGGCAGCCCGTATACCATTTGTTCATTGTACATTAACACCAAAGATTGAAGATTAACATGTCCCAGGCGAGTATGCCAAAGACGTGTAGCCTCTTCCACTTTAGACAATAAGCATACAGGTTTGACAGTGTCAATGAGCAACTTATACAAACGATTAGGAGATTTTTTAACCTTCATTAACAAATTTCCTTGTGATTCATACACCCACAGATAATTCCCAGTCAATACAACCTTATTTCCACTTTCCGACTGTTGCCCCAAACTTATAATGTTACTACAAAGATTTGGAATATAGTATACCTCATGAAGAGTACGCTCCTCCCCGTTTTTGCATTGAAGAACTATGGATCCTTTGCCTTCTATCTTAACAGCTGATCCATCACCAAACTTTACTTGTCCTGTTATCTTTGAATCTAGGTCCTTGAACTTCGATTTATCCCCGGTCATATGGTTGCTCGCACCATTGTCGAGATACCACACATTTGTTCCCATAGTTCCCTTGTTGTCAACATGTTTCAGTTTTGGCATTACTCCTTCCTCGTTCAGCAACATAGTCTCCTTTCTCCCTTCATGTTTGGCCAGTAGTAACGCAGGTTCATCGTCCTCCATTTGAGTCAGATAAGCCTCCTGTTTTGTTTCTTGTTTCACATCCCTTGCACACCGTGGTTTACGACACTCTACAGTAATGTGGCCATATAAACCGCAATTGTAACACTTTACTCTACTCTTGTCCCATCCAATACGATTTCTCACACTTGTTCTTCCCTTGTTCATCCTCCTCTGCCATTCTTCCTTGGTGAGTAATAGTTTCCCACCTTCACTTTCTTTCTTTATCCATTCTTCTTCAGTAAGCATTAGTTGCCCTCCAGGATTTTCATTTTGACCATTCAGCCTCTCCTCATGTGCCTTTAGTGACCCTATCACCTCCTCAACCGTCATGGTCTCTAAATTGCCGAACTGTTCCATTGTCGACACTATCTGCAAGAATTTTGTTGGTACTGCACGTAGTAGTTTTTTCACCACATAGGCTTCATTCATGTCCTCTCCAAGTGCACAAATATTGTTACAATTCCATTAACTTTCATGCAGAAATCATCTAGCATCTCTGTATCTTTCATACTTAATGACTCGAATTCAGATTTGAGAGTCTGAATTTTAGCCGCTTTCACCCTATCAGCCCCCTGAGACATCGTCTTTATGGCCACCCAGGCATCTTTTGCTTTCTTTTTTTCTTTGCTACCTTGTCTGTCCGCTCGTCCACTGCACCACCTTTAGAATCATTCTCCTTGTTAGTTGCCTTGTCTGATCGCTCGTCCGCTGAACCTCCTTTAGAGTCATTCGACTCCACTGCATCCCAAACGCCATGAGCTTGCATGATTACTCTCATTTTCATCGACCAGGTAGTGTAGTTTGTCTTAGTTAACATTGGGTAACTTAGCCCCATGGTTCCTCCTTTAAGCTTGCCCATATCCATTGCTTGTTTTGACATACACTCGTGTATATACTGATTGCCTTGCTCTGATACCAATTATTGTAAAACTGTTTTTTTTTAAACTTGAACAACAGATAGAATACACCAGCATATGCTCGTCAAATGGGCATGTATTATTAATACAAAGAAAACAATCTTTTAAACTGCAAATACAACCACAAGATGGCTAGAAAATAGGAATACTATGCACTCTCTCCTATAATGACTCCACTACTGCTTTATTTGACAAACTGACTCCTAAAATGTCTCTACTGATAGCTGACTTAATCAAAACAATTAAAACATAATAAATAAACCATACGTTTAAGATTAAATACAATATTTACTTGTCCCCAAGATTCACTTTTCGTTATAGAAGAGTCTATTGGCGGCACTTGTAATAGGTCGGTCCGACAAAACCACATCATGAGTTTTCAAAATCTCCCGAGCCGCATCAGCTGATGAAACAACAAGAACAGGTGCACTTCCCAATGCAACTTAAGTAGCAGTAAAGGACCAAGGTTCTAAGTGAAATGTGCTGGTCTGGACCAATTTGATGAAAGTTTCTAGTAATGGGAAATTTAGTGGAGAAGGTGGCAGATATTTTGAGGGTGTTTTTGTGAGTGTCAACCATTTTTTAGAGAAGTAACGTGACAAGAAACATTAATGGAAAAAAAATTCAATCAGTTTATTTGGGATAACATAAAGAGTAATGCTATAAGTACTTGGGTTCGAAATTTGGATACAAAATGATGATGTGGTGTTGATGATATGTTAATTAGAAGGTTTTAATTTTAATAGCTGAAAATAATGTGAATACAGGGTCTATTATATATATTTAAGCCAATCAAATAATATATAAGACATGTCATTTTGTAACTATTTTGGTACAGTACCTCTAGCATTATTCTAACATAACTAAACTTAAAAATTAATAATTATTAAGTTATAAGTTATAATATTTTAAACTACTTTACTAATAAAATAAATATAAATTATTCTAACATAAATAAACTTATTAAGTTAGAAGTTACAATATTTTAAACTACTAAATTTTCTCAAATCGTCCTCAATTAGTAATTAGTTATTAATAGTAATATTTAATTTTCTAAATCGTTTGAAAATGATAATCTAAAAGCATATTACATATTTTTTTTTAGAATCTTATGTACAAAATGATTATACATTCACATAATCTTTTTTATTTTATATTACTAAAACAAAATCTAAATATTACATGGTGAGCAAATTTATACTTAAACTATTCAACTTATAATCATGTATTATGGTGCATGAACACTACAACAAATCCCATTTATGACGCTAAACATACAACGGAAAGTTGGGTACGCCGTACTTACGACGGAAACCGAAATTTCGTCATAACTATTTATGACGGAAATCTGTTTCATCGCAAGTTCTTTATTTTATTAATAAAATTTGGCACCAGTCAATAAAAAAAGGGGGGAAATCAGCCCTCCAAGCAAAACGACGTCGGTTCTAGTTTACGACGGACTTGAACTTCCGTCGGAAGTTAAATATTTTATTATTTTTCATTTATTAAATTTATTTATAAAATAATTTCTTTTTTTTTTCTGCGAAAAATGACGTTGTTTTGAGATTGAATTTACGACGAAATTGTCGTCGTAAGTTAGCTCACCGAAAATAATAAATTATTTGCTGATATTAAATTTAATTGCAATATAAATTCTCTTTTTTCTACGATAAACGACATCGTTTTGAGATTGAATATACGACGACGAGATTTCCGTCGTAAGTTATCTCACCGAAAATAATAAATGCCACCTGCTTATTAGCCATTTAAAATAATTTTTTTAAATTAACTTACGACGGAATGTGTTCCGTCGTAAGTGAGTCCGAGCAAAATTAGCCAGTAGCTTCTTATCCTTGTCACTTTTCTTAACTCCCATTCTCCCCCCTATTTCTTTCTAAAAAAACACATCTTCGTATCATTGAGTTCATAAAATGACATAGCAACCACGATTACAACAATCATCAATGTAAGCATTCAATTTTAAATTCCTCTATTTTATTTTAGGTTGCATTTATATATATGTGATTTACTTTTAAGTTCATATTTCATGTTCAACATATATCTGTGTGCACTTGTGTTATTGATTCGTATATTTTTTTTTTATATTTGTAGATGTCTTATGATACTAGTTGGATCTCTAAACGAATTATAGAAGGTGGTTATGGTTTTACAGAAGAATATACTAGAGGGGTTGAAGATTTCTTGGCATTTGCAAGAAAAAATAGTAAGGAACCGAATAATCCGCAACTTGTAATTAGATGTCCGTGTAATACATGTGTGAATCAACTCCTTCAACTCTTGTTCCCAATGTCGAGTTCCACTTATTTGCTACTGGTTTTCTTGAGAGGTACACCGTATGGCACTATACAAAAAGTGCCAACTAAACATTGTAGAATTGATGTTTATGGAAAAAGAAAAAAGAAATTGAGCATATTGCGTAAAAGAAATTGAGCATTTCTACCTGAAGTTGTTGCTAAAAAAACATAGGTTATAAATTACAGGCTGGAGAAAAAATTTATCAGACGCCCCACCTAAATTCCCGAAAGGGAGGGATAGTCTCCAATGCAAAAAACATAAGGCGAGGAAACATCAGATTATTGTGATCGTACAGGATGAACTGAACCATCAAATAAATTAGGAATTTCACACTGACTGATGTAAGAAGCCACATTCCTCATGCTTGATGCATCCATTGCAAAATCTAGTGGGAGAATTTGAGGCTCAGTTGGATGAACATAGTTTTGAAATATTTTCAAAAGATCTTTGAATTCTTTCCATCTCTCAGTGAATGGCCTAGACTGTACTCAATTATCCCCACCCATGGACACTATTTGTGCTTGTTCATTTGTCAAAACCGTGCTCTTGCATACTGAAAGACAAACGAACCAGCCTGAGTAGAGTCCAATGGTCTGACACCTCAACCAGTTCTTAACTGAAACTGTGAAAGCCTTCAAGGCTATGCCTCGATCAGATCTCTCTCCCGGACACGATTCCCCTACAGTTACGAAGATATGAACAAGATGAACCAGTTTGTCAATTTGAAAGGTATTAGTTTCATATTTAAATACTTATATCTGCAACTTAAAACAAAAAATGATATCTTTAAAAGATACCATTCAAAATATTATTGGTCCATCATTCAGACAAGAGGATATTTGAGGATAACGGACATACATCTAGGTGTTGTAAAGAGATTAAGAAAGTAGACAGGGAGAATCATGTAAACAAGAGAGGGTGTACTTGAAGTAAATTATTATGATGTACCACGAACAATCCTTAAATATGATAAGTCTATAAAAAGACATGGAAAACTCAGTACAAAATTTTTATTTAAATACTAAATAAATTGAAAATGTGCCAACAATGTTGATAACATGTATAAAATTAAATTTGTTTGTAAGAAGTATATCAAGTATTCAAGATGTCACTAACACAATAAATTATCATTTTTTCACAACAAATATTATACATAAAAAAAAAATTGTAATTATATCCTTGTGATTGTAAACTAGGTTTTTGTGGATGAAATGAGATTTAGACTGAGACTATGTATAAACCACATTTTACCAGAAGAAATGGTTTACTTATGTTCTGTCATAATTTTCAAATCAGTTTCACCTATTTATTATTTTTAAGAATCCACCCCTCAAGACTCAAACACGGCTATACTTATCGTTTTATTGATTATTATGAACACAAAATAAACTTATTAAAAATCACTACAACAAATATGGCCAATTACGACGAAAATTTTACACTGAAATCGTCGCAATTGGTCCAATTACGACGAAAAAATTTCGTCATTTTTGCTCTAGTCTTAAGTTCAGATTTTCGTCACAAATGTCATTCTCGTCACAAGTATGTCTTTCGTCATAAGTATCACTTTCGTCACAAGTATATTTTTCGTCATAAGTATAATTTTCGTCACAAGTATACATTTTCGTCATAAATTCCAGTATGGGACCCACCTTTTTCAATAAATTAATAAATGAACTTATGACAATAATGTCCGTCATATGTTCATAATTTAAGACGATTTTTCCGTCATAAGTCTTTTGGGGGGACCAACCTGCTGGCCACAATTAAATTAAGAAATAAAATGATAAATAGAAATATAAAACATGAACAATCGTCGGAATATACACATAAATTCCATCCTAAATTAGACTGCCCAGAAGCAACATTCTGCTGATTATTTAGGTTTTCAGCTTCTAAATTAAATCCTATACATGTGCAATCACACATTCCAATCTAAATACAATCATAGCGCAACCCAACACCAAAATATAATATGAAATGCAGATAATTACGAGTTGAATTTGTAATATTTGCTTATTTGTGATTCAGCTCATATTATAATTTAGAAAAATAGCCAACCACGATATGATGTTGTGTCAACATGACTTTTTTCATTTTGATTACTTTACTGCTTGTAATATAGTAATTGTGTGCCTAGTGAAGACGGCTTCGCTCAGAACATAGGTCCATTCCTCTACAGTCCTTTCCTTACACATGTTAGTATGTGTCAACAGCACCATGTCTAGCATCAATCCCACATCCTTCAGCTTGTCTCCACCATTAACTTCAATTAAAGCGTCTACAATAATCACTTTCCCAGCTGTGCCATATTCTGAGATAACTTCTTTACAGTTTTTCAGGATCTTGATGCACTTATCATTGCTATTAATCGGCCAACTCCTTCTCCTTCCTAGCCAGGATAGCCTTGAGGGAGCCCACCTCCTCCTGGGACTTCTCAAACTTGCCTTGGTTGGCTTCAGAAGATGAACGCCAAGCCTTGGCTTGGAAGAGAGCCCCTTGGTAGTTAGCATTAGTCTGCAAATAAAGCACAAGTTAGAGAAGAAATTTATAACATGTTAAGTAAAACACAAGAAGAAAAGGGAAAGAAAGGTTACAACGGCTACAGCCCGAGAACCTACATGCTCAACTCCCTCAATAGTAGAGTTGGTAACAAAGTCCTTGTAGTCACAAGGAGTGAGTGAGTGATAGGACCACTCAGTAGCATGCTAGGACACCCCAACAACTGTGTCCTTCTTCCTGATACCCCACTTGGGGCGCCAAATAGAGGCCTTGGATGAAGGGGGAGCATCAACCAACTCCATAGAATCCGTATGAGGCCTCAGAAATGCTGGGCCATCCAAAGCTCCCCGAGGATCCTTTACTCCCAAACGAGCCCTCTTCATCCTAGCAGTTTCTCCATCTGCGGGCTCGTTGGTCTTATTTATAAAGGCCACAACTGTAAAAACAAATGAGAAAGGAACAATGGGTATAAGAAAATCTTAGATAAATAAAAGAAATTTAAGGAATGAGAGTTACCCTTGTCTGATACGCTCGATAAGCCCAGAGACTTTAGGAGAAATTCGTCTAGGAGCTCCCAAGCCATGGTGGCATAGTTGTCCTTGGTTAGCTCACCATAAGCATGAGCCTCCTCATCAGTCAAAACTATCTCATTTGGACTACCATCCGAGACTCTACTGAACGACCTACAGAATAGGGTACCCCAATCCCCTCCTTCCCAAACTAGATAAATAAACTCATTCTTCCATTTGGGGTTATTATCAGGAATGGATTTTGGGTGGAATATTGGAGGTGTGGAAGCCCTATGGTTGATATAAACCCAACCCGGGGAAATTGCAGAACTATTCTTAAATTGAAAGATTTTTCTAAATAATGAAACAGAAAGAGGAAAATTGTTCTTTAAACAAAGAACTATAAAACTCATTATAATTCTCCAAGCATTAGGAGGAAGTTGGCAAGGATTAATCCTAACATCTGCTAATAACTTGGGAATAAAATCCTGAAAAGGAAACCTAAGTCCTGCAACAATGGCGTCCTTGTAAATACAGAGAGCATCAGGACGCCAATGGCAGGAACGATCTCCTGGACCAGCTGGGATAAGCCTAAGGGGGGATTTAACTCTATACATTTTGTTATAATCCCTAATTTTATCGACTTCGTGAAATTTATTACTACAATCAAAGGAATCTAAGTGAGACACAGAAGGGTAATCATCGCCACGTTCGCTAATCATATATTGTAAAGACATATATGAAGAGTGGATAGTGACGGTACCTCTCTTAGAAGCTTGATTCATCTTTTGAAGGCGTTGAGCAGTACGATCAGCCATTGATAATTCAAATCTTCAAAGAAAAATCACAGAAATATTCAAATCTTCAAAGCAAAATCCCAGAAATCTTCAAAGGAATTTCCAGAAAACTTCAAATCTTCAAAGGAATTTCCAGAAAACTTCAAATCTTCAAGATCAAGCCCAGAAAATGATGAATATGATTGAGAGAAAATTCGCCGGAAATCGCCTCACCACGGAGAAACTAGAGAAACTAGAGAGAAATTTTTAGAAATTGAAAATGAGAAGTGAAGAGTGAAATAAAAATCTCACTCTTTTATAACTGAAGTAGCCGGTCATCCAACCGGTGAACAGAAGGGCAACCGTCTACAGCCAGTCAAGGCCCATAATTATTGACTGTGCTCCCAAAAATTAAGGCCCAATAAGAATTGAGGTCCAAAAATTAAGGACCAATAAGAATTGAGGTCCAAAAATTAAGGCCCAATAAGAATTGAGGTCCAGAAGATGTTAAAGCCCAATAAAAATCGAGACCCAAAAAGGATAAAATAAAATCCAAATTTAAGTCGAATTGTTTGACATAAGACCAAGTTGAGGTCGAATAAGTACTAGATTGAGGTCGAAAGGCTGAGATCGAAAATGTATACGAAATTGAAGTCGATTTGTTCAACCTAAGACCAATTTGAGGTCGAAGATATACTAGATTGAGGTCGAAAGGCTGAGATCGAAAATGTATATGAAATTGAAGTCAATTTGTTCGACCTAAGACCAATTCGAGGTCGAAGAAATACTAGATTGAGGTCGAAAGGCTGAGGTCGAAAATGTATATGAAATTGTAGTCGATTTGTTCGACCTAAGACCAAAATGAGGTCGAAAGAGTACTAGATTCGAGGTCGAAGGAACCCTGGATCGAGGTTGAATGACCGAAGTCGAAAAATCAAGGGAAAACGAGGTCGAAACCTTCGACCTAGGACCAAATGAGGTTGAAATTGAGGTCGAAGGAACCCTTGATCGAGTTCAAACGACTGAGGTCGAAAAAGCAAGGGAAACTGAGGTCAAAACCTTCGACCTCGACCCAACTGAGGTCGAAATCGAGGTCGAAGGAACCCTGGATCGAGGTCGAACGGCTGAGGTCGAAAAAGCAAAGGAAAATGAGGTCGAAACCTTCGACCTAGAACCAAATGAGGTCGAAATTGAGGTCAAAGGAACCCTTGATCGAGGTCGAACGACTGAGGTCGAAAAAGCAAGGGAAACTGAGGTCGAAACCTTCGACCTCGACCCTACTGAGGTCGAAATCGAGGTCGAAGGAACCTTTGATCGAGGTCGAACGATTGAGGTCGAAAAATCAAGGGAAAATGAGGTCGAAACCTTCGACCTGGGACCTGTCGAGGTCGAAAACGAGGTCGAAGAAGACTGGGTTTGAGGTCGAAAATGAGGTCGAAAATACCCTGTAAACAAAAATTCATTTATTTATTAATGTACAAAAAAATAAAAGTCAAAGAAAAATGCACAGATCGACCATAACTTTTGTGAAAAACCCGAAAAGATTTTCTTAGAAGTTGGGGGGCAAATGATATGGACATAAAAGTAATCATAGAAATGTAATTAAAGATGTATAAATTAGACCTAGATTGGTTCAAGAATACGGCCCAAGAATAAGACCCGAAACCCTGATTATTTATTAATTACTCCCTCTATCCCAACGAATTATATACATGGGGGCTGGGCACGGAGACCAAGAAAAGATATAAAAAATTAGTAAAATTAGATGAAAAGTGGGTAAAGTGGTGGGACCTATCAATACTTAATAATAGATTTGAGATAGTGGAGAAAAATAGTGGGTGTAACAGTGTTTTATATTATTATAGAATAGAGATAGTGGAGAAAGTAGTGGGTGTAATAGTGTTTTATATTATTAAAAGTTACTATTTTTGGAATGTATAGAAATGAGAGGGACATCCCAAAATGGAAAGTTTATAGAAATGGATGGGACGGAGGGAGTACGAAATTAATAAATAGGGAAAATATACAGCTCATAAATGGAGTCAAAAAATATGATAAATACTTCAAAGAAGGATCCAGAATTCCAATTAAAGGAAATAACTAGTCATAGTCTTTATCCTACGATAAGGAATAGACTTGTCCACCAAGGAATACAATACTTATCCATTGTCAAGAAGGAGACTTATTCGCAAAGTCTCCCAAACATACTCTAAATACAAGGCTTTTGACGCCTATATAAAGACCCTGATCCTTCACATCAGAACTACATTTTTTGGCTTGTTTCTCAATTACGAATTGAGATACGTAGGCATCTTCTGAGGACATATTCAGTTACAAAACACGAGAACAACCATTAAAGCTCAAAAGCTCTTAAACCCTAGCCGTCAATTTACAAGTACGTTTTTTATTCCACAACATTTATAATAGAGCACTTATAAATATTATTATATATTAGAGTGCATAAATAGATGGAGATTAAAAATGTTTTCGATGTAGTTTTTTTTTCTTATTTTATATTTTACAAATACGAAATCTAAATATTACCCGCACAACAATGAATACAATAAAATCTTGATGGATTACCAATCAACAATGGCTATAGAAAATATCGAGTATTATATGAATGAAAGAAGCATACTTACAAAACAAATAATTTTAATTGGGAGTGCATCAAAAGGAATGAATAACTAGAGCTAAACTATATGGAGTTCGAGGATTAAATGAGTGACATATTTACAAAATCAATTAGAGGTGACATCTGGTTAGGTCTGAATAGAATTGTTGAGGGAGTAAATACAACTATGTCCAGTTTTTAAAACTCAAGCTCAAAATGCGGAATATTAAAAGTACTATGAGAAATGAAAATTACAAAAAATGAAAAAACAATAATTTTCGGGTTAAAAAACTTTTTATTCTAAAGATTTATAACTCAAAATTCTTACACCAACGATTATGAAATTGTCGCAACAAAGATTACAATACTAAAGTATGAATCCATCTGCTTCTAAAAAAACAACAAGTCTAATGATATAGGGTTACAAAACCACTCGGTGATTCTAATAGAATTAACAACTAGGTATGTAAGATGATCACAAGAATCTACGATTTTGATTGCTTCTAGAATTAACTTGACATGATCTTTCTTCAATCAATATTAAAGTACTTGTGTATCTCTCCATGTCTGTATATGAATTGCTTTTCCATAAATGAGCTTCTGATTCTTTTATGTAGTTGCACGAAGTTGATATTGATAGGATAAAAGCTAGTTGGGCCTCAACAATTCTCAACCAAGTATTAAGGAAACTTGCACGTTATTACACCACATTGAGGGGCGATGGTGATTGAGGAGTGATCCCCTTGTAAGGCTAGTTATACTTAGTTGATTTTCAAGTGTTTAAGCAAGAATGAGGGGCGATTGATGTATGTTGTATGGCGATTTGCCTATAGGCCCTTATTCTAGCACATAGAAAAGTCAAGTTTGTTGAATGCTTAAGAGGCAATTTTGGTGAAGGGCAATTTTCCTTTTAGGGCGGTCTAGTCTTAGTCATTTGAGCTTCAAGAATGTCCGTAGGCGATTCTAGTCTAAGGCTAGTTTAAGACCGCCTCTTAGAACTTTAGTACTTAGGAAATTTCACCCTTGAAGTGTGAGGGGCGAAACCTAT
Organism: Heracleum sosnowskyi; assembly: GCA_030848705.1. Lineage (NCBI taxonomy): Eukaryota > Viridiplantae > Streptophyta > Magnoliopsida > Apiales > Apiaceae > Heracleum > Heracleum sosnowskyi. The sequence goes on along the minus strand of JAUIZM010000013.1, from coordinate 4,777,389 downwards.
AGTAGGCTATAGTGAAATCGCCTCTCATGGCCTTTTGCGACTTAGAAAGTATTTTTAATACTTCTTATATAATGCTAGTTATTTCCTGTATTGTTCTGAAGAAGACCTGAAGCTTCTTATACTTAGCTAATATTCTCTTCCACAGCTTTTGCACCTGTAAGATATTCGTTTCTTGTACTGAAGAACTTTGTCCACTTAACAAACTTTGTGTGCTTGATACTTCGATTCCTTTGCGTACTGTTGACTCCTAGTGCAACTGGTCTAGTTCATAGACGATTATCATTTACTCACAGTATTCGTATCTTCACTTTATATCCATTTATAAGTCTACAACTATAAAAGAACGTTTTCACTAAAATATTCTGGTCTTCCCCTGAATGAAAATAACTGTTTCAAATATCTCCAATCACTTATTCCACTAATGCCTAAACATATTAATAAACTTCACTCAGCGCTCTATTGAAGCCTTCTTAACAGCAGTTACTCCTGATTTCTATACATACCAAATCTTCTGTTTCGATAGATACTAGTGAACATTGTATTATTTACAAGTCCTGTTCTAGTGTTGAGTTATTAGTCCTGGGTTCGTTGACTTTTTTATATATCTTTAGTCTTCCTCAATAATCTCCCCATGAATATTGTTGACCTATCCAATATAGGTTCAATATTCCTCAAAATATCTTCGACAAACTTTAATGTAATAGCCCGAATTTTCGGACTATTAATTCTAAATACGAAACACCAACTTGGGTTATGACAAGCCCACCACAGGCCCCCAAAAGATCATGATTTGTTGGTGCAATTATTAGTAGTACTTTGGCTTATAAATTGAACTAAATTCTCAAATCTGTTCGATGTGAGATTGGAGTGTTACATTTAAAGTCTACATGGCCTATCTTTTATTACAAGCTCTATTGTTCATCTTGTTTGTAGTGACATATGTATTTCAAATGGAATAACTTTAAGTTTATTCAAGTTGTTGATGTGAGAACGGACAAGGTGGCGTTAGCACAAATATACCAAGGCATTCCCGAGGACACCCTTTTATCTATAACTGAAAAGAAGTCAGCCAAAGAGGCTTGAAACACGATAAATACAATGTGTATGGGTGTAGATAGGGTACATAAAGCAAAGTTGCAAATGTTAAAGGCTGAATTTGAGTCACTGACAATGGAGGAGACATATCAGTTAGTTGATTTTTACATGAAATTCAGTGGTATCGTGACAAATATATGAGCATTGGGAGAAATGATGGAGGAAACTTAAGTTGTGAAGAAGTTGTTATGTGCAAACCTAACAAATTTTCTACAAATTACTTCAAATATAGAACAGTTTGGCAACCTAGAAGAGATGATCATGGAGGAGACAATCGGTCGTCTAAAGGCTCATGAAGAAAGAGTGTGAGGAGTAATTGGCAACAACAACATTGGCCAACTTCTTTTCACCTCGAAAGAATGGTTGAAACAATCAAACAAAGGAGTAATAGACTTGAGGGGTCGAGGAAGAGGATCGTATCATGGCAGAGGTAGCTACCATGTTAAGCTCGTTGTCGGCAAAAATGAGCATCAAAACAAAACTGATGATAGTATACTCGTGCTCAATAAGTTGGTCGTGACAGAAGTAAACAAAAATGTTTTAACTGTAACATTATAGGAATTACGCAGCAGAATGTTGTAAATCACGACGAGAGAATGATCATAAGCAAGAGGCGAACTTAACACAAATCAAAGATGTTGAGCTTCTACTCATTTTATCTGAGTATGTAGGGGAAAAGAATAAACTTGTGTTACTAAACGAAGGCAATCTAATCCCTGGGCAAAACTCGATTGGTGAAGAAAAGGGAGACTCAAAGGTATGGTACCTGGATAACGGAGTCAGTAACCACATGACTGGGTAACGATCCAAGTTCAAAGAGTTGGATGAATGAATTACAGGTGAAGTAAGGTTTGGTCACAGGTCGACCGTAAGCATTAAAGGAAAGGGTTGCATTTTATTCAAGTGTAGAAACGGAGAAGAAAGGTTGCTCCCTGTGATAGTAACCCTGATTATTTATTAATTACACCCTCTGTCCCAACGAATTATATACATGGGGGCTGGGCACGGAGACCAAGAAAAGATATAAAAAATGAGTAAAATTAGATGAAAAGTGGGTAAAGTGGTGGGACCTATCAATATTTAATAATAGATTTGAGATAGTGGCGAAAAATAGTGGGTGTAATAGTGTTTTATATTATTATAGAATAGAGATAGTGGAGAAAGTAGTGGGTGTAATAGTGTTTTATATTATTAAAAGTTACTATTTTTGGAATGTATAGAAATGAGAGAGACATCCCAAAATGAAAAGTGTATAGAAATGGATGGGACGGAGGGAGTACGATATTAATAAATAGGGAAAATATACAGCTCATAAATGGAGTCCAAAAATATGATAAATACTTCAAAGAAGGATCCAGAATTCCAATTAAAGGAAATAACTAGTCATGGTCCTTATCCTACGATAAGGAATAGACTTGTCCACCAAGGAATATAATACTTATCCATTGTCAAGAAGGAGACTTATTCGCAAAGTCTCCCAAACATACTCTAAATACAGGGCTCCTGACGCCTATATAAAGACCCTGATCCTTCACATCAGAACTACGTTTTTTGGCTTCATTCTCAATTACGAATTGAGATACGTAGGCATCTTGTGAGGACTGATTTAGTCACAAAACACGAGAACAACCATTAAAGCTCAAAAGCTCTTAAACCCTAGCCGTCAATTTACAAGTACGTTTTTTATTCCACAACATTTATAATAGAGCACTTATAAATATTATTATATATTAGAGTGCATAAATAGATGGAGATTAAAAATGTTTTCGATGTAGTTTTTTTCTCTTATTTTATATATTACAAATACGAAATCTAAATATTACCCACACAACAATGAATACAATAAAATCTTGATGGATTACCAATCGACAATGGCTATGGAAAATATCTAGTATTATATGAATGAAAGAAGCATACTTATAAAACAAATAATTTTAATTGGGAGTGCATCAAAAGGAATGAATAACTAGAGCTAAACTATATGGAGTTCGAGGATTAAATGAGTGACATATTTACAAAATCAATTAGAGGTGACATCTGGTTAGGTCTGAATACAATTGTTGAGGGAGTAAATACAACTATGCCCATTTTTTAAAACTCAAGTTCAAAATGCGGAATATTAAAAGTACTATGAGAAATGAAAATTACAAAAAATGAAAAAACAATAATTTTCGGGTTAAAAAACTTTTTATTCTAAAGATTTATAACTCAAAATTCTTACACCAACGATTATGAAATTGTCGCAACAAAGATTACAATACTAAAGTATGAATCCATCTGCTTCTAAAAAAACAACAAATTTAATGATATAGGGTTACAAAAGCACTCGGTGATTCTAATAGAATTAACAACTAGGTATGTAAGATGATCACAAGAATCTACGATTTTGATTGCTTCTAGAATTAATTTGACATGATCTTTCTTCAATCAATATTAAAGTACTTGTGTATCTCTCCATGTTTGTACATGAATTGCTTTTCCATAAATGAGCTTCTGATTCTTTTATGTAGTTGCACGAAGTTGATATTGATAGGATAAAAGCTAGTTGGGCCTCAACAATTCTCAACCAAGTATTAAGGAAACTTGCACATTATTACTCCACATTGAGGGGCGATGGTGATTGAGGAGCGATCCCCTTGTAAGGCTAGTTATACTTAGTTGATTTTCAAGTGTTTAAGCAAAAATGAGGGGCAATTGATGTATGTTGTATGGCGATTTGCCTATAGGCCCTTATTCTAGCACATAGAAAAGTCAAGTTTGTTGAATGCTTAAGAGGCGATTTTGGTGAAGGGCAATTTTCCTTTTAGGGTGGTCTAGTCTTAGTCATTTGAGCTTCAAGAATGTCCATAGGCGATTCTAATCTAAGGCTAGTTTAAGACCGCCTCTTAGAACTTTAGTACTTAGGAAATTTCACCCTTGAAGTGTGAGGGGCGAAACCTATAGTAGGCTATAGTAAAATCGCCTCTCATGGCCTTTTGCGACTTAGAAAGTATTTTTAATACTTCTTATATAATGCTAGTTATTTCCTGTATTGTTCTGAAGAAGTCCTGAAGCTTCTTATACTTAGCTAATATTCTCTTCCATAGCTTTTGCACCTGTAGTGTTGAGTTATTAGTCCTGGGTTCGTTGACTTTTTTATATATCTTTAGTCTTCCTCAATAATCTCCCCATGAATATTGTTGACCTATCCAATATAGGTTCAATATTCCTCAAAATATCTTCGACAAACTTTCATGTAATAGCCCAAATTTTCGGACTATTAATTCTAAATACGAAACACCAACTTGGGTTATGACAAGCCCACCACAGGCCCCCAAAAGATCATGATTTGTTGGTGCAATTATTAGTAGTACTTTGGCTTATAAATTGAACTAAATTCTCAAATCTGTTCGATGTGAGATTGGAGTGTTACATTTAAAGTCTACATGGCCTATCTTTTATTAGAAGCTCTATTGTTCATCTTGTTTGTAGTGACATATGTATTTCAAACGGAATAACTTTAAGTTTATTCAAGTTGTTGATGTGAGACAATAGAACCGAGTGACCCAAAATAAGTTATTGATGTGAGAACGGACAAGGTGGCGTTAGCAGAAATATACCAAGGCATTCCCGAGGACACCCTTTTATCTATAACTGAAAGGAAGTCAGCCAAAGAGGCTTGAAACGCGATAAATACAATGTGTATGGGTGTAGATAGGGTACATAAAGCAAAGTTGCAAATGTTAAAGGCTGAATTTGAGTCACTGACAATGAAGGAGACATATCAGTTAGTTGATTTTTACATGAAATTCAGTGGTATCGTGACAAATATATGAGCATTGGGAGAAATGATGGAGGAAACTTAAGTTGTGAAGAAGTTGTTATGTGCAATCCTAAAAAATTTTCTACAAATTGCTTCAAATATAGAACAGTTTGGCAACCTAGAAGAGACGATCATGGAGGAGACAATCAGTCGTCTAAAGGCTCATGAAGAAAGAGTGCGAGGAGTAATTGGCAACAACAACATTGGCCAACTTCTTTTAACCTCGGAAGAATGGTTGAAACAATCAAACAAAGGAGTAATAGACTTGAGGGGTCGAGGAAGAGGATCGTATCATGGCAGAGGTAGCTACCATGTTAAGCTCGTTGTCGGCAAAAAAGAGCATCAAAACAAAACTGATGATAGTATACTCGTCCTCAATAAGTTGGTCGTGACAGAAGTAAACAAAAATGTTTTAACTGTAACATTATAGGAATTACGCAGCAGAATGTTGTAAATCACGACGAGAGAATGATCAGAAGCAAGAGGCGAACTTAACACAAATCAAAGATGTTGAGCTTGTACTCATTTTATCTGAGTATGTAGGGGAAAAGAATAAACTTGTGTTACTAAACGAAGGCAATCTAATTCAAATTCAAATTTTACTGCTAAGAAAGCATTGGAGCTAGTGCATGGAGATATTTGTGGCCTGATCACCATCAACACCAGCATGAAATAGTTACTTTTTACTACTAGTTGATGATTTTAGTAGAGTAATGTGGGTATACATGCTAAAAACGAAGGATTAGGCAAGGGAGATGTTCATAAAATTTTGAGCTCTTGTGGAAGATGGGTTTGAGATGAAAATCAAAGTGTTCCGTACTGATAGTGTTCTATACTGATAGGTCATACTTTTTGTTCAACGTTATTAGGAGAGTGGGAGTAGTAGACTTTTATTAGGAATCTAGTTGTATGTATTGTGTTTTAAACGTAAGAAATGCTATCAACTTTTGTTTGTTTTCTCAGTTTTATACATTGAGTTCAGTTGTCTCTATTTTAGTCTATTTTAGTGTGTGTGGATCAAACTATCAACTTTTAGTTCTTCATGGCCATGTTACCTATTAGCGCTTTTTAAGTCTTTTAGAATTAAATATAAGGAGGTAGTCTTATTATTTTCCCTCTTTCTATTGACCATATCGATACTCTTGAACAACATGCATGCATTTCCATAAAAATCAAGCAAAATAATAATGAGAACGATCAGACCTAATTATTAAATATCAATCAATTTGTGTAAAAGCATGTTGATTTAGACTCATAGGGCATAAGTGATCCTCAAGTGTCGCAATCAAGTTCAAATATTACATATATGGTACATTTTGGAGAATTCAGGAGCATTTTTCTTTCAAGTGTAGTCAACAGACAATATAAAAAGTAACAACTTTCGAGTAGAGAAGAAGGTGGAATAACCCTATTTTCTTATAACCTCTTATGTTTCTTATACTGCGAATTCACTCACCCTTTAAAAATAAGTTTAAGTGATCTAAACCTAAAGAATATAATGTAAACAAGACAAGACCAATTCATCCATATTGTTATGCTAGGCATCTGTTCCAAGACCACTCAACTCTCTATCTCCATTGCTCGTTAGGTCAAAATAGGCTTTGGAGAGGCTTAAAAATCTCAATGCAAATAGATCATGTGTATCAATTTTATGAAAAATACCAAACCAATTCAAAACCAAAGAGGTAGATGCTCCCTTTCTTAGTTTGGGCGAGATCTCAGATTAACTCTTAATGCACTGTCCCAAGTTGATAGTAAGCGTTTTGAGGCAGATGTATTCCTCCGTGTTATTACACAACTTGAAACTGCATGGGTATGACAAATTTATATGAAAAATAGTGGTTGTTTTACAGCCTATCTATTGTTTTATTCCTTTAGGATTGATTGGTTTGTTAAGGAATCTAATTGTCTAGCTAGAGAGTCGGTTACTCCACTTTGGCATTGCCAAGATGCCTTGCACTCCTTTTTATAGAATTTTTTGACATATAATATATAGGAGTAATCTTCTGGTATTTTAAATTATTTTGACAAGGGATGTATGTGAGGTTCTAATTTTTTTTTTTACAGATTAATTACAATTCGTAATTTTTTTTAAAGATTGTTGTTGATTTTGATTTTGTAGTTGATGTGGAATTCAATTTGGGACAAATTCTTCAAAATGTATAAGATCTTCAGGCGATTTTAAATAGAAGTATAAACATCACAATCCATCCTTTTTTAAATATTAAAATAAATGCATGAGCTTTTCTTTAAAATGATTATATTATAGACGTTTATATGTAATCTTGATGGAAGACTAATGGCTATTTAAAGAATAGTTTAAAATCTTGAATGAATATCCAAATATTTTAAAAGACCTTTAAAGCATCAAATTGGATATCATGATATTTTATTGAATTATTTAAAATTTAAATTGAAAAGCTATGAATATTTAAAAATCGAAATTGAATAGACCCACTAATTCACCTAAAAGGATGATAAAAATAAGAATTTGTGAATTTAAACATCCCCTAGTACCACAAGAGAAAAAAAGAAAGTTAAAGTAAGAGTTTATAAGATTTTTGATCCAATCAACTAATTATAGACTCCTTTAGTACAAAAAGTTCAAATTTCATCAAACATTACTCTCTTCTAATGTAATCTAGATTATATAAGACTTTATAAATTCAAATTTCATTTAAAAAAATTTCAAAATAATGTGTTCAATAGGAATAATCAAATTCAAAATTTTATATATATTTGTCGGTATTCCGTTGAGATTTTAAGAAGAAAATGAGAATATTCACTTAAGATTTTAAAATATCTTCAACATGAAAAGGTATTCAATACAAATTATAAATAAATATTGTTTTTAAATATCCATAATATTCCAAATCCTATATATTTTGAAGATTTTATTAACTGTGATAAATTTAAATATAAAAATCAACCACACCCACTACTTTCATCCACTATACTCATTTTACATTAAATATTGATTAGTCCCACCACTTTACTAACATTTTCCTGCTTTTTACATTTTTCTTAATATCGGTGCCCAACTCATGTAAACAAATGGTTGGGAAGGAGGTAATAATTACTAAGTATTTCAACTCTCTTATGAATTCAAGAGATTTGATTGGATTTAAACTTGACTTCACCCCGGGGTGGTTAGGTGAAAATTTTCCAGATAACACTTAGATTAGATATTCTTAATATTTGATAAGATTGTGTTAGATATTATTATCTAATATTGGAGATTATATCTTATTATTGAAGATATACTTTGGATATTGAAGAATACTATATATATTAACTGCATTTGACAGCTACGTACTCACCACCTGCCTTACAATTCTTTTTCTCTTACATCTCCCACAACTATACTCCCCACTTGTTAATTTCTTTCTCTCTACAAAACTCTCAATCCCTCTCTAAAAAAACAACAATGCCCTCTTTGGTTCTGTTCCCAAACCCACAACTCGTGTCCGTGGATGAAGACTCACCCATTTCACCATCTGAATTCTCAATTACCCTAAACTTGAACCAGTAACTCACTCATTTAATTTCATCATGTCCATTCCCAACACCTACGGGTAGGAGCTTAAATAGAACCCCATAGCTACGAGCACCGTCATTTTTTGGTGGGTACGAAAGCACTGGTGATCTAAGAAATTCTATTACATATTTGGGCCATGTGGTCATAACCAAAACATTAGACAGATTACTCATCAAAACATGGAACGCGGGAATCTTGCTTGCAAAACGAGCATGCATTACAACATTAAGGTGAGTAATTCATGATAAAATGAATGATGCAAGCCCATGTTGGGCTTAATCTAAATGGGCTTATTTGTTTTATTTGTTTTCTAGTCTTTGCTGTGGAGAAAATGTAGGAATAAGAATAGGTCCACAGCGTTGGAGTTTAGTTGGAGTCTGGTGAATAAATAGTGGAGAAAAACCAGATACACGTTCCTGGTTTTTAGCTACTAACGTAGTGCAGAATTTGTTTAAGTATTCAGTTTGTGTTAGCATTTTATTTTATTCCTCTCAGTTTGTAAACCATTCAGAAATTAATAAAAGCAAGTTCGTTTGTTTCAGACATTATATTGGTTTTAGTTTAACATCTGGTATCAGAGCTTGTTCACACACCTGCTACACTGTTACCTTACTAACCAGCCATGGAAGCCAGCAAGGGGAAGGAAAGCTCTTTCGGCCTAAGCTATCCAATGCTAACGAAGGTCAACTATACAGCATGGGCTATGAAAATGCGTGTCTTTATGCAACCTCACGGTGTTTGGGAAGCTGTCGAGCAAAAGGATCCTAAGGTCGCGGTGGAAGACAAGATGGATAAGCGCGCTTTGGCCATCATATATCAGGGAATAGGTGAGGAATTGATGTTGTCCATTGCTGAGAAAACAACGTCGAAGGGCGCATGGGAGGCAATAAAAACGATGCACTTAGGGGCTGATAAGGTAAGGAAGGCGAAAGCACAGACACTAAAGACTGAACTTGAAACTCTCACCATGAAAGAAACGGAGCAGCTAGACGATTTCTGTATGAAGATGAATAGCTTGGTCACTAATATCCGAGCTTTAGGAGAGAAAGTAGAGGAGACGTATGTCGTCAAGAAACTCTTGCGAGTCGTACCCACAAGATTTCTCCAAATCGCATCAGCTATTGAGCAATTCGGAGATTTGGAGACAATGTCATTAGAAGAGATTGTGGGATCCCTCAAGGCACATGAGGAGAGGACACGTGGACAGTTGGAAGCTAAGAATGAACAGCTCTTGCTGACTGAAGAAGAGTGGACGAAGCGTGAGGGTAACGAGGTTAAGTTACTACTCACAAGGGAAGAATGGTTAAAGCGAACACAGAAAGGTGGCAACGGAGATTATCGCGTCAGGGATGGGCGTATGGTTCGCGACAGGAGTAGAGTAAAATGTTTTAATTGTCACAACCTTGGACACTTCGCAGCAGAATGCCGAAAACCGAAGAAAGACAGGGAACACAGGGCTGAGGCGAACTTAGCCGTGATTAATGATGAAGAACCTGCTTTATTGGTCGCAGAAATAGAGAACAACACCGACGCAGACAAAGAAGACACGTGGTATTTAGATAACGGCGCTAGTAATCACATGACTGGGCGTCGTGAGAAATTCAAGCATTTAGATGAGAGTATCACAGGTCAAGTCAAGTTTGGGGATGTGTCTCTTGTGCATATCCACGGAAAGGGCTCTATAGATATGATTTGTAAAACTGGTGAAGCACGTGAATTAAAGGAAGTATATTACATTCCCACACTCCGGAGTAATATAATCAGTTTGGGGCAGCTGTAGGAGGAGGGAAATAAAGTCATACTCGACAAAGACATGCTTTGGGTGTATGCAGCTAACGGAAAACTGTTGATAAAAGTACAGAGGGGGTCGAACAGACTGTATAAGCTGTGCATAAAGAGAGCTCCAGGCCCTTGTCTGTTAACAAAGACAGAGGAAGACACTCGGCTTTGGCACATTAGATTTGGCCACGTTAATTTCCCAGCAATGCAGATGATGTCGAAGAAGCAGATGGCTCATGGCCTGCCAAACCTGGTGCTGCCAAAGGAATTATGCAGCGGGTGCATCATGTCTAAACAACCCCGTAAGCCTTTCCCTTCTCATTCTAATTTTACTGCTAAAGCTGCTCTAGAATTAATACATGGTGATCTTTGTGGACCTATATCACCTTCAACACCTGCTGGGAACAAATTCTTTATGTTGTTGGTTGATGATTATACAAGGATGATGTGGGTGTATATGCTCGCAAGCAAAGCTGAAGCACTGTCAAGTTTTATCCGGTTTAAAAAGTTAGTCGAGAATGGAGCACCTACTGGAATACGTGTGTTTCGCACCGACCGAGGCGGTGAATTCTGTTCAAATGAATTCAACAAATTCTGTGAGGATAATGGCATATTAAGGCACTTCACCGCACCTTATTCGCCACAGCAGAATGGGGTGGTCGAACGCCGGAATAGGACGGTTGTTGCAATGGGCAGAAGTATGTTGAAGGAACGACAAGTCCCTAATGAACTGTGGGGTGAAGCTATCAGGCATGCAGTCTATATATTGAACAGATTACCTACAAGAAAGCTTTCTGACATCACACCGTACGAAGCATGGTTCGGTAAGAAACCTTATGTTGATTATTTACGTGTATTTGGGTGTGTTGCATATATGAAAATCCCTTCTGTTCATACCAAGAAACTAGATGACAGGAGTAAGAAAGTAGTGCATTTCGGACGAGAACCAGGTACTAAAGCTTTCAGGCTTTATGATCCACTCACGGGCAGCATACATATTAGTCGTGACGTGTGCTTCGAAGAAGGCAAAAGCTGGCCTTGGATTAATAATACAGAAACACATAGCATTGGGTCCAGAAGCTTCAGCGTCGTGGGACTTGCACACGACGAACACGAAGAAGAAGAGTCCGAACAGGTGGAGTCTGAGCAGATAGAAGATTCTAATGAGGATAGTGCACTCACTACACCACAGTCAAGCAGGCAACATTCAGCTGCAACACAACATTCAAGTGCTCGCATCACTGCGAGTTCAGCAACTGGGACAGATACGAGTACAGGCAACGGCTCATCTCAGTCAGATAGCAGTGACAGTAGTGGTCCGCGAAGACTGAGAGATCTTGATGATGTATATGATGAGACAGAACGTATAGAACTGGCAGAGGAGCTGTTACTGCTGGATATCAATGAACCTGTGGTCTATGAGCAGGCCGTCAAAAGTAAGGTGTGGAAAGATGCTATGCAAACCGAGCTCGACGCAATAGAGAAGAATAACACCTGGGTTTTAACAGACTTGCCAAAGGGACATAAGCCTATCGACCTCAAATGGGTTTTCAAAATTAAGACAGACAGCAATGGCGAGATTGTTAAGCACAAAGCCCGATTAGTTGCGAAGGGGTACGTTCAAAAGCAGGGAATCGATTATGAAGAAGTGTTTGCACCAGTGACGAGGCTGGAAACTGTCCGTTTGCTCCTGGCCTTGGCTGCTAAGAATTCTTGGGAGGTACACCATCTTGATGTAAAATCTGCTTTTCTTAATGGTGAATTGCAGGAAATTGTGTATGTGTCTCAGCAAAAAGGGTATGTAAAGCGTGGCCAAGAATCGAAGGTGTATAAACTCTTGAAAGCTCTCTATGGCTTGCGTCAGGCACCCAGGGCCTGGTATACGCAGCTGAATAAATGTCTCCACAGATTGGGTTTCACCAAGTGTCCATTCGAGCATGCCGTGTATACTAGAAGGGATGGAGATGAGTCATTGGTGATTGGTGTTTACGTAGACGACTTGCTAATCACAGGAACTAGTGTGCCGTATATAGTCGCCTTCAAGGAGCAAATGGCCCGGGAATTTGACATGTCTGACTTAGGTAAACTCACTTACTATCTCGGACTAGAAGTTGAACAGGGGAACGGATACATCGAACTAAAGCAGGCTGCATACGCGAAGAAGATGCTTGAAAAAGCCGGGATGATCGACTGCAATCCTGTTAAATTTCCAATGGAGCATAAGTTACAGCTAGATAAAGATGAACGAGGTGAACCAGTGAACCCAACAGAATTCAAGTCTATTGTGGGAAGCTTACGCTACTTGGTGCACACCAGGCCAGATATAGCTTACGCAGTCGGAGTAGTTAGCAGATATATGGAACGACCAACATTGTTGCATTTTTCAGCAACTAAACGCATACTACGCTACGTCAAAGGAACTCTGAATTTTGGTCTGGTGTACAAGGCTGGCAAAGGAAATTATTTGTTAGCCGGATATTCAGATAGTGATTTAGCTGGGAGTTTGGATGATCGCAAGAGTACTGGAGGAATGGCGTTCTACCTAAATGATAGTCTCATTACTTGGATTTCTCAGAAACAAAGATGTGTCACCTTATCTTCTTGTGAGGCTGAATTCATGGCAGCTACGGCTGCTGCATGTCAAGGCATTTGGCTTCAGCGTGTTCTTAGTCAGATTTCGGATGTCAAGGCAGGACCAGTAACCTTGTACATAGATAATAGATCAGCTGTGGATCTTGCAAAGAATCCCGTCTTCCATGGTAGAAGCAAACATATAGACGTTCTTTATCATTTTATTCGTGAATGTGTGGAGCAAGGTTTGATTATTATTAAACATGTGAGCACAAATGAACAGCATGCGGATATTCTGACCAAGGCTTTGTCAGCTGTGAAGTTTGAGAAAATGAGGAGTTTGCTGGGGGTAAAAGAGCTTCACTAATTTAGATTAAGGGGGAGTATGTTGGGCTTAATCTAAATGGGCTTATTTGTTTTATTTGTTTTCTAGTCTTTGCTGTGGAGAAAATGTAGGAATAAGAATAGGTCCACAGCGTTGGAGTTTAGTTGGAGTCTGGTGAATAAATAGTGGAGAAAAACCAGATACACGTTCCTGGTTTTTAGATACTAACGTAGTGCAGAATTTGTTTAAGTATTCAGTTTGTGTTAGCATTTTATTTTATTCCTCTCAGTTTGTAAACCATTCAGAAATTAATAAAAGCAAGTCCGTTTGTTTCAGACATTATATTGGTTTTAGTTTAACAGCCCAAATGGCAAACTTTGTGTTTATACAATTCTATAAACATAAACGTTGTCATTTGGACTTGCATTATGCTTGTGATCACGAATTACTCTCATCTCAATATCATAATTCATGCTCCTCTCCAACGGAAGATTCCTGCCTTCCAGCTTTTGATGAGCAATCTTTCTAAAATGTTTGTCTTGACTATCATGACCCAAATTTGTAATAACATTTTCTTGATCATCATTGCTTTTGCACTCACCGACAATGACAATTTTCTTATAGCTATGGGTTCCCGTCTGAACTCCTATTTGCGGAAATAAAGTCAATCGGGTCCATCATATAATATAACACTCGTGTTTTCGTGACAATTCCACCATAATAAGCGTCATCATCCTTATTGAGGTTCATTATAGATATTGATTGATATTAACATTTATGATGTGTTCAGTTTAGTTACAATCAATTGATACATTTCTTTGTTATTTTCTATCAAAAAAATTACAAGAACATAGAGAAAATTGTATTATTAATAAAGTGAAACATGTTAGCCATCCAATTACTAACATGAAACAAAACCCAAATTACTTCCACAAAAGAACCTTTTTTATAGTCAATTATTCCATTAATAAAAAGTCAAATTACATCTACAAAAATAATCAAAAATGAACAAACACGTACTAGAATATATCAAATCAGAAATTTCTTCTTCAAAGCTACAATCATTGATCAGATATTTCATTTTGGCACATCCCTCGCTTGTATCGCTCATATATACAGTCTTCTTAGAGAGATAATCTAACAATCTTTTGTAGTCGTGAGAATTGAATACATCTAATTTGTCTTAACGCATTCGAACAACTGACGATAATCGCAGTTCCCGGATATAGGTAGCAAAACCCACTAAAGGGGTACTAAACTCACAAAGAGAAAAATTTATTTGAGAAATAAACAACATCAAAAAATTATAATGAATGGATGCTTATCAACAACCGTTTTGATTGATGACAGCCCCTAAACGACATAATAAGGATTAGGGTTTTTTGGGAAGTAGAGGGGGTGAGCACTGGTCATTGATCAAAGTATTAAAGGTTTGATTCCTCCGAGTGTAAAATGCACCTTTTTTGAAAGGACCAAAGAAAAGGGAGAGAGGCTGTTTAATATCCACGAAGATATCTTCGATTGAATCAATATACTTTTATACAAAGGAGAAGACGAAGGGCGGTCAGGTGGGCGCCTCTCAAATTCTTTCGATCTATATTTCTAATTTTTTTAAAATTTTGAATTATTATTATTAAAGATTCAAAAATATCTCAATTGTCTTTAAAATCTTTACTAATGGGTCACACACCTGCTAATGTTGTACATAGTCTTCATGTTACTTGTACAAAGAAGGTTTTGGATGTTTGTGATAGCTGTTACTTTGCTAAACAATCCAGACTTCAATTTCTAACATCTACACATAAGAGTGTAGCATTGTTTGATCTAGTACATGCTGACCTTTGGGGTTCATACAGATTTAAGACTCATGGAAGATGTTATTTTTTCTTAACTTTGGTTGAGGACAAATGCAGAACTACTTGGGTCTATCTACTCTCAGATAAGTCTTACGTTCCTTTGTTACTACAGGAATTTATCACTCTGATTCAAAATCAGTTTCATGTTACTATCAAGACTTTGAGAACTTATCAAGGTACTGGGTTCTTTATAAATCAAACTTTAGCTCAACATCTCTCTACTTTGGGAATTGTACATCAAACCAACTGTGTTTATACACCACAGTAGAATAGTTTAGTTGAAAGAAAACATAGGCACCTATTAAATTGTGCTAGAGCTTTAAGGTTTCATTCTACATTGCCTATTGTGTTCTGGGGTGATTGTTTACTCACTGTTGTTTACCTTATTAATAGAACTCCCACTATTGTCCTTGACAATAAGAGTCCTTATGAAGTTCTCTTTGGTTGTGTACCTCACTATGATCACTTAAAGATATTTGGCTGCTTATGTTATGCTACTGTCTTACCTAAGCCTTCTCATAAGTTTGCTTCTAGGGCTGCCAAGGGAGTTTTTCTGGGCTACCCTTATGCTACAAAAGGTTATAAGATTTTGGATCTTGGTACTAATCAAGTTTATTTGTCTGTTCCGTTTATAGAAACTGTATTTCCTTTCAAAGATATTGAAGCAACACCACCTCAAACCTTGTTCCCTGTTTCACCTCAGTTTATAGATGATGAGCCTCTTCACAGTTCACATACTAGCTTAATACTTCAAAATATTTAGAAAGAAAAAAAAACTCAATCCAACAAGAATGAACAAAGCGATTGCCCCTCGTTACTAAGAAATTCAGATTACTAGAACAAACCAATCCTCATTAAAAGGGAAAAAGACATAATAACTTATAAGATACTCTCTGATTCAACATCTTCAATGGGATACGCAAACCGAGTAATGGAACGATCTGGCCCTGATTGATTAGCTACCCGGACTGACATCATATAGAAGCTGATAGTTTCAATGCCACCCCCCAGTAAGTGCCAAAAATCCATTAAATTCTCCAGCAACTTCATAATCGAATTTCTTCACCTGCATGCTATACTCATCGCAGGAATCAAGAAGAGGCCATTCAAAATGATCAACTTCAGGATGACCTCCTAAGCTAGAAAGATCATACGGACCATACCTGCCTTTATTGGTATGAAAAGTATAGAACTTAAATATCTTGATCCATAGTAATAAGTTTCGTAACAACCACGTGCGATTCTAGCTAGTAATGTATTCCAATGGATAATCAAAATTGATCTACAACAACATTCCACAAGAATTACAATAAAGCGCAAAGACCATCAATTTGCCTTGGAATGGGTTCAGTTTTAGAGAACATAAAAAAAAGAGAGGTTAGTATTCCATACTGCTAGGGCTGTAATTCGAGTCGGGTAGCTCGCGAGCTTGCCCGACTCGAACTCATTTAACAGGGCTCGGCTCAAACTCGTTAACGAGTCGAGCTCGAACACAATACCGGGCTCGTTTAACTAAACGAGACGGCTCGACTTGTGAAATTAAACGAGCCGAGTTCGGGTTGAAGATTAGGCTCGTTTAAGTGTAATTCTACATGAGTCGGCTCGTCCAACTCATTTAAATAGGCTCGTTTAACTAAACGAGCCGGCTCGACTCGACTCGTGAAATTAAACGAGCCGAGTCCGGGCAGAAGATTAGGCTCGTTTAGTTAAATGAGCCGGCTCGACTCGTAAAAAAAAACTTGGCTCGAATAAATACCCGGCTTGAACTCGTCTGGATCGACTCGAATTACATCCCTTACTTGAAAGTTAAAAATATAAAGTTTGGCCTGTTTGATTTCAAGTTACAAATGTTATATGTTTTCTAAACTATAAACATTTTATGAATATCCAAACACCGCCATAATCATGAAAACTGCATTTTTTTTCGAAAACCCTAACCGTGAAAACTGTTGTACATTTACATCTATTATCTACTTATATATATTAAAGGGCGTCCAAGGGCAAATTGAGCCCAAAAAATGGCCCTGAAATTACAATTTTGCCCTTATTTGTTGAAAAATCACAAAAATGCCACTTTCTATAAGTTATGCTAAAAATTGATTAATTTCTGTCCTCATTAAGAATCGAACCCTTGACTTCCTCTTAGCAAGTTCATTTCTTAAGCATTGTGCTAGGTTAACTTTTGATTTTTAATTTGGAATTCTTATTAGGTAAACCACATGATCTCCTTTTATTCTTTTCATAATTTAACTTTTAAGTATATAGAACGTTGGCTTATATTATTTATATACAATTATTTTTGTTTTCGTAGCTTTATATATAACTACAGATCCGATCATGTTTGTAAATTGTTTATTATACATGTTTCTTTTCAATTAAAAAATACCTATTATATTGTTAATTGATATAATTTATATTTATTTGAACTGGTCATGTATTTATGCATAAGATATAATAATAAATTTTGATCTAATATAAATTACATATTATATACAAGGATCTCATTATTCGTTAGTTAAATATTTTTAAAATTAAGAAAGTTTGCGTTGAAATTATTTATCATTAAATTATTCAATAATTATTATACAATTTGTTCGTCTCATTCATTTCTTAACATTTTTATTTTTGAAATGTACACTCCTTTATTTTTATCTTTCCAAAAGACATATTATTCTTTAAAACTTTAATAAATCTCACATGTCACTAATTTGTCCATTTTTTTTTATCATTCCTTCACGGTTCACATCTTTCTAAATCTCCTTGTTAGACTCGAAAATTTGATTTATGACGCGAAAATTTAGTGTTTGGTTTAATTTTTGATACACGAAGGTACAAGAACACGAAAACAAATGATAAAAATGTATAATGTCTTAATGACATGTATTGTAGACTTTGTGATTATAAAACAACCGCTCATATATATTATGTATACTTCCGCCAAAAAACCCTAACTCTCAATTTTTAATTTTTAGTTAAGCGGTTGTCATCAACCAAAAAGTTGGTGATAAGACCCCTCTTTACTATTTTCTTTCGATTTCGTTTTCGAT
The DNA here is from genome assembly GCA_030848705.1 of Heracleum sosnowskyi. NCBI lineage: Eukaryota > Viridiplantae > Streptophyta > Magnoliopsida > Apiales > Apiaceae > Heracleum > Heracleum sosnowskyi. Next base: position 4,759,376 of record JAUIZM010000013.1, on the reverse strand, counting down.
TTGAATAAGTCTCTCTCATTATTGAGAGCTTTAGTACCCCGTTTAGTGGATTTTCTCTACCCATTCTTCGGGTTTGTTCTCTCTCCTTGTGAGAGTTTTGTTTGTTTTGGTATCCGGGATGGTAGATCTGCATGATTTTTAATAGTGGTTCATTGATTTGGATTGTATGGAGTCGCAATTATGATTAGTTGTTCAAATATGTATGGACGAATTAGATATATATATTTTGCACGACTATAACAGATTGTTAGATTGTCTCTCTAAAAAGGCTGCAAACTTCAGCAATATGAAGGAGTGATGTGCCACAATGAATGATCTGCTCAACAATCGTAGGTCAGGGTGAAGAAAATTCTGATTTGATCTATTTTATTAAGTATTTGTTCTATTTTGATTGTTTTTATAAATGTTATATGACTGTTTATTAATGAATTACTTGATTATCAAAAAAAATATAATGTATAAGATATAAAAAAATAAGAAAATTTGTAATATATCTTAAGATATAATCTCATATACATGATTAACTTTTTTACAAATATACTTTTAGTACATTAAAATCACATGAGTTTACAAACGTCTATGTTATACACAAACAATTATGCTACAATAATTATTTATATCACACTTAATTGATCATTTTAATAAAATTCATTCACGACTTTGAAAATGTTATTATTATTTACGAAATTAATAATAATATTATTACCGTATAGATATTTATCCAACTTTTAAAACCTAATCAAATTATAAAATATTTGGTTCATGAAAACGACATACAATATTATGAAATTAATTTACAAATATAAAATAAAATTGAAATACTATAATTTACCATATAATTAATTATAAAATTATTTCAAAGATGCTGATTTGTGCGAAAATTATTTTAGTATATGAACAGGCCCGTGCATCGCACAGGCTTCTACGCTAGTATATATAATAGAGCAACTAGGGGTTGCTTGAGACAATTTAATCGGTGTGAAATTACTAAATTACCCCTACTTATTATATAATAATAATAATTCTGTAATTAATGCATATATTAATTACATCTAATTCATTAATCATCATTAATACTTCTGTATTTATTACTCCATGGTTATTAAATATAGTAATTTATAATTATATTTCTCTAATCCTTAAATAATTAGATGATTAATATCTATAATTATACCTAACTCATTAGTACATAATAATATTTCAAAATTAATATGTCAATACATATATGTATATATATATATATATATATATATATAAATATATATATATTAAAAGATTATCGATCATGTCGAACTTTTAGTTTTCGAATATATCGTATATCAAACTTTTAATATTTGAAAATTTAGAGTATGCAAGTGCTTTTGGTTGTTGAAATTAACATATTTTTAAATTAGCTAAATGATGCGGAGGATGAGAGTGCAACTTTGATCAATTGATGCTGAAAAGAGTATTATGTTATTGTGTAAAAAGAAAGAAAAAGAAACTTCACATATTAGCTGAATGCATATCGAATGACGTATATAAATTAGGTATTCAAAAATTAAGTGAAAATGAAACAAAGTACAAACATTATATTCGGCATACCGCCTAAACTACATACATACTTTAAGGACGACAACTTTAGGCATGAAAAATACTTAAATAACAACTTTCACTCTTTTCAAGAACGAAGTTGAACGATTTGTAGGTGTCCCAATTAAAAGTATCATATTTCAAGTTGGTCAGGTCTTACTATTACATAGTTGCATTAACACCTCACTAAAAAATTAAACATGATGATTAAACTAATAAACACCTGTCCACGTAGAAAAAAAATCACCGATGATATTCCTCAAATGGTCAACAACATTGTAGACAAGAAATATTTATTCGGAGTAAAAATTACCTCATACAATCAAGATGGACATGACATATACACTATAGCGCACATATACTCAACATCTACCGCGCTGCTCCCAAAGGCATGTTAGAGAAAAAAAAACGCTTGAAATGAAAATTAACACGCAACTAATATGGTCAATGGACAAAAATTATCAAAATAATCTCACTAATTAGAATTATCTTCACAATAAATAGGACTTAAAAACAAAATTTAAAGATAGTGTCTAAATTAACAACTTAGGTTCACCATTTGTAACCATCTTAATCGGATTAAGCGTGTCATCATGTGTTGGTGCCATCAACATCTATATACTCTTGTGTTGTATATACTTTGGTGTTTCGTTACACCTTATCTACTTCAAAACCAAAAAACATACGCTGTGAACGACTCTCACACATTTCATGAACTTAATGAAAGAAACAGCTGCTGCAAAATCCTAAACTTCAAAAAAATTCAATTTTACATTTATTATGAACAAGGGTAGGTCTTATTACAAATCGAAAGAGAAAAAAAAATATAAAATGATAAATAGTTCATTTCCTAAACATGTAAAAATTCCAACAAAATGTAAATTTAGATCATACCCGTGTCTAGCACAGGTTATAAAGCTAGTTTTTATGAATGATTAAAGTGGACACCATGAAATTTGTTTTGACATGTGATAGTAAAATTTTACTTAAAATTAATTTTTAGGTGTGCGTAATAAAAACTTAATATTATATGTTATTTTGTGGTGAAAAATACACATAGAACTTAATTACATATTCAAATACTGTATATGTAAATTGGAACATATTTATTATTATCTTTTTCATTTTATCTTTTTGAATGTCTATATTTGTTATGATTTCGAGATTTTATCAGGAGAATATATTTGAAGAAAAAGTATCAGGCCGAAAGCAAGAGATGAAAATCTGGACTATTATTTCTAATCATTCCATTAGTATGGAACGCTGGACCAACTATACGCAGTAAGATTTCTATTCTTTGAGTAGAGTAAATAAATTTTAAAATTCTTTGAGTAGAGTAAATAAATTTTAAAATAATGGTTTGTAGCTTAATTTCGTTTTTTTTTCAATGCTCTCTCATTTGTTTTAATAACTATCTTTCGAATTTGCATACAAACTGATATGGGCTGAAAAATAACCCTAGAAGCGCAATTAATGATTTTTTAATTAGACCCGGATTGGTCCAAGAATATGGCCCATTAAACAAGGCCCGAAACCCTAATTATTTATTAATTTCTTAATTAATAAATAGGGAAAATATACAGCTCATGAAAAGAGTCCAAAATATGGTAAATTCTTCAAAGAAGGATCCAGAATCCCAATTAAAGGAAATAATGAGTCACAGTCCTTATCAACAAGGAAAATACTTGTCCATCAAGAAATACAATATATATCCATTATAAAAAAAGAGACTTATTCGCTAAGACTCCTAAACATACTCTAAATACGAGGCTCCAGACGCCTATATAAGGACCCTGATCCTTCACATTAGAACAACGTTTTGGACACAGCTCCATACGTCATCTACAACGTTTTAGACTTCATCCTCGAATAAGGACATACAAGTCACTACGTCCTTGGTGTGCCCCTGCCGCCATAGCCCCGAGGGCAACACCAAGAACTACGTCTTTGGCTTGATTCTCTAAACACTAGAGATACGTAGGCATCTTGTGAGAACCGATTTAGTCTTGAAACACAAGTGCAGCCATTAAAGCTCGAAAGCTCATAAATCCTAGCAATTAATATACAAGCACGTTTTTTAATCCATAACATTTGGCGCCATCTGTGGGAAGACAACATCAACCATGGCAAACACACGAAGAACAACTCGAGATACTCAAACTTCTGAGGAGCTTCCTATCACCTCCGAGGCTGATACTCACGGAAATCAACCACCGCCAACCACTAGTATTCAAGGGGCGAATATCCCCCTCACCACTACTCAAGGACCGGAGATCCCAATTTCGGTTGAAGGGACGAATCCCCAGCAGATGGTCATTCATGGATCTAATCCACAAGAGACCGCTCACCAGCAACCAATCACGACCTCCCCACTGCTCATGAATGCACCAAGTGGTCTTCAACTCCATACTACTGATCTTCCTCAATACGCAACTCAAACTTTGGGGATGCCAAGTTATGGTATGCCTCCTCGACCCATGGTGGGCGGTAGTGGTCTCAATTCCACATACCATGAGGCATACGTTCTTCCTTATATACAAGGTCTGGGACCCCAAAATCAACAAACTCGACGGACCCCTTTGATTCAAGATTACTCGGGTCCCTATACCAAGGACGAGGATTATACATCTGGGTAAGAGAGGGATGTCGCCCCAAGGAGGAAGCGTTCTTCCCAAACAAATCGGGAACAACCCCAAACTACTAAGGAGAAAATTGCAGGTCATGAGGCAGAAACTGCAAGACTCAAGAAACTCCTTGCTGAGGAGGAGGCCGCTCAATCTCAAGGCCGATCAACTGGAAGGGTCCCGATAATCAACCTGGACCCGACACCAAGAAGGACTAAGAGGGCTGAAGCCCCAAGGGGTGATCCTAGTGTTTTGTTGCCCCTAGGAGATCCTGATGATCCTACACCACCGTTTACTCAAGACATTATGAAAGCCACCATATCTAGAAAATTTAAGATGCCAACGATTAAGGCTTATGATGGAACGGGGGATCCCGCAAATCATGTAAGAACCTTCTCCAATGCACTGCTGTTGCAGCCAGCCAATGATGCGGTCAAGTGTAGGGAGTTTCCACAAACCATGGCAGGCATGGCCCAACGCTGGTATAGCCGTCTTCCTCCCAACTCTATTGGGTCTTTCAAGGAACTAAGCAAAACTTTTATCAATCAGTTCATTAGTGGAAGGGTGCATGAGAAAAGCTCTACATCACTCATGGCAATCCAGCAAGGAAAGAATGAAGCCCTAAGGGATTATATCAATCGATTCACCCGGGAGGCTCTGAAAGTCCCGGACTTAGAGGATAGAGTGGCTATGATAGCCCTGCAACAAGGAACTACTGATGACCACTTCAAAAGGTCATTAGCAAAACATCCACCCGAGAGCATGCTGAAGCTCCAAGATAGAGCCGGAAAGTACATCAAGGCTGAAGAAAGCATGAGAAAGTATGAACCCACTCCTGGTGGCAGTGGAAACTCAAAGAAAAGAAAAGAAACTCAGGAGTACGATGTCAAGGAAAATTTTCCCAGAGCGTCAAAGGATTCTGATTCTCCACCCAAGAGGAACAATTTTGGGCCAAAATTCACGGAGTATGCAAGATTGAACACTCCCAGGAGTCAAATTCTGATGGAAATAGCTAAGGAAGGAGATCTCAAATGGCCGAAGCCAATGAGGGCTGACATGTCCAAACGGAACAAAAACCAATTCTATAGGATCCACAAGGAAGTCGGTCACGACACCGACGATTGTAGGCAATTGAAAGATGAGGTCGAATTTCTGATACGAAGAGGAAAACTCAGCAAATTCACCAAAGATGGAAACCAAGGGAGTCAAAGGGTGAACTATGAAATAAAGGATTATGACAGAAGGGACAACGATCAAGATCGAAATCCCAAGCCCCGAGGGCTGGTAATCAACATGATATTCGGAGGGCCAACTGCTGCTGGGTCCTCCCAAAACTCAAGAAAGGCTTATGCGCGAGAAGTAATGACTGTGGCCGGAGAAGCACCGAAACGTGCCCGAACAGAAGTATCAATAAGTTTTGATGATTCACACCTAGAGGGAGTGAAGTTTCCTTATGATGATCCCTTAGTCATCGTTCCTGTGATAGGAAATTCTGAAACCAAGAGAGTTTTGGTCGATAATGGAGCTTCAGTGGACATCTTGTTCCATGACGCTTTTATCAAGATGGGCTATACTGAATCTCAGTTGACACCCTCGAATATGCCCATATATGGATTCAATGAAGTGGAGTCAAAGGTGGAAGGCACTATCCAACTCCCAATGACAATGGGGCAAGGTTCGAATACGTCTACTCAGATGTTGAACTTCATAGTTATAAAGGCAACTTCGACCTACAATGCAATCCTGGGAAGGACTGGTCTTCATGCGTTCAAGGTCGTTGCCTCATCCTATCATCTGAAAATCAAGTTCCCAACGAGGAATGGAATTGGTGAAGAACGGGGAGACCAAAAGATGGCCAGAAGTTGTTACGTAGTCGTGTTAAGGCCTGATGGAATCGGGGGGCAAGTTCTCCCCATTGAAGACATGGATATCAATGACAATGAGGACCGAAGAGGGAAACCAGCTGAGGATTTAATCCCAATTCCCTTAGTCCCTGTTGAACCGGAGAAGGTGACTTATGTTGGAGCACTATTGCCTGAACCGTTGAAAAGGAAGCTCATATCTTTTCTTCAAGAGAACAATGACGTTTTTGCTTGGACAGCGGCTGGCATGCCAGGGATTGATCCCCAATTGATAACTCACAAATTGAATGTGGATCCTGAAAGGAAGACGGTGAAGCAGAGGAAGAGAAATTTTGCTCCAGAAAGACAAGAGGCCATTAAACAAGAAGTAGAAAAACCTCTAGAGGTCGGGTTCATTGAAGAGATACAATTCCCCGAATGGTTGGTTAACCCGGCGATGGTCAAAAAAGCCAATGGAAAATGGAGAATGTGTGTAGACTTCATCGATTTGAATGATGCATGTCCTAAGGATTGTTTTCCCTTACCAAGGATTGATGCCCTAATAGATGCCACAGCTGGACACGAGATGCTAAGTTTCATGGATGGCTTCAGTGGATACAACAAAATCAAAATGCACAAAGATGACATCTCCAAGGTATCAAAATAACCTAGAGGCGCAATTAATGATGTATTAATTAGACCCGGATTGGTCCAAGAATACGACCCATTAAACAAGGCCCGAAACCCTAATTATTTATTAATTTCGTAATTAATAAATAGGGAAAATATACAGCTCATTAAAATAGTCCAAAATATGGTAAATTCTTCAAAGAAGGATCCAGAATCCCAATTAAAGGAAATAATGAGTCACAGTCCTTATCAATAAGGAAAAGATTTGTCCATCAAGAAATACAATATTTATCCATTATAAAAAAAGAGACTTATTCGCTAAGACTCCTAAACATACTCTAAATACGAGGCTCCAGACGCCTATATAAGGACCCTGATCCTTCACATTAGAACTACGTTTTGGACACAACTCCATACGTCATCTACTATGTTTTGGACACAGCTCCATACGTCATCTACTACATTTTGGACACAACTCCATACGTCATCTACTATGTTTTGGACACAGCCCCTGCCGCCATAGCCCCGAGGGCAACAGCAAGAACTACGTCTTTGGATTGATTCTCTAAACACTAGAGATACGTAGGCATCTTGTGAGGACCGATTTAGTCTCGAAACACAAGTGCAGCCATTAAAGCTCGAAAGATCATAAATCCTAGTAATTAATATACAAGCACGTTTTTTAATCCATAACACAAACAAAATTTGTTTTAGTCTTATGTATAAAAATAAAATTAGTAATATTTCTACTGTTGAATTGCACTTTAAAATCCAGATGACTAAGAATTCTCACAAATAAGTAAACAACCCTACTACAACGCATTAACACTAAGAATATCACAAAATCTTCAATCAGAACAAGCCCAGAATATTCAACCACTAAACATTACTAAAAAGCAGCTAAATATCACCTCAACCTCAACCTTAACCTTTAATTCTTCAACAAAAGACATATAACTTATCATAAGCGGATATCTGATTCCATAACTTGAACAAGGATACAAACTCCACAAGCATGAACGAAAATAATACATATAACTTATGCCTAGCCAATCTCTGATTTATCTTCAAGGAGGGCGCACAGTGGGCATCTTCCTCTGATTGATTATCGAGCTGAAGTGGCTTCATATAAAAGCCCATAACTTCAATGCCATCCCCCCAGTTGGTGCCAAAAAATCAATAAAATTCACAACCAACCTCAGAATCGAATTTTTTCACATCAATGGCGTCCAAATCGCCGTAGATCACACTGTCATCGGGTCAATCTAACTCATGATGGCCTCGTCCAATAGAAGGCTCAAATGGACCATGGAAAGTAATAAAACGCAGATATTTAAATCCATAATAATAACTTTCACAACAACCACTTACTTGTTAGAACTAAATAAATGCAGTGTATATGTAATTCGATACTCAAGTAAACAAACACAGCACACTTTTTATTTATAAGATAAGCTACAGCTTATGATTATTCTGCACACACAGCAACAACTACAAGGCTACAACCTGTTTTTCACCTAAGAGCTTCAGCTCTATTTCTGTTTACAACTGCAGTGTGTTTACAAGCTTTTTCACTCGGTGTGTTTTTCTTCACTCAATACTACTTTAATCTGCATGCATACATCCGTATTTATAAAGTGAATAATACTTGATGACCTAATCCCTTACATCACAGAATTTATTACATACATATGTACATGTGACCCTCTTGTTTATGGAGAGTGCTGCTGCAACCCTTTTTTCTTTCTGCCCACCTTATTTCCTGGGTAGACTGAGAACACCCAGCAATACTTGAGTTACGTGGCTGCTATAGTTGGCTTCTTTGAGTCACACGTGCATTCACTTTCCAGAACCTTTCAACTTATATTAATTCTTCAATGTTATCTAGCTGCAACTCTTGTTTGTTTGTATGACTTGATTGTCCGGCGCTTAGCCTAGCTGTGTGAATTCTAGCTTGCAACACTTCTTATTAATTACACACGTATTGACCACCTTGCATGTAGATGATAAAAAAAAACCATAATTTCAAGATGATATTATTACTACAATTTATTTAACCAAGCTGTTTCTATTTTGCTTATAGAGAGTTTGACTTCCAACACTCCCCCTCAAACTTGACTATGCATTCCAAGCTTCTTTTTCATTTTATGAAACATTTCTGGATTTAATGGCTTTGTAAATATATCCGCTAAATTTTCTTCAGTTCTACAATGAACCAGTTCCACAATTTTTTCGTCCACCTGCTCTCGAATAAAATGGTATTTTATGTTGATGTGCTTGCTTCGACTGTGGGACACCGGATTTTTCGCAAGTGAAATAGCAGATTTATTATCCACATAAATTTTTGACGGGTTCATCTTTTCCAAGATTTAGCTCGCCCAATATGTAGCCTAGCCACATAGCCTGACATGCGCACGCTGCTACTGCTATGTATTCTACCTCACATGTTGAGAGAGCAACTGTTTGCTGCTTCTTCCATGACCACAAAAATATTCCCAAACCGATATGAAAAGCATAACCCGAAGTGCTTTTCCTGTCATCCAAATCACCACCATAATCACTGTCTGAGTAGCCAACTAATTTTGAATCCCGAGAGTGTGTATAAAATAGACCATGATCAAGTGTACCTTTTATGTACCTCAAAATTCTTTCGGCTTCTCCATGTACCTACTTACCAATCCAACTGCATACATTATATCTGGACGAGTGAAAGTTAGGTACCTCAGACTTCCAACCAAACTTTTGAACAATGTCGGATTTACCGACTCCCTTGTTGAATCAATTCTGAGCTTTATGCTTGCTTCTACTGGTGTGCTCACCGGCTTGCATTCCTCCATTCTAAATTTCTTTAAAATCTGCTCTGCGTATTTTTTCTGCGATATAAAAATACCATCTTTTTTTTGCTTCACCTCGACTCCAAGAAAGTACGACATTTGACCAATATCTGTCATCTCAAATTTGTTAGTCATAACTTTCTTAAAATCATCGAACATACCAGGGTTGTTTCCAGTAAAAATCATGCCGTCCACGTATAAGCACACGATCATAATATCTCCCCCTGAATTTGTTTTTGTGTAGAGGGCATGCTCGTACGGACTCTTCACAAAACCATTTTTCTGAAAATATTCATCAACCCGTGTGTTCCATGCTCGCGGAGCTTGCTTCAAACCATACAAGGCCTTCTTCAGTCTATAAACTTTATTTTCCTGGCCTTTATGAACATATCCCGGAGGTTGCTCGATATAGACTTCTTCTTCGACATAACCATTGAGAAATGCTGACTTGACATCCATCTGAAAAATCTTCCACTGATTCTGAGCTGTAAGTGCTGTAAGAAGTCTTATTGTGTCAACTCTTACAACTGGAGCGAACACCTCATCATAGTCAATGCCATGTCTCTGCTTGTAGCCTTTAGCAACTAGCCTCGCCTTGTACTTTTCCACTTCACCATCCTGATTGGTCTTTGTCTTATAGACCCATTTGACACCAATTGCTTTGTGTCCTTCTGGAAGATCTGTGAGCTCCCAAGTATCATTCTTCTTAATTGCACCAATTTCCTCATCTATGGCTTTGTTCTATTTGCTTTCTTCAGAAGCTTCTTCAAATGTCACTGGATCACATTCAGCCATTAAACAAAACAAGGAATAATCAAAGGTTGTTTGTATCGGACTTGTTGCTTCATAGATATTATCCAGACTCCGCATTTTTCTTGGCGCTCCCCCTGAACTACTGCTTCCTACAGTCGATGGCGTCGATGTAGGAGTCTGTTGATTTGGACTTGGTGGAGAAGTTGGATCATCATTTTCATCATCTTCAACATTGGAGTCATCATCATCATCATCATCCTGAAAAAATAAACCAGCAACTTTTTTTTCTTCCTCGTTCCATCTCCAATAATCTGATTCATCAAACTCAACATCACGTGAAATGATTAAATTCTTTGTCAGTGGATTGTAGAGTCTGTACGCCTTGCTTCTTTTGTCATATCCGGTAAAAATGCATTTTTCGCCTTTGTCATCTAGCTTCTTTCTTTTCTGGTCAGGAACATGTGCATATGCAATACACCCAAAAATTCTGAGATGTCCAACTGATGGTTTGCTTCCACTCCATGCTTCATTAGGAGTTTTGTATTTGACACTCTTAGTTGGACAACGATTCAACAAATAAACTGCACATAACACGGCTTCAGCCCAATAGGTTCTCGGCAAGTGCTTTCCTTTCACCATGCTCCTTGCCATGTCAGGAATTGTGCGGTTCTTCCTTTCTGCAACGCCATTATGTTGTGGAGTGTATGCAGTTGTCAACTGATGATTGATTCCATATGTTCTGCAAAAACTTCTGAACAAGTTTGAAGTATATTCACCTCCTCTGTCTGATCTGAGTATTTTCAAATACTGGCCACTTTGCTTCTCCGCCAATGCTTTGAACTCCTTGAATTTATCAAGAGCCTCTGCCTTTTCTTTTAGGATATATACCCAACTTTTCCTGCTGAAATCATCAATAAATGTTAGGTAATACTTGTTACCGCCAAGTGATGGAATATCAAATAGACTTGCAATATATGTGTGAACAATTTCCAATGGCCTCCTGGCTCTCCATGATTTTCCAACGGGATAACTTTGTCTATGTTGCTTCCTCTTGACACATGCTTCGCACAAATTATCTAGTTCATTGATTTCTGGCAAACCGTCCACCATCTTTGTCTTTGACAATAATTTCAAGCCAGAAAATCCAAGATGACCGAATCTCAAATGCCACAACCACGAGTCATTTTTAATGACTGACTTTAAACACCTCTGCATCTTCGTATGTATATCAAGTGTGAACAGACGATTCTTTGACATCTCCACATCCGCAATTAATTCTCGAACCTGATTTCTGATGATAAAAGAATTATCCTGCATCTGATAATATTATATCCTTTCTCCACAAGTTGACCAAGAGTACTGATGATATTACTTTTCAAAGCAGGTATGTAATAAACATCATTTATATACTTCTTCTCACCATTTTTTAATATAATCGTAATTGTACCTTTTCCTTTGACTGAAATCTTTGAAGAATCTCCAAACGTAACTTCTCCGTTGATGGTCTCGTCTATATCCGTAAATAAATCTTTGTGGCCCGTCATGTGATTGCTCGCACCTGAGTGAGGAACATATCAGTGCCCACATCTTTATCTTTTTCTTGCTTTCCTCGTCTCCTTTGTAAGTGAGGAACATATCAGTGCCCACATCTTTATCTTCTTTTGCTGCTGCAAAATGACTTCTTTCTTCCACTTTTGGTGATATACACTCATAACTGAAATGGCCAAATTTATTACAATTATAGCACTGAAATTGAGACTTGTCACCTCGTTGAAATCGGCCTCTTCCTCGGCCTCTAAAATTTTGACCACGACCAGATGGTTGATAACCTTCAGTATTCAGGCTTCTGTTGAAGGACTTCCTTCCATGTCCTTGTCCACCTCGGTAGCCACCTCTAAAGCCACCTCTTCCACGAATAGAACTGCTTGAACTTTCACCAATGGACACTTTACTTTTCAACGCCTTTTCCAAATGGCTCGTATCATCATATTGGTTTATCCGCTGCTCATGCGCTTGAAGTGAACCAACTAGCTCATCAATAGAAATTGTGGACAAATCTTTTGACTCCTCGATAGACGTCACAACATAATCAAATTTTCTTGTCAACGACCGAAGCAATTTTTACAAGACCCGAACATCACCGAGACTTTCGCCATTTCTCTTCATCTCATTTGTCACTGTTTTTGCTTCAGAATTTTTTTGAAAGGTAGATTCATCAACACCTTGAATAATTGTGTATAACACCTTTTTATCTTTTTTCCGGGTCTCCTTTAACGCCGTCTTCTCGGCATTTGGAAGTGCTTCTTCAGTGGCTGCATTTACGGGCTCGTTGAACCCACTTTCAACAATTTCCCAATTGTCGTAAGAACCGAGTAACACCTTCTTTTGGATACTCCAGTTCCCGTAATTTGTGGCCGTCAACTTCGGAATATTGGGTTGCACCATATTTGCCATTTTTCTCGAACGGAACGCTGGCTCGGATACCACTTGTTGGAACTAAATAAAGGCACTGTATATGTAATTCGATACTGAAGTAAACAAACACAACACACTTTTTATTTATAAGATAAGCTACGGCTTATGATTATTCTGCACACACACCAACAACTACAAGGCTACAACCTGTTTTTCAACTGAGAGCTTCAGCTCTATTTCTGTTTACAACTGCAGTGTGTTTACAAGATTTTTCACTCGGTGTGTTTTTCTTCACTCAATACTACTTTAATCTGCATGCATACATCGGTATTTATAAAGTGAATAATACTTGATGACCTAATCCCTTACATCACCGAATTTATTACGTACATATGTACATGTGACCCTCTTGTTTATGGAGAGTGCTCCTGCAACCCTTTTTTTTCTATCTGCCCACCTTATTTCCTGGGTAGACTGAGAACACCCAGCAATACTTGAGTTACGTGGCTATTATAGTTGGCTTCTTTGAGTCACACGTGCATTCACTTTCCAGAACCTTTGAACTTATATTAATTCTTCAATGTTATCTAGCTGCAACTCTTGTCTGTTTGTATGACTTGATTTTTGTTGGTGTTTGGTGTATGGATTCAAGTATGATTTATGTATGTAAGGTGCACAACACAAATAGAACTATATTTCTTGTATTTCTTATCTCCTTTTGATCTAATATAATTCTCCTTAAATACATATTTCTCTAAGAATCAACAGGAGAATATCAACCATCATACATGAATCTAAAACAAATACATTTTCAGGTTCTATGAATGTATGTGGAGCCTTCCAGAACATTCCTCAGAACACAAGAGTTAAGTTTATCCAACATATTCCTCCCTTAAACTAACTCTTTTCTATCTTTCATTCCTATCAACCTTTTGTATGTATCAAACAGATTTCTGGACAACGGTTTGGTCAGCACATCCGCAATCTGATCACGACTAACAACATGACGCAAATGCACATTCCTTTCCTTCACATGTTCACGAATAAAATGAAATCTAACATCAATGTGTTTGCTCCTTTCATGAGGTACATGATTTTTGGCAAGCTCTATTGCTGACTTATTATCAATTCGAACTTTAGTAGATTCTTGCTGTGGAAAACTTAATTCACTAAGCAACCTTCTTAACCAAATAGCATGACAAACGCAGCAAGAAGCCGCCACATATTCTGCCTCGCACGTTGATAATGAAACTATAGGTTGCTTCTTAGAGTACCATGTAAACGTCGTGTCTCCCATAAAAAACATATATCCAGTAGTACTTTTACGATCATCCACATCTCCACACCAATCACTATCTGAGTATCCCAGTAACTTGTAGTCCGCAGTACTTGAATAAAACAATCCTAGTGACTTTGTTCCTTGAATATATCTCAGAATCCTTTTAATTGCTTTCCAATGTGTCTGTTTTGGATCTTCCATAAATCTGCTTATAACACCAACACTATATGCAATGTCAGGCCTTATGCAGGTAAGATACCTCAGGCTACCTATAGTAAATTTCACCCTTGAAGTGTGAGGGGCGAAACCTATAGTAAGCTATAGTGAAATCGCCTCTCATGGCCTTTTGTGACTTAGAAAGTATTTTTAATACTTCTTATATAATGCTAGTTATTTCATGTATTGTTCTGAAGAAGTCCTTAAGCTTCTTATACTTAGCTAATATTCTCTTCCACAGCTTTTGCACCTGTAAGATATTCGTTTCTTGTACCGAAGAACTTGGTCCACATAACAATCTTTTTGTGCTTGATACTTCGATTCCTTTGTGTACTGTTGACTCTTAGTGCAACTGGTCTAGTTCATAGACGACTATCATTCACTCACAATATTCGTATCTTCACTTTATGTCCATTTATAAGTCTACAACTATAAAAGAACGTTTTCACTAAAATATTTTGGTCTTCAGCTGAATCAAAATAACCGTTTCAAATATCTCCAACCATTTATTCCACTAATGCCTAAACATATTAATAAACTTCACTCAGCGCTCTATTGAAGCCTTCTTAACAACAGTTACTCCTGATTTCTATACATACCAAATCTTTTGTTTCGATAGATACCCGTGAACATGGTATTATTTACAAGTCCTGTTCTAGTGTTGAGTTATTAGTCCTGGGTTCGTTGACATTTTTATATATCTTTAGTCTTCCTCAATAATCTCCCCATGAATATTGTTGACCTAGCCAGGTTCAATCTTCCTCAAAATATTTTCGACAAACATTAATGTAACAACCCGAATTTTCGAACTATTAATTCTAAATACGAAACTTAAATTAAATAGAATATTTATTCGATAAATCCAAAATTAAGGAAAGTCAAAGCATCAATCAAACTCAAATAATTCAAAAACATAAAACTGAAGACGCAGCACCATAAATCCAATAAGCAATATCTTACACTTAACAAAAAGAAAAATAATCTAGTAGCACGATAAATCTTATCCAATATATTCCATCAAATCACGTAGCACGAAATTCACAAGTTCACATCCATACTTTCAATAAGCTACGAATGAGCCACACAGCTCAGCAAGTAACATATTGAGTTATAGATATTCTCAAAAATCAATGGGCGTTTTAATAAAATAGATTTCTCAAAACAATAATAATTTTGAAAACCTTTATGAAAACAAATTCAGCCCAAAGTTTATAATTTAAAAATCCAGAATTTAAAACAGAATATAAAATAGAAACAAAATTGTTATAAATACCACAGTCTTGTTCTACGACCACACTTTCCTAGGAGCCTGGATCTTATTATTATTCTTATACGCCAAACTTTGCCAGTGACTAGCTTCTAAAATTCAATAATTACGTGCTCGTATATAAAGTTGAACACTTGTGCGCCTACTATGGATATCTAAGGCTAGTTTCGAAACTATAGCGTAAATTACGACATATTACACTCACTAAAACAAATAAAACAAAATGCCATGAATCTATAAGCTTTATTAATAAGCGAAACACCCTTTTAATATGGTACCAAATTTGGTTCGCACTTTTTTTGGTTCACACTTTTTTTTGGTTTCACCCCTAATTTATCTTTAAAAAATATATATAATTATCTAATTTAAAATAGATTATATTATATCATAAACTCGTATTTCATGTAGTAGAATTATTATATCCTAAACTCCTATTTCACGTAGTAGAACTTTATGTTGTTTTTAAATTATTTTTGTTTTTAAATTATTTTTGTTTTATTCAATCCTCTACTTTCACCAATCTTCTAACAATTCTATTATTATTTTGACTTTTTCTTCTTACAAAAAATAATCTTTTATTTTTTACTTTCCGTCTTGCACATACAAGCAATTAAAAGTCTACATGATAAAAGGTTACCTTTTTTCTTTGTCACTTCTTTGCCATTGTCATAACATTGATATACATATGTCAATATTATTTATCTGTGATCACATACAATGGATAGTTAAGCCATAAAATTTAAACATTTGTATCATGTTTTTTTTGAAAGTATAAATTTACTACACACTTGCTACTTCAATGTTCGACTCATATATTTTATATTATTGTAGAATTTTATGTTATTTTTAAATTAAAAAATTATAACTATCTAATCTAAATAGATTGTATTATTATTGTACTCTAAACTCCTATTTCATGTAAAATTCTAATTTTTTTTAAGAAAAAACTAATTCTATGTTGTTTTGAAATTAAAAAAAAAATTTATCTTATCTAAAATAGATTATATTGTTATTGTACCCTAAACACTTATTTTACGTAAAATTCTATGTTGTTTTTAATAATAATCTAATCTAAATCTACAATAAATTATATTGTTATTGTACGAATATATTACATTGTTATTAAATTACATTACTATTGTACCAAAATATATTATATTATTATATTATATCATGTAATATGCAAATTATAGTACGTGTAATTTGTAGTTTAGGCCATCTGTGTTATTGTACTTCTAATTCTTTTATAAACTTATTGTCTTGGTGAATTGAACTTAAAATATGAAACACCAACGAATATGATTGTACGTCGTTATTACCGATGAAGTGATCATTGTCTATCACCAAAGTACAAAAAAAGTTACTAATCGAATACAAGTTGTGGACAGGTAAATTTATTTTTCAACATGCCAAGTTTTTGTTAGTATAAGTTGTGTAGAGGTAAATTCACTTTTCAACATTCCAAGTTGTTCCCATCTGCATGCGAATCAATTTTATAGAAAATGTTCGAATATTTACATCACCAATCACAAGGGCATAAATTGAATTCAATTATATTTGTCATGTTACATTTATTCTTTATTCATGACTAGCCTTATTATATTTAAATAGTCCCAAATGAATTTAACTATTTATCTCATGTACGGTTAGTTAATTCATGAATAAGCTTACAATATTTAAATCATCCATACTTTGTACGATATTGAGCTAATTTCTTAGTCCCCTGTATTTTTTCCTTCTAGCTATGCCTTTATAATTGGAAGACAAAAGGAATCCATACAAAAAAAGATATCGTCAAATAAGAGATTATGAAACTATTGAGCAGTGAGATGAACGTAATAATTAAATTAACAAAAAAAATTATGTCCCAGGTATTACTATCAAAAGTTTCTTTTTCCTTAATTTTTAGAATTATTCGATTCAGATAATGATCTCTTGTGTTTTATGTATAAATAAAAAGTTGTTTCTAGAAATAAAGAAACTCAACTGGATGACAATCTTCTAAATTTTAGCCCATATTGTATATACAAAATTTTAATTTTAAATACATAGTTTACACTGTATTTGACCGATTTATTAATCCCGTTATAATTATCCCTTAAAGTTACGTCTTCAAAATTGGAGTTGTAAAGATCTGTCGAAAGACAAAGATATCGTCAAACAAGAGATTCTTAAACTATTGAGCAGTAGAATAAACATAATGAGAAACATCGCAAAAAATATATGACACAGTAACGAAGTTTTTTTTGTTTAATTTTATATATCAATTCAACTAATGACCTTTTACGTTTCTATATAACAGAAAGTTGTTTATGGAAATAAAAAAAATTAAATTGAATGGGAATCTTTTGGATTTATATACATGTTGGTGTTTCAGTTTTAAAATTAATTTGATTTTAATTACGTTTTCTATATAATAAAAAAAGCTATTTCTAGGAATAAAGAAAATCAACTAGATGGAAATCTTCTAGATCTTATCCCAGGTTGAATAAACAAAATTGTAATTATATGTATACATACATATGTTGCATTTTAATCTGCAACTTGTGTCTGAATTGTTATGGTCGTGGGCTTCTGGGCTTAGTTTGATTGAGTCTTAGCATATTTGATTTAGTTGCTATTTTCTAGGATCTTTTAGCTGAATAAACGTTGTTCAGTAGGTTGTTTAGGTAGTTAGATGTCTTCCTGTTTTCTAGCCTTTCTTTCTGTTTCGCTTTCCATATATGTAACGTTATGATTCAATCAATAAAGGATCAAGGAAAATATATTCTCTTGACAAGTAATACATGTGTGTGTTGCTATTGCTTTATACAGGATATACATATATATTAGATTGCGCTAATACTTGGTATCAGAGCCTGGAGGAGAAGCAACAGTGAATGTCAAGGATGGATATAGGCAAAAACAAAGGTGGGTCGATTGGTTTAAGTTATCCGATGCTGGCAAGAAGTAATTATACTGCTTGGGCATTGAAGATGCGTGTGTTTATGCAAGCTCAAGGCGTGTGGATCGCCGTTGAACCAAGTGATGAAAAGGCACCAATCGAAGAGAAAACAGACAAGGTAGCATTAGCAATGATCTACCAAGGTATCCCAGAGGAAATGCTGCTAACAGTGGCAGACAAGAAGACGGCCAAAACAGCTTGGGAGGCCATCAAAACCCTGTGTCAAGGAGCAGATCGGGTGAAGAAAGCAAAGGTCTAAACACTAAAGGCTGAGTTTGAATCTTTGATTATGAAGGATAATGAGATGTTAGATGATTTTTGCATGAAACTCAACGGTTTGGTAACAAACATAAGGGCACTAGGAGAAAGTGTAACCGAGGCCTATGTAGTGAAGAAATTGTTGCGAGCCATGCCCTCAAAATTTTTGCAAATCACCTCGACGTTGGAACAATTTGGTGACTTAGAAACTATGTCCGTGGAGGAGGCAGTTGGTTCTCTTAAAGCACACGAGGAGAGGTTAAAGGGAAAAACTGAATCTAGTGATGGGCAATTATTGTTGACAGCTGAGGAATGGAGTAAAAGAGAGAACGAGGAGGGGAAATTATTGTTCACCAGAGAAGAGTGGCTACGTCGACAGTCCAAAGGCGGGACAGATGGTTCGCATGCGTTTAAGCCAAGAGCAGCAAACAAAAGCAAAATCAGGTGTTTTAATTGCCAAGGTTTGGGTCATTTTGCCGTGGAATGTCGAAGATCGAGAAAATCCAGAGAAACAAGATAGGAAGCAAATATGGCACAGGTAGATGATGATGAAGTGGCATTGTTACTGGCAAAGCACGATACAAACGAAAACATCAACCTGATGTTGAACGAAAGGGGAATCAGCCCAACAGCCTTACCGAAGAGTGTTATGCCAGGAACTGAAACAAACATATGGTATCTCGACAATGGCGCGAGTAACCATATGACCGGATTCAAATCAAAGTTCGCAGAAATTGATGAAAAGGTTACGGGACAGGTTCGCTTTGGAGACGGATCAACAGTCAAAATAGAGGGCAAAGGCCAATTATCGGAAGATGGGAACAAGGTAGTCCTTAAAGGCGATTACTTGTGGGTTTATGGTGATGGTGATGAACTGCTTATGAAGGTCAAGAGGTCTCCAAACCGCCTGTACAAATTAATTATCGAGGTGGCAAAGCAGTCATGCCTGATGACTAGAGAAATCGAGGAATCAAAACTGTGGCACTCTCGTCTCGGACACGTCAACTACCAGGCAATGGAACAAATGTGTAAGCATCGGATGGCTAAAGGTTTCCCCATAATTGTGCCACTCAAAGACGTGTGCTCTGGATGTTTGATGTCGAAGCAAACTCGAAAGCAATTCCCTTCTCAGGCTAAGTATAGTGCTAGCAGGGTCTTGGAATTGGTTCACGGCGATTTGTGCGGTCCCATCACACCCGAAACCGCGACTGGAATGAGGTATTTCTTCTTGCTTGTCGATGATTACAGTAGAGTTATGTGGGTCTATTTTCTGAGGTCAAAAGGTGAAGCATTAACTGCGTTCAAAAATTTTAGAGCACTTGTTGAAAAAGGACCAGATAAGAAAATACAGGTATTCCGAACTGATAGAGGTGGGGAATTTAATTCTAAAGAGTTCAAGGATTACTGCGATGAAGCCGGAATCGAAAGACATCTCACAACACCCTATACGCCTCAACAGAATGGCGTAGTAGAACGCCGTAACAGAACAATCGTCGAGATGACAAGAAGTTGTTTAAAGGAGAAGAAACTCCCGTCAAAACTATGGGGAGAAGCAGTGAGGCACTCAGTCTATTTACTCAATAGACTCCCGACTCGGGCAATGACAGGCCTCACACCTTACGAAGCCTGGTCTGGACAAAAACCTGATCTCAGTCACATAAGAGTTTTTGGCTGTGTTTGTCATATGAAAATACCAACTGCACAGGTCAAGAAACTAGATGATCGAAGTCGCCCAGTGATAAATTTGGGGAGAGAACCAGGTACGAAGGGGTATAGACTGTATGACCCAGAAAGCAACAAAGTGTTTGTAAGCAGAGATGTGGTGTTTGAAGAACACAAAGCCTGGAATTGGAGTTCGAGCACAGAAGAGTTCAATGAAAATGCATCGTCATTTATTATTGTGGACGAACCAAGAGAAGAAGGAAACGAACCACTTGGTTCGCAGGAGGAAGGAACAAACAGTGATGATGATTCTCAGATGTCAACTCCAATTTTGACTCCAAGACAAACCCAGACATCGCCAGGGTCACAAGCAAGCAGTGATGCGTACTCCTCAGGTTCGTGCAGCAGAATCACACTCTCACCAGGTTCAAATTTGAATCCTGATAATTATGATGGAAGCACAGAACCAAAACGGTTCCGGTACACCAATGAGCTGCTCAGAAACACGGAAGTGGAAGATGTGGGAAACGAGTTGATGTTCCTGGGATGTGACGAACCTGGTAATTTCAAGCAAGCAGCAAAAGATAAGAGTTGGAAGCAAGCCATGGTGAAAGAGATGGAATCGATCGAAAAAAATGGCACATGGAAATTGATTGATCCACCAGACAGCCAGAAAGTAATCGGACTAAAGTGGATTTTTAAATTGAAAAAGGATGCAGATGGCAGAATTGTAAAACATAAGGCAAGATTGGTGGCAAAGGGCTATGTGCAGGAGTACGGGGTAGACTTTGAAGAAGTGTTTGCACCAGTAACACGAATTGAGACTGTGCGACTGCTGCTGGCTCTTGCTGCTAAAAATAACTGGGAAATTCATCATCTAGATGTGAAGACCGCATTCCTAAACGGAGAGATCAAGGAAGACGTGTATGTAGCTCAACCGGAAGGATTTGAGATTTCTGGCCAGGAACACAAAGTGTACAAACTCCTTAAAGCTTTGTACGGACTACGCCAGGCTCCCCGTGCTTGGTATGTGAAATTAAATTCATGTCTGATTGGCCTTGGGTTTATAAGATGTCCATCGGAGCATGCGGTATACACTAGAAAGGAAGGAACCGAAAGTCTTGTGATTGCTGTTTACATAGATGATTTATTAGTCACAGGTTCAAGCCAAAGCATGATAGAGAAGTTTAAGGAGGAGATGAATCAGAAGTTTGAAATGACGGACCTAGGTAAGCTAAGCTAGTATTTGGGTATGGAGGTAGATCAAGGAAAGGGGTATATTGAGATAAAACAAGCTGGTTATGCGAAAAAGATACTTGAGAGGGCTGGGATGGCAGAATGCAATCCAACCAAGTACCCCATGAATCCAAAAGAGCAAATTAGCAAGGATGAAGGAGGACAAACCGTGGATTCGACTAAGTACAAAAGTCTAGTAGGTGGGCTTCATTACTTGGTACACACGAGGCCGGATATTGCATATTCGGTGGGAGTCATAAGCAGATTCATGGAAACACCAACCCAAATGCATCTGAATGCGGCAAAGAGAATCCTACGGTATGTGAAAGGGACTCTCCATTATGGCCTGGTCTATTCGAAGGATAGTAACAATAATGTTTTGACTGGATATTCGGACAGCGACTTTGGAGGACAATTCGAAGACAGACGTAGCACGGGAGGAGTTGTTTTCTATCTAAATGAAAGTCTAATTACATGGGTCTCTCAAAAACAAAAATGTGTTGCACTCTCATCCTGTGAGGCGGAGTTTATGGCGGCAACCGCGGCAGCTTGCCAAGGGATTTGGCTTCGGAATCTTTTGAGTCAAATAACCAAAAATGAGTTAGGACCAGTGATTTTGTACTTGGACAATAGGTCAACTATAGATTTGTCTAAGAACGCTGTCTTTCATGGAAGAAGCAAGCATATCGACATACGATATCACTTCATAAGAGAATGTGTGGAGCGAGGGGAAATCGTGCTAAAACATGTGAGTAGTGAACTCCAGAAAGCTGATTCTTTGACCAAGCCGTTAGCCACAGTTCGTTTTGAACGAATGAGGAATTTACTGGGTGTGAAAGACTTGAACAAACAAGTTGCAGCTTAAGGAGGAGATTGTTGCATTTTAATCTGCAACTTGTGTCTGAATTGTTATGGTCGTGGGCTTCTGGGCTTAGTTTGATTGAGTCTTAGCATATTTGATTTAGTTGCTATTTTCTAGGATCTTTTAGCTGAATAAACGTTGTTCAGTAGGTTGTTTAGGTAGTTAGATGTCTTCCTGTTTTCTAGCCTTTCTTTCTGTTTCGCTTTCCATATATGTAACGTTATGATTCAATCAATAAATCAATAAAGGATCAAGGAAAATATATTCTCTTGACAAGTAATACATGTGTGTGTTGCTATTGCTTTATACAGGATATACATATATATTAGATTGCGCTAATAACATAGTGTATACTAAATTTGTCTAATTTGTTATTGCCCTTATAATTATCCCTTATAGATACACTTTCAAAATTGGAAGTTAAAAATCTGCTGGAATAAAAAGATGACATCAAACAAGATCTTATATATATATATATATATATATATATATATATATATATATATATATATATATATATATATATATATATATATATATATAGTTAAGTTCTATGGAGACCACCTTTTTTGTGGAGACCACATACGTTCTGCAATCTAAATTTAGCAAAATATAAAATTTATTAATTATGTTCTATGAAAATATGAAAATAATTATTTTCATTTAAAATCTTTAAAATTATATACGTTTTGCAACTAAAACATAGCAAAACATAGCAAAACATATTGTTCTGCAAAACATTTTCGGTTTGCAGAACATTCATGTTTAGTTTGTAGAACTTACATGATTTTCAAGATTTTCAATGAAATAGTGATTTTCATAGAATATACTTTGCAAAACAATACATTTTTCAAATTTTTGATTACAAAATATGATCTATTTTGTCAAATTTAGATTGTATGGGGTCTACAGGTCTCCACAAAGGGTCTTGATAGAACTTAACTCATATATATATATATATATATATTAAAATTACAACTATTAATCTCTTACATTTTTTATATAATAGAAAATTGTTGCTGAAAATAAAGAAATTCATTTGGATGAGAATTTTGGGATCTATACACAAGTTGGTGTTTTAGATTTTAAAATGATTTTTCTTTTGATACTAAAATACAAATAATCTTCATTGAGATTCCGTTATGTTGTAAAAGGATAACATATAAAGTTTTTATAATTAACTGAATAATAATAATAATTTCATGAGAACAATATTTGTAAAATTCAGTAACTAATTTCATGAAAAAATAATGTAATTGTAAACAATTTTAAGTCAAAATTGAAAATAGCATAATTAATAATATTAATTAAAAAATACTATAAATAAAATAATTTTCCAAAAAAAATTACTAGGCCCGTGCTTAGCAGGGGTTATTTTCTAGTTTTTATGTAAGAAATGAACCATGATACAAAGAAAATTTAATGGGCCTTAAAGCTCAACATGTTACACATTCTGCTTAGTCCACATTTAATTACGAATTGTAAAATTTATAATTCAACCCACTTTGACCACTAACAGAATACATCACTTATATATTTAGCATGCATGTGAAAACTATTGTACCAAGCAAAACAGTCAGGAAAGAATTAATTCTATCTCATGCCATTGATTAAAATAATCATAATCGGGCTACTAACATATACACACACAATCATATTACAACTTAATAGATAAATCTTTTCTTTTATTTAGAAATAAAATAATGCAGTCTCTTTTCCTAATAAAATCTAGCATACTAGAAACATAATAATCACAATTTCATATTAAAGCACACTAACAAAATTAGTTAATGATGAAATATATAATGCCACAATTATGTACTAGTATAAATATACAATTTTACACATAAGTTGGACATGCTTTAAATTAATTTAATAATATAATTAGCTAAGCATCAGGTAACATCAAACTAATACAGTAACTAGCAAATTGATGTACATAGCAAACTAAAGTCAAACTGGCACGTTTGAGAAAAAACACAAAAGCTTGTATATATTATTATTGGATCCCAAGATCGAAACCTGGCTCTCATATGTGACCATTCGGGTCAAATTCCGAGCCTTTTTTCGAAAATCGGTTAAGTCCTGGTTTCGAGTCCGAATAAGCCAAAATATACGGGCCAAAATACAGCCAACTGTAGAGTGGGTGTCAACACAAGTCGCGCATAGATAAGATAAAGAAGAATTATCTTGAATATAAGAAACCAAAAAACAACTCCATTAGAATGAGGCCTTTTGGGAGGAGACCAAAAACAAATCAGTGCGGGCTTGGCCACGGCCGCGGACAATATCATACTAATGTGGAGTTAACGAGTGTTGCGCGGGCCAACACCAACTTGGGTTATGACAAGCCCACCATAGGCCCCCAAAATATCATTACTTGTTGGTGCAATTATTAGTAGTACTTTGGCTTATAAATTGAACTAAATTCTCAAATTTGTTCGGTGTGAGATTGGAGTGTTACATTTAAAGTCTACGTGGCCTATCTTTTATTGCAAGCTCTATTGTTCATCTTGTTTGCATTTGACATATGTATTTCAAACGGAATAACTTTAAGTTTATTCAAGTCCTGTTAGAAATTGTTATTGGTACACCTAACTCGACATTAATTTTTATCCCTATTTATGTTGAGTCTATAATTGCACCTACTGGTGAGCTGTTGGTTAACGTGGAGTATGATCCTTAACCCCCATCTTGTTAATTCATATTAAGTGTTATGCTAGGATGTTGTTCAGAGACCACTCAACCGACCATATCCACCACCCGCATGTTAAAAGAGGATTGAGACAGGTTTAAAAAAATCTAGGCAAACTGATCATGGTCAAGAAACAACTAGACGGCGTGGTCGATGAAGATGAAGGTGTTTATGCAGGTCCAAGGAATTTTGGAGACAATAGAACCGAGTGACCCAAAATAAGTTGTTGATGTGAGAACGGACAAGGTGGCATTAGCAGAAATATACTAAGGCATTCCTGAGGACATCCTTTTATCGATAACTGAAAAGAAGTCAGCCAAAGAGGCTTGAAACGCGATAAATACAATGTGTATGGGTGTAGATAGGGTACATAAAGCAAAGTTGAAAATGTTAAAGGCTGAATTTGAGTCACTGACAATAAAGGAGACATATAAGTTAGATGATTTTTACATGAAATTCAGTGGTATCGTGACAAATATATGAGCAATAGGAGAAATGATGGAGGAAACTTAAGTTGTGAAAAAGCTGTTATGTGTAGTCCCAACAAATTTTCTACAAATTGCTTCAACTATAGAACAGTTTGGCAACCTGGAAGAGATGATCATGGAGGAGACAATCGAACGTCATGAAGAAAGAGTGCGAGGAGTAATTGGCAACAACAACATTGGCCAACTTCATTTAATTACCTCGGAAGAATGGTTGAAACAATCAAACAAAGGAGTAATAGACTTGAGGGGTCGAGGAAGAGGATCGTATCATGGCAGAGGTAGCTACCATGTTAAGCCCGTTGTCGGCAAAAAAGAGCATCAAAACAAAACTGATGATAGTATACTCGTCCTCAATAAGTTGGTCGTGACAGAAGTAAACAAAAATGTTTTAACTGTAATATTATAGGAATTACGCAGCAGAATGTCGTAAATCACGACGAGAGAATGATCAGAAGCAAGAGGCGAACTTAACACAAATCAAAGATGATAAGCTTGTACTCATTTTATCTGAGTATGTAGGGGAAAAGAATAAACTTGTGTTACTAAACGAAGGTAATCTAATCCCTCGGCTAAACTCGATTGGTGAAGCAAAGAGAGACTCAAAGGTATGGTACCTGGATAACGGAGCCAGTAACCACATGACTGGGTAACGATCCAAGTTCAAAGAGTTGGATGAAGGAATTACAGGTGAAGTAGAGTTTGGTCACAGGTCGACCGTAAGCATTAAAGGAAAGGGTTGCATTTTATTCAAGTGTAAAAACGGAGAAGAAAGGTTGCTCCCTGAAGTATAATTAGTCTTGGTCAGTTGTTAGAGGAAGGTAACAAGGTGATTTTGCATGGCGAATTTCAGTGGGTCCATGATAAATCAAGGACGTTATTGATGAAGGTTAAGAAATTAGCCAACAGGTTATACAAGATACTCATTGAAGATAGTCCGCCTGCTCGTTTATTACCAAAAACTTAATAAGATTCTTGGTTGTGGCACTCTCGACTTGGACACGTAAACTTTCAGGCAATGACTCTTATGACATTAAATAAAATGGTGTTCGGACTACCAAAACTGTTGCAACCAAAGGAAGCATGCAAGGGATGTTTAATGGTGATGCAGACAAGGAACCCATTTCCTTCAAATTCAAATTTTACTGCTAAGAAAGCATTGGAGCTAGTGCATGGCGATATTTGTGGCCTCATCTCACCATCAACACCAGCATGAAATAGTTACTTTTTACTACTAGTTGATGATTTTAGTAGAGTAATGTGGGTATCCATGCTAAAAACGAAGGATTAGGCATTGGAGATGTTCATAAAATTTTGAGCTCTTGTGGAAGATGGGTTTGAGATGAAAATCAAAGTATTCGGTACTAATAGTGTTCCGTACTGATAGGTCGTACTTTCTGTTCAACATTATTAGGAGAGTGGGAGTAGTAGACTTTTATTAGGAATCTAGTTGTATGTATTGTGTTTTAAACGTAAGAAATGCTATCAACTTTTGTTTGTTTTCTCAGTTTTATACATTGAGTTCAGTTGTCTCTATTTTAGTGTGTGTGGATCAAACTATCAACTTTTAGTTCTTCATGGCCATGTTACCTATTAGCGCTTTTTAAGTCTTTTATAATTAAATATAAGGATGTTGTCGTATTAGTTTCCCTCTTTCTATTGACCATATCGATACTCTTGAACAACATGCATGCATTTCCATAAAAATCAAGCAAAATAATAATGATAACGATCAGACCTAATTATTAAATATCAATCAATTTGTGTAAAAGCATGTTGATTTAGTTCAAATTCAATCAATTAACAAAGGACAATCAATTAACGATCAGACCTAATTATTAAATATCAATCAATTTTTATAGGGCATAAGTGATCCTCAAGTGTCGCAATCAAGTTCAAATATTGTTGGAATTTAATTAATCCAAATTTGTTTTATTCCAAATAATGAAGATTGATTTAGTCTAAGTGCAGTACCGTGGTTGTAGGAGTTGAATAAGTAATGGAGTAGAATTAGGAGTTTGATTTAGTAGTTGTTTAGTAGTTCCTATTTTGTAGCCATGCATTAGCTGATGCTATTTAAACTTTCCTTGTACGTAAGTTTAATTAATAAGAAGAGTTTATCTTTTTCCCAATCATATCTATACATACAAGTGTGCGCGTGTGTATTATTTCTATACCTGGTATCAGAGCCTTTTATTAACCATATTGATCGCTGCAAAATCACGATGGAATCCAGTAAAGCCAAAGAGAGCTCTTTCGGACTGAGTTACCCGATGTTAACCAAAACCAACTACACAGCATGGGCTTTGAAAATGAAAGTATTTATGCAAGCCCATGGTGTGTGGGAGGCTATAGAACCGAATGACGCTACTACTGTTGTGGAGGACAAAGCTGACAAACCAGCTCTCGCCGTTATATATCAAGGTATTCCCGAAGACTTGATGTTGTCTCTCGCGGATAAGAAAACATCCAAGGAGGCATGGAATGCGGTTAAAACAATGTGTCTAGGAGCTGATAAAGTGAAGAAGGCGAGGGCCCAGACCTTGAAAGGTGAATTCGAAGCATTGGTTATGAAAGACACAGAGTAACTTGATGAGTTTTATCTTAAGCTCAATGGGTTGGTGACTAATATCAGGGCCCTAGGGGAGAAAATGGAGGAATCCTACGTGGTCAAAAAGTTACTAAGGGCTGTCCCTTCAAAATTTCTGCAGATTGCCTCCGCAATCGAACAGTTCGGGGACCTTGAACAAATGTCTGTGGAAGAGGTGGTAGGTTCATTGAAGGCCCATGAAGAGAGAGTCTGTGGACCAGTCGAACCAAGCCAAGGACAGCTGTTGTTGACCGAGGAAGAGTGGAGAAAGAGGGAAAACAACGAGGGACAATTGTTGCTCAGCCGAGAGGAATGGATAAAAAGGAGAAGTGGAGGTGAATCTCGAAGAAAGGAAGAACTTCGTGGAGGACGGGATAGGAGTCGTGTGCGGTGTTTCAATTGCCAGGCCCATGGCCACTACCCTGCCGAATGCCGCAAACCACGGAAAGAAAGAGATGTGTCGAAGGAGGTAAATCTATCTGTTATACAAGGGGATGAACCAACCTTGTTAATTGCTGAAGTCGAGAAAATTGAAAGCAAAACTGGTGGTGGGTTATTGCTGCTAAACGAGAAAACTGTGATGCCCAAGTTATGAACAGATTCTGGATGTCAGAGGGAATCACAGGTCTGGTACCTGGACAATGGCGCCAGCAATCACATGACTGGCCAACGGGGAAAATTTAAAGAGCTCGACGAAAGTGTAACTGGACATGTGAAATTCGGAGATGGCTCCACTGTAAGCATTAAAGGAAAAGGAAGTGTCTCATTTAAATGCAAAAACGGTGAAGACAAAACTCTTGAGGAGGTATACTTTATCCCTACTTTGTGTAATAATATTATAAGTTTGGGACAATTATCTGAGGCAGGGAATAAAGTGGTACTCGATGGGGACTATCTATGGGTCTATGAGGAACGTGGACGACTATTAATGAAAGTAGAACGGTATGAAAATCAGTTATACAAGATCAGTCTTGAAGAGAGTGGATCCACCTGTTTACTTACAAAAAGTGAAGAAGATACATGGTTGTGGCATGCACGGCTAGGTCACGTAAATTTTCAAGCAATGGAGCTTATGTCACGGGAGGAAATGTCACATGGAATTCCAAAATTAATGCAACCTGTGAAACGGTGCGAAGGGTGCCTTATGTCCAAACAATCGAGGAAACAGTTCTCCCCTCGTGTAAGCTTCGATGCGAAACAGGCCTTGGAGATAGTACATGCAGATATCTGGGTCCAATTCTGCCCACAACTCCCGGAGGTAATCGTTATTTCATTTTATTTGTTGACGATTATAGTCGGAAAATGTGGGTGTATGTATTGAAGGAGAAAAGTGAGGCTTTTGGAAAGTTCAAAAAATTCAAGGTATTGGTTGAAACTGGAACCGAGAAAAGAATCAAAATCTTGAGAACTGACAGGGGTGGAGAATTTTGCTCAAGGGAGTTTACATCATACTGTGAATCTGTCGGAATCTTGAGGCACTACACGGCACCATACACCCCTCAACAAAATGGGGTGGTCGAACGCCGCAACCGTACTATTGTTTCAATGACGAGGAGTTTTTTAAAGGGATCAAAACTTCCATCGTTTCTGTGGGGAGAGGCAGTTCGACACTCTGTTTATATTCTCAACAGATTGCCAACTCGAAGTCTGAATGGAAGGACTCCGTACGAAGCTTGGTGTGGCAAGAAACCCGACCTGTCTCATATAAAAGTATTCGGTCGAGTTGCGTACATGAAGATACCAGTAGTAAGGGTGACAAAGCTGGATGACCGTAGTAAAGCTGTTATGTATCTCGGCAAGGAGCCAGGGACGAAGAGGAGTAGGCTATTTGATCCAAAGACTGGAGAAGTGCATGTAAGCAGAGACGTGATTGTACTAGAAAGTGAATTCTGGCCTTGGGAGTTAAACAGAAATTCCAGAGAAACTGAAGTGGTTTTCCCAGAGAGTGTGGTGGTGGTCAACGAAATTCACACGGAAACAGAACACGAGCAAGATGAGCAACAACAGACCACACCTCCACAGACGCCAACTCAAACACCAATACAGTCTACAGCTGATACACCTGAATCAACCACAAATAATAATTTTTCATCCATAGCTAGCAGTGCACCGAGGTAGTTCAGAAGCTTGAATGAGGTGTATGATAACACAGATAGAATTGAAATCCCAGTAGATGAACTTATGTTGCTGAAGGTTGAAGGACCAGAAACGTTCAGAGAGGCAGAGAAAGAACCGAAATGGCACGAAGCAATGGTCTCAGAATTTGAAACAATCGAGAAAAACAACACTTGGATTCTCACCGACCTCCCTCCTGGTCACAAACCTATTGGATTGAAGTGGGTGTACAAACTTAAAAAGGACTCTGAGGGCAACATAGTGAAACACAAGGCTCGCCTCGTCGCCAAGGGGTACGTCCAGACAAAAGGAATCGATTATGAGGAAGTTTTCGCTCCGGTAGCCCGTCTCGAGACAATACGGTTGCCATTGGAACTCTCAGCTAAGGAAGGATGGAAAGTGCATCATCTCGACGTCAAGTCAGCCTTTTTAAATGGTATTCTTCTCGAAGAAGTGTACGTTACTCAACCTGAAGGATTCTAGAAAAAGGGAGAGGAACAGAAAGTGTACAGGCTTCTTAAGGCTCTGTACGGTCTACGACAAGCTCCTAGAGCTTGGAATACGCGACTCGACAAATGTCTGAAGGAACTGAGATTTAAAAGGTGCTTACATGAGCAAGCTGTCTATACAAAGTGTAACAACGGGATAACTTTGATTGTGGGGGTATACGTTGATGACCTACTCGTGGCTGGCTCAGACAAATTCGAGATTGAGAACTTCAAGAAACAAATGAATGAACAATTTGAGATGAGTGACCTCGGGTTGCTATCTTACTATCTCGGAATTGAAGTAAATCAGGGCATGGCGTTTACTACTTTGAAACAAACTGCATATGCGAAGAGAGTTTTGGAAAAAGCTGGTATGATGAATTGTAATGCATCCAAATTTCCAATGGAACACAAACTTCAGTTGGATAAAGATGAGGGAGGACAGGAGGTGAATGCTAACAACTACAGAAGTATAGTCGGGAGCCTAAGGTATTTAACACATACAAGGCCAGACATTTCGTATGTTGTCGGAGTAATAAGTCGCTTTATGGAACGACCGACTATGAGGCACCAACAAGCAATGAAACATGTCCTGAGATACGTGAAAGGAACGATCCATTATGGTTTGCGTTATACAAATGCAAAGAGAGAAAGTGACAGAGCCTTGATTGGATTCACTGACAGCGACTTGGCTGGAGACGTGATAGACAGACGGAGCACTGGAGGGATGTGTTTTTATCTCAATAGAAGCTTAATATCTTGGGCCTCACAAAAACAGAGGGTGATCGCTTTAT
Source organism: Heracleum sosnowskyi (assembly GCA_030848705.1). Lineage (NCBI taxonomy): Eukaryota > Viridiplantae > Streptophyta > Magnoliopsida > Apiales > Apiaceae > Heracleum > Heracleum sosnowskyi. The sequence goes on along the minus strand of JAUIZM010000013.1, from coordinate 4,727,816 downwards.
CCTCATGTGCAGCCGAATATATGGCAGCTACATACGCTGCATGTCAAAGTATATGGCTCTGTGGGTTATTGGAGGAAATCTCAGGGCGAAAGACTGGGCCAGTAGTACTTCATGTAGACAACAAGTCTGCTATTGAACTAATGAAGAACCCGGTTCTACATGGAAGGAGTAAACATATAGACGTACGATTCCATTTCATTCGAGAATGCATAGAGCGAGGAGAATTGGTGGTTAAATATGTGAGTACACAGGAGCAACGTGCAGATATCTTAACCAAGGCACTGGGAAGAATTAAATTCGAGACAATGAGGAAGCTGGTTGGTGTCATGGACTTGGTTGCAGCAGAAAAGATAAGCACAGAGTGATTAATAAAAAAAACATATTTGGATTAAGGGGGAATGTGTTGGAATTTAATTAATCCAAATATGTTTTATTCCAAATAATGAAGATTGATTTAGTCTAAGTGCAGTACCGTGGTTGTAGGAGTTGAATAAGTAATGGAGTAGAATTAGGAGTTTGATTTAGTAGTTGTTTAGTAGTTCCTATTTTGTAGCCATGCATTAGCTGATGCTAAACTTTCCTTGTACGTATGTTTAATTAATAAGAAGAGTTTATCTTTCTCCCAATCATATCTATACATACAAGTGTGTGCGTGTGTATTATTTCTATAAATATTACATATATGGTACATTTTGGAGAATTCAAGAGCATTTTTCTTTCAAGTGTAGTCAAAGGACAATATAAAAAGCAACAACTTTCGAGTAGAGAAGAAGGTGGAATAACCCTATTTTCTTATAACCTCTTAAGTTTCTTATACTGCGAATTCACTCGCCCTTTAAAAATAAGTTTAAGTGATCTAAACCTAAAGAATATAATGTAAACCAGACAAGACCAATTGGTCGATATTGTTATGCTAGGCATCTGTTCCAAGACCACTCAACTCTCTATCTCCACTGCTCGTTAGGTCAAAATAGGCTTTGGAGAGGCTTAAAAAACTCAATGCAAATAGATCATGTGTATCAATTTTATGAAAAATACCAAACCAATTCAAAACCAAAGAGGTAGATGCTCCCTTTCTTAGTTTTGGCGAGATCTCAGATTAACTCTTAATGCACTGTCCCAAGTTGATAGTAAGCGTTTTGAGGCAGATGTATTCCTCCGTGTTATTACACAACTTGAAACTGGGTATGTCAAATTTATATTAGTTTAAATTTATACGAAAAATAGTGGTTGTTTTACAGCCTATCTATTGTTTTATTCCTTTAGGATTGATTGGTTTGTTAAGGAATCTAATTGTCTAGAGAGTCAGTTACTCCACTTTGGCATTGCCAAGATGCCTTGCACTCCTTTTTCTAGAATTTTATTTACATATAATATATAGGAGTATTCTTCTGGTATTTTAAAATGATTATATTATAGAGGTTTATATGTAATCTTGATGGAAGACTAATGGTGATTTAAAGAATAGTTTAAAATCTTGAATTAATATCCAAATATTTTAAAAGAATTTTAAAGCATCAAATTGGATATCATGATATTTTATTGAATTATTTAAAATTTAAATTGAAAATCTATGAATATTTGAAAATCAAAATTGAATAGACCCACTAATTTACCTAAAAGGATGATAAAAATAAGAATTTGTGAATTTAGCCATCTCCGTTGAGATTTTAAGAAGAAAATGAGAATATTCACTTAAGATTTTAAAATATCTTCAACATGAAAAAGTATTCAATACAAATTATAAATAAATATTGTTTTTAAATATCCATAATATTCCAAATCCTATATATTTTGAAGATTTTATTAACTGTGATAAACTTAAATATAAAAATCAACTACATCTACTACTTTCACCCACTATACTCATTTTACATTAAATATTGATTAGTACCACTACTTTACTAACATTTTCTTACTTTTTACATTTTTCTTAATCTCCGTGCCCGTAAACAAATGGTTGGGACGGAGGTAATAATTACTAAGTATTTCAACTCTGTTATGAATTCAAGAGATTTGCTTGGATTTAAGGTTGACTTTACCCCCGGGTGGTTAGGTAAATTTTTTCCAGATAACACTTAGATATTCTTAATATTTGATAAGATTGTGTTAGATTTTATTATCTAATATTGGAGATTTATATCTTATTATTGAAGATATACTTTGGATATTGAAGAATACTATATATATTAAGTGCATTTGACAGCTACTCACCACCTGCCTTACAATTCTTTTTCTCTTACATCTCCCACAACTATACTCCCCACCTGTTAATTTCTTTCTGTCTACAAAACTCTCAATCCCTCTCTAAAAAAACAACAATGCCCTCTTTGGTTCTGTTCCCAAACCCACAACTCGTGTCCAGGTGAACCAGTGGATGAAGACTCACTCATTTCACCATCTGAATTCTCAATTACCCCAAACCTGTACCAGTAACTCACTCATTTAATTTCACCATGTCCATTCCCAACACCTAGGCGTAGCAGCTTAAATAGAACCCATAGCTACGAGCACCGTCATTTTTTGGTGGGTACGAAATCACTGGTGATCTAAGAAATGCTATTACATATTTGGTCCATGTGGTCATAACCAAAACATTAGACAGATAACTCATCAAAACATGGAACGCGGAAATCTTGCTTGCAAAACGAGCATGCATTACAACATTGAGGTGAGTAATTCATGATAACAGGAATGATGCAAGCCCAAATGGCAAACTTTGTGTTTATACAATTCTATAAACATAAACTTTGTCACTTGGACTTGCATTATGCTTGTGACCACGAATTACTCTCATCTCATTATCATAATTCATGCTCCTCTCCAACGCAAGATTTCCGCCTTCCAACTTTCGATGAGCAATCTTTCTAAAATGTTTGTCTTGACTATCATGACCCAAATTCGTAATAACATTTTCTTGATCATCATTGCTTTTGCACTCACCGAAAATGACAATTTTCTTATAGCTATGGGGTTCCGTTTGAACTCCTATTTGCGGAAATAAAGTCAATCGGGTCCATTATATAATATAACACTCGTGTTTTCGTGACAATTCCACCATAATAAGCGTCATCATCCTTATTGAGGTTCATTATAGATATTGATTGATATTAACATTTATGATGTGTTGAGTTTAGTTAGAATCAATTGATACATTTCTTTGTTATTTTCTATCAAAAAAAATTACAAGAACATAGAGAAAATTGTATTATTAATAAAGTGAAACATGTTGGCGATCCAATTACTAACATGAAACAAAACCCAAATTACTTCCACAAAAGAACTTTTTTTATAGTCAATTATTCCATTAATAAAAAGTCAAATTACATCTACAAAAATAATCAAAATTGAACAAACACGTACTAGAATCGATCAAATCAGAAATTTCTTCTTCAAAGCTACGATCATTGATCAGATATTTCATTTTCGCACATCCCTCGCTTGTATCGCTCATATCTTCTTAGAGAGATAATCTAACAATCTTTTGTAGTCGTGAGAATTGAATACATCTAATTTGTTGAAACGCATTCGAACAACCGACGATAATCGCAGTTCCCGGATATAGGTAGCAAAACCAACTAAAGGGGTACTAAACTCACAAAGAGAAAATTTTATTTGAGAAATAAATAACAGCAAAAAATTATAATGAATGGATGCTTATCAACAACCGTTTTGATTGATGACATCCGGTAAACCACATAATAAGGATTAGGGTTTTTTGGGAAGTAGAGGGAGTGAGCACTGGTCATTGATCAAAGCATTCAAGGTTCCATTCCTCCTAGCGTAAAATACACCTTTTTTTAAAGGACCAAAGAAAAGGGAGAGAGGCTATTTAATATCCACGAAGATATCTTCGATTGAATCAATATACTTTTATATAAAGGAGAAGATGAGGGGTGGTCAGGTGGGCGCCTCTCAATTGTATTTTATTATTGGTGGCTCGAAAAGTAATTAGATTTGATTATTTATAATCGGTTTTAGATAAAAATGTAATTGATTTAATTGATCAATTAATTGAATGATTAATTGGTGAATTTTGTTAATTAATTATTATTTAATCTCAAATAATTATAAATCAAATTTAATTAATATTTTCAAAATTGCTTTATTATTTACTTGATTTGATTAATTGCTTGATTTACTGAATTGATTGATTTTGATTAATTCTGTTTAATCTAGTGATAGTCGGATTTAAAGTATGAATGATTGTTTAAATCTTGTATTCTATACGTGACCATAAATGTGTGATTAAATGCTATGTGTACTATATGTTAATGAGTTATATGGAAAGATATTTTCAAGCTTTACAATTATCATTTAAATTCCATCAACAAATTATGTGATTTGGGAGTCTCGAATGTTGAATGATTTGTGTGAACAGGGCTGAATCTGCTTTTGCAGCAGCTTGTTTTAAAAAGTTTATGAACTCGTTACTTGCTCATTTTTAACGAGCCTTACCATTCTGGAAAGGCCTCAGAATTTTCTACAATTTTTATGTTTTACACTTTTTCATCTGAGTTCATCTTTATATTGTAAACTGTCCATCTTTCTGACTGGTTAAGTCTGATTTTAATTCCGATAGTATGATAATAAGTTTGGTATGGTATGGTGGCATATGAACGGATAATTACTATGTGTTTAAATGGTATATGGAGTTAAGTAGGTTATTTTATAGTTGTGAGTTCAAGTTGATTAAGTTAAGTTATATGAATATGTTAGTTTGTAATTTCATTCTTGATTGTTGATATAGTTTAAAACAGGTGGTTTGTTACATAAATAGAGGAGGTGTTGCCGGATTTCCGGCAGAACCATTACGGGATTTATTGCTAATTGCAATATGATGTGATATGCTAGTGTAATTGAAACATGCTTATGTGTTATATGTTTTACTGTTATAGCTTACTTTATAATCCAAAGATAGTATTAGAAAAGGTTTTGTGTTAAGATATTGATTTTTTTTCAATTTATTAATTATGTTAGAGTACAAAGCACACAATACGGAATCTCGAGGAGTCAACTTGTAATTCATCATTGTGTGTCGATTTTGATCAATATCTGTTATGTGTTACGCGAATTAAGTGGTTTATTATCGAGCCTTGAATGTGTTAGGTGATCCATGAATTATTTATTTGAGCCGCTAAATGTTAAATTGGTGCCTAATTGGTTATAATAGTATTTAAGATAGACATTGGATTATTTAATTTACCGATTAGAAGTGTTACCTTTCTTTTCACAAGGATCAAGTGTCGAGTTATGTTCTTGTCTAAACGACTAGTTATTAATTATAGAGTTCGATGGAGAAGGTCAACGGACTTATACGGGAAGATGTTACATGAAGAAGGTTAGGGATGGATGGAGTATTGTTTGTGGTTTATTGGTTAAAGTGAGATGTTTTAACATCGGAAAAGCGTCTACACCTTCAAAGGGGACATTTCCAAGTGTTTTCTTCTGACGAAAAGATATGGGTAAGAATTGTTAATTACGTTAGGACCAAGTTTTCAAGGTTGTAAGTAGGAATCTTAATCTGAAGATTAAAGTATCGTCTTATGTTTGACTGTCGAGGTATATGCGCGGATTCGATATCGTGGGATCAAATTCGTGACGATCGCAAAAGCGTTATACCAAGAAATGAGTGAAATGAAGGATTATGATGCCGTAAGATAAAAGAAGAAGAGAATCGTATTACTTTGGATTTACGTAATAGCTAAGGGCCAGAGGCAAGTTTACTAACTCATACTCTTTTGTTTGGAGTATCATATCAAGTTCTATAACCTTCACTTATTGTTCAAGTGACAGGTTTCTTCCACTATTATGCTAATATTACTCTCAACCAATGCAAGTTTTATATCTCTCACTTATTGTTCAAGTGATATGATTTTGCGACTATTATGCAAATAATACTTTCAAGTCACATTGCAAGTGACAATCCCTATTACTCAAACAAATGTTTTGACTTGCATAACTGCATGTTTTATCGCATATTGGGTATTATACAAATATTATGAAAGTATGAATATTATATTGTTACACATTACAATATTTTACCTTGATAAGATATTTCACGGTAATTAGGCCCACTCCTTTGGAAAAATACTTGTTAGTATAAAACAAATTTGGAAATGATTTATTTCACTGAAAGATATAAGCTTATGGCAACAAGTTAATTTAAAACTTGTGCTAATGTTTTTGGAAAATAAAGTGGGGTTGGGATTGCGTAAGAGAACCACTTGACACGCGGTTCCAGCCTGAATAAAGCCAATGTCAATAAGTGCTACCGGATCCAATTTTTTGTTATAAACACTTTGTTATATTAACATTATGTATGGAGGTTAAGCATCACAGATCATCATCTTAACCTGTGTCATTTGATACCTACTTTATATAATAAAAAGGGCCAATGTTTTGATAAGGATTGAACTATACTCAGTAAGTATACTTTCACATGTTTAAGAAATGCATGACTTTGAAAAAATACTTTATATCCCATTCTTGAATTCAGATCTAAATATATGTAAAGTTACTTCCATGATCAGTGGATTACAAATGTGAAATGGACATTCTACTCAAAAGTTTTATTCATCAAAAACATGTTAAATTTCTAAAAGTGGACATTGTTTATCAGAAAAGTATTATTGTTTTTTTTGTATCATATTATTATCTTGCTGAGCATTTCTTCCGCTCATACTTACTTGTTTCACCTTTTTAACCCTCCAGTGAAAACGTAGAGTGACATGATTAAATCGTATATGTTTGGAATGCGAAGAGACAAGATGTCGTTATTGTTCGCACAAAATCACGCAAGCGTACGCGGTCACAAGTAATATATGAATAAGTAGAGTTCGTTCCCACAGAGACTGGTTTACTACAGTTATGCACTTATGCAACAATGTATGCTATTGTTCAATGCTAAGACAATATCAAATTTGAGTTGTGATTAACTAATTTAACTAAGCAAATTATCAAGACTAAGATTAACTAAGGAGTTTACTGTCGAATTACTTATGAGAATAAAACATGGGATCCTAACTTCATTAAATACTTCATTCAGAGTTTATGTTTTTAATCAATGTATGTGACGGTTGTGACAACTAATCGGACAACACGAAATCAGTACACGCTACCTTTCAGTATACGTTTACCAAACCACTCAAACATCCACAAAAGAGATAGAAGTTGAGCAGACACCAATTATACTTGGACCCTATATGTCTATAAGATTTGAAAACATAACGATTTAACGAGCAAGTTATCCATTCAGATTACATAGGGCAGGTAAGATGGTTAAAATTACCTACGAATCATGCATGACAAACATACATAAACCTATGCTAGCATGACAAGTTCTAAACCTCTATATCCACTTTCGCAATCAATAGAGATTAACAAACAACTTAGATGTTAGCTACGCATCCAAGAAGAATAAGCACAACCAAACTAGGTTATCAATAAGTCATCACACACAAATCTTTAAAACAATTAACTACTAAAATCCATAGATAAATCCGTTAGAATCCCACGATAACGATTAGTTCATAATTGAACCGCATGTCATCATGGGATCTGATGAAAACATGATATTAAATATGTCTGAAATACTGAATAAAAGTACTAGGGTTTATGAAAAACAAACGAGAATCCAAAGTATCGCCTAATTAGAAAAATACAAAGATAAGTTGAAAACTAGATCTTCGTAATCAGTCGTCTTCTTGTTCTCCTTAATGGTGGATAGATATATAGGTAGGTATATGGATATATGGATATATCTATGTATATCCGTATCTCTCAGATCTGATGTTTATATATATCCTCAAATATTTTAATGCCTTGAGGAAAGTACAATTACGTTTCCTAAACTGATTCTGTTTTACAAGGAAAATTCGTAGCTGACTTTTCTTCAGTAATTCTGGGACGTTCCTGAAGTAATTTGATAATTGGACCACTTTAGAATAAAAGATATTTTTATTATCTTCGCGTGGGCTGTTAAATCGTCCAATTCTGACTTCTAGATCTCAAGATATGACCCAAACAGTGAATTATGTGTAGGCAGCCCAACAAATCCGAATTTTCTTCTAATAAATCTCCAAATTAAGCTCTTTATTCTCCAATCCTTCCAAGTTTAGGATTTCCTTGCATCCTACAATAAAACATTAAAATTTATTAAATAAATATCCAATTAACTGCAAAATATAATAAATATGAGGAATAAAATCATATAAAATATATATAAATATACTCTATCAAACATCCCCACACTTAGCATTTTGCACGTCCTCGGCAAATAAAGAAATAAAAATAATACTAACTAATAGGACCACCACTTTCGTGTAGATGACACGATTGCATTGAGCATATGCAACAAGCCGTTAAACCCCTAGGCAGCCCTAGTAGGACGAGTTTTGTCTCGTGAGTGTTTATAGATGATATACCCACAAAATCAAATATTTTCAACCACCAAATCTCTCAAACATGCAACATGTCATAGGACTCCACACATTGTAAATCTCAATCACATATCAACCTAAAAGTGTCTGAAAGTACAAGTACTCTCACTTTAAGCATCATTAACACAAAATAATCCAAGTATGCACACAATGTCTAGATAGACAAAAATATCATGAGATGGACATCAAAGTCGCATTCAACAAGTAAGCATGCTATGGATAAAATCTCACATTGCTCTCACTTCACACAAGTGTATGGGTATAAGTGTATGGCTCAAGTTCAATCAATGTACTCATGTGCTACCATATGTTTGGTTGTCCACCAAATCTCCACTACCTCGTATATATGCATACATGAATCAAAAGGTCTTCGTTAAAGGTTGTAACGGGGCTTAGGTACGGGGTAGGATATCAAAGAACCAGGCTAACAAGTGGCTAAACTTGATAACTGATAGAGCATAGTGTTCACTTTTAATTAAAGCACCCAATATGAAACTTAGATCATGTAAAAGTTGATCAAGCTTTCACAAGCATTAAACTTCCAAGTACTTATAGCCCATGTACTTTCCCACTTTCACATTGTATCAATCAAATGAACACACTCTACTTGATTTTCCTCTTGCTCATAAATGAGAATATTCACTTAAGATTTTAAAATATCTTCAACATGAAAAAGTATTCAATACAAATTATAAATAAATATTGTTTTTAAATATCCATAATATTCCAAATCCTATATATTTTGAAGATTTTATTAACTGTGATAAACTTAAATATAAAAATCAACTACATCCACTACTTTCACCCACTATACTCATTTTACATTAAATATTGATTAGTACCACTACTTTACTAACATTTTCTTACTTTTTACATTTTTCTTAATCTCCGTGCCCGTAAACAAATGGTTGGGACGGAGGTAATAATTACTAAGTATTTCAACTCTGTTATAAATTCAAGAGATTTGCTTGGATTTAAGGTTGACTTTACCCCCGGGTGGTTAGGTAAATTTTTTCGAGATAACACTTAGATATTCTTAATATTTGATAAGATTGTGTTAGATTTTATTATCTAATATTGGATATTTATATATTATTATTGAAGATATACTTTGGATATTGAAGAATACTATATATATTAAGTGCATTTGACAGCTACTCACCACCTGCCTTACAATTCTTTTTCTCTTACATCTCCCACAACTATACTCCCCACCTGTTAATTTCTTTCTGTCTACAAAACTCTCAATCCCTCTCTAAAAAAACAACAATGCCCTCTTTGGTTCTGTTCCCAAACCCACAACTCGTGTCCAGGTGAACCAGTGGATGAAGACTCACTCATTTCACCATCTGAATTCTCAATTACCCCAAACCTGTACCAGTAACTCACTCATTTAATTTCACCATGTCCATTCCCAACACCTAGGCGTAGCAGCTTAAATAGAACCCATAGCTACGAGCACCGTCATTTTTTGGTGGGTACGAAATCACTGGTGATCTAAGAAATGCTATTACATATTTGGTCCATGTGGTCATAACCAAAACATTAGACAGATAACTCATCAAAACATGGAACGCGGAAATCTTGCTTGCAAAACGAGCATGCATTACAACATTGAGGTGAGTAATTCATGATAACAGGAATGATGCAAGCCCAAATGGCAAACTTTGTGTTTATACAATTCTATAAACATAAACTTTGTCACTTGGACTTGCATTATGCTTGTGACCACGAATTACTCTCATCTCATTATCATAATTCATGCTCCTCTCCAACGCAAGATTTCCGCCTTCCAACTTTCGATGAGGAATCTTTCTAAAATGTTTGTCTTGACTATCATGACCCAAATTCGTAATAACATTTTCTTGATCATCATTGCTTTTGCACTCACCGAAAATGACAATTTTCTTATAGCTATGGGGTTCCGTTTGAACTCCTATTTGCGGAAATAAAGTCAATCGGGTCCATTATATAATATAACACTCGTGTTTTCGTGACAATTCCACCATAATAAGCGTCATCATCCTTATTGAGGTTCATTATAGATATTGATTGATATTAACATTTATGATGTGTTGAGTTTAGTTAGAATCAATTGATACATTTCTTTGTTATTTTCTATCAAAAAAAATTACAAGAACATAGAGAAAATTGTATTATTAATAAAGTGAAACATGTTGGCGATCCAATTACTAACATGAAACAAAACCCAAATTACTTCCACAAAAGAACTTTTTTTATAGTCAATTATTCCATTAATAAAAAGTCAAATTACATCTACAAAAATAATCAAAATTGAACAAACACGTACTAGAATAGATCAAATCAGAAATTTCTTCTTCAAAGCTACGATCATTGATCAGATATTTCATTTTCGCACATCCCTCGCTTGTATCGCTCATGTCATAGGACTCCACACATTGTAAATCTCAATCACATATCAACCTAAAAGTGTCTGAAAGTACAAGTACTCTCACTTTAAGCATCATTAACACAAAATAATCCAAGTATGCACACAATGTCTAGATAGACAAAAATATCATGAGATGGACATCAAAGTCGCATTCAACAAGTAAGCATGCTATGGATAAAATCTCACATTGCTCTCACTTCACACAAGTGTATGGGTATAAGTGTATGGCTCAAGTTCAATCAATGTACTCATGTGCTACCATATGTTTGGTTGTCCACCAAATCTCCACTACCTCGTATATATGCATACATTAATCAAAAGGTCTTCGTTAAAGGTTGTAACGAGGCTTAGGTACGGGGTAGGATATCAAAGAACCAGGCTAACAAGTGGCTAAACTTGATAACTGATAGAGCATAGTGTTCACTTTTAATTAAAGCACCCAATATGAAACTTAGATCATGTAAAAGTTGATCAAGCTTTCACAAGCATTAAACTTCCAAGTACTTATAGCCCATGTACTTTCCCACTTTCACATTGTATCAATCAAATGAACACACTCTACTTGATTTTCCTCTTGCTCATAATTTTTTTTTTTTTAAAGTCAAGTCATTCTACAGTAACCAAGGGCAGTGAAAAGTCACCAAGAATGTACTTAATACCAGCACACATGGATCGTCCCTTTAATATGATATTGCACTTGCCACCCATTGATCTCAAAGGAGTACTTAATACTTGTTTGCAACTTTCATACCATTTTGTATCCCACCAAGATGTAACACTTTAACCAAAAGAAATCCCCACACTAAATATTCACCAACCCATAAATTGAATCAATATGCTCTACCAGATAAATCAAGACAAGAATAAATAAGTAGGCTAAAAAGTTTTAGAGTGGTGATATACGAAAGAAACGGGTATAAGCTCAAAGGGGTTCACTAAGAATTATTTTTCATATGGGTATTGTTTGGGTAAATAAGGTTAATCCTAGTGCCTTATCATATTCATGCATACACATATCATGTAGTCTCAAAACGGTTTAAAACAAGTTCTAGAGAAACAATAATCATGATGAACATCACACAACAAAAAATGGATTGATATAAAATGTATCAATCATAAATTAGGCTCAAATCCTCACATGGTGAAAGCATGCTTAACTCACTAAAATTGACCAATAAACATCTCAAGTTTTCAAATTTTCGCAAGCACACACAAGGAATTACCAAGCATCAAATTATTTTTCATGAATGTGACACTCAGAATTAATCATGCGAAATTAATCTACACAATGTGTACTTATCCATACTAACATTCTTTTGAGACAAGGCAATTATATACAAAAAGTTTTAAATTTTCAATTTTTTTGGATTTTTATAATATATAATTTTTTTTTAAAAAAATATATTATTATTAATAACACGTCCCCACACTTAAGCGGTTCATTGTCCCCAATGAATAATATATATAAATATGCAAAACTAACAAGATCCTAAAAGAAATACAAAAATAATAGGAGTCAAAAATTATACAAAGAAAGGTTAGAAATACTCCCCTAATGCATGAAGTCCCAGTTGAAAAATGTGGGAGAGTGTTCCTCCTCCAAAATCTTGGGTTGCCTCCCAAGAAGCGCTTTTTTTAAGGTCTTTATCTCGACCTTCTTATCAATGGACCTGGTGAATGGGTCGAAAGTGGAGCATCCACTTTCTCAACATATTTTCCCCCGTCTCTGCTGCAGGCTCATGAGGCGGAGCATCGCCTCCCTCTACGTCAAAACACTTAACCTCTTTCTTTTTTTTTTCTTTTTTTTTTAAACACAAAATAATAATACTACATATTCGCGTGGGTTGCCTCCCACGAAGCGCTTGTTTTACGTCAATAGCCTGACGTGAATCCTTTTTCATCCAGTCGCAAGAACGGTGAACGTCGACTCACGGTTCACCTTATTACCAACGTCATGCTTCAACCACTGACCATTAACCTTGAACGCTTCGTCCGGAAACTTATGGAAAATCTGTACTATATCATGCGGAAATGCTGATTTAACCGTGATAGGCTCCGACCACCTCGACTTACGCTTTCCTGGAAAAAATCTGAAGCGAGACTTGAAAAGCAGAACTAGCTGACCAGGCACAAATGAATGTTTCACCACCCCTCTTTCACGCCAGTCCTTAACCTTCTCCTTATATAGCCTGTTGCTCTTGTAGACTTTACCATACCTCAATTGATCCTGCAGTGATTGGAGTTTAAGTGTAGGAGCTTCTTCAATAGATGGTTTAAGTCACTCCTGAGAATTGTTCTGCTCTGCTAATCCAAAAGATTCGAATGGCGCATCAATTTTTCTTTTCCACGGAGGTGCATTCAACAACTGAAGTTGTTCTGCTCTTTCTTCGTCTTCGATATCAGAATCCCCTATCAAGACTCTCTCCACTGTATCTGACTTCCGCGGTTGTTCAATCTCTGTATTGACGACACAAATCGGCCATTTCCAATTTAAAGCACTCTTCTTCCTCAGTTGGAAATTTCATTGCCTTGAACACGTTAAAAGTGACCTTCTGATTTTGAACCCTCATTGTAAGCTCTCCTTTCTGCACATCGATCAAAGTTCGGCCTGTAGCTAAGAACAGTCTTCCCAAGATAATCGGAATCTTCTTGTCTTCTTCAAAGTCCAGAATAACAAAATCAGCAGGAAAAATGAGCTTCTCCACTTTAACCAAGACATCCTCTACTATACCTCTAGGATATGTGATAGACCTGTCGGCCAACTATAAGGACATAGTAGTAGGTTTAGGTTCAGGTAGCCCAAGTTGCATGAAGACAGACAACGGCATCAGATTAATACTAGCTCCCAAGTCACACAAGCACTTGTTGAAAGATAGATTGACAATTGTGCACGGTATGGTGAAACTCCCTGGATCCTTCAGTTTAGGAGGTAACTTTTGCTGTAGAATAGCACTACATTCTTCTTTTAAAGCAACGATTTCCAACTCCTCGAGTTTCAACTTCCGTGAGAGAATACCCTTCATGAACTTTGCGTAGCTCGGCATTTGTTCAAGAGCTTCCGCAAAAGGTATATTGATCTGCAACTTCTTGAAAACTTCCAGAAATTTAGCAAATTGCTTATCCAACTTCTGCTTTTGAAGACGTTTAGGGAATGGCGGAGGAGGATAGACTTCCTTGCTCTCTGTAGCTTGCTTCGGAATAGGTTTCTCAGTAGAATGGTCACTCTTCTCTGGATTGTCACCCAGCTGATCAGCTTTTTTTCCAATTTTTTTACTTTCTGGCAGAATGGAAGGGGCGGGCGCACTCCCTAGGGCGCGGGCGCGCTCCTCATTCTGCTGGATTTTCAAATTTTTTTCCGTTTTGCTCTGTTTCTGAGTTCTGATCATTCGTAACCTTCCCAGATCGCAAGGTAACTGCTTTTACATGTTCATTGACCTCTCTTTTACCTGGATTAGCTTCCGTATCACTAGGGAGAGTTCCATGTGGTCTATTCAACAAAGCATTGGCAATCTGACCGATTTGATTCTCTAGAGTCTGGATTGAAACAGCTTGGCTCTTGCACATTAGCCTCAACTCTTCCAATTCAGATTTTTCATTAGATGATTGCCCAGCATTGCCTTGAGATGGTTGTTGAAAACCTGGTGGTTGATATGGTTGCCTTGCAGCATACTGCTGCTGAAAACCAGAAGGGTTGAATGGCTTAGCTCCATATTGCTGACCTTGATACTGCTAATACGACTGTTGTGGTTGTTGCTGGCCACCCTGATTCTTACTCCAGCTGAAATTAGGATGGTTCCTGTTATTAGGATGATAGGTGTTAGGCACTGGCTGCTGTGGTATCTGGAAATTGCTCACAAACTGCGCCGATTCATTAGATATGGCACACTGATTCATGTCATGTGCACCTGCACATAGCTCACAAACACTAGCCACCTTCTGAACTCCATAGTTGGTCAAAGAATCTATCTTCATAGTCAGAGCCTTTAACTGAGCTGCTATTGCCGTAGCTGCATCCACTTCCAAAATTCCTGCTACTTTGCCTTGTGATAACCTCTGAGTTGGATTCTGGTATTCATTAGCAGCCATCATCTCAATTAGTTCATAAGCTTCCTCGTAGCTTTTAGCCCAAAGAGCTCCACCTGATGCCGCATCAAGCATTGTTCGAGATTGACCTCCCAGACCATTATAAAAACAATTAATCACCATCCATTCAGGCATTCCATGATGAGTACACTTCCTAAGTATCTCCTTGTAACGCTCCCAAGCTTCACATAAAGTTTCTCCGGAATGATGTGCAAACTGAGTAAGAGCATTCCTGATTTCTGCTGTTTTAGCCATCGGGAAGAATTTAGTGAGAAACTTCTGAGCAAGATCCTCCCATGTAGCAATAGAACCTGCTGGTAGAGAGTGCAACCAGCCCTTAGCTTTATCTCTCAAAGAAAATGGGAAAAGTCTCAATTTCACAGCATCTTTCGACACTCCGTTGAACTTCAAGGTGTCGCAAATATCGATGAAATCCCTAATATGCATATTGGGATATTCCATTGGAGCACCCCCAAACTGAACCGAATTCTGCACCATCTGAATCGTGCCAGGCTTAATTTCAAAAGTATTAGCTGCAATGGCTGGCCTGACAATGCTAGATTGAATGTCATTGATCTTAGGCTGAGAATAATCCTTCAAAGCCTTCGTTTCTGCTACTGGTTCTCCCATAACTAGATTCAATTCAAGTTCTTCTTTCCATGATTGAGAACGTGTTCGCATACACGCTCAATAGAGTATCTGAAACACACCAAACAAAGTAAAATTGATGAGAATAATCTGAGTCAGTGAACTTTAACGACCACTGATGACAAGCACATAAACTATATATATAACACCGAGTCCCCGGCAGCGGCGCCAAAAACTTGTTCGCACAAAATCACGCAAGCGTACGCGGTCACAAGTAATATATGAATAAGTAGAGTTCGTTCCCAGAGAGACTGGTTTACTATAGTTATGCACTTATGCAACAATGTATGGCTATTGTTCAATGCTAAGACAATATCAAATTTGAGTTGTGATTAACTAATTTAACTAAGCAAATTATCAAGACTAAGATTAACTAAGGAGTTTACTGTCGAATTACTTATAAGAATAAAACATGGGATCCTAACTTCATTAAATACTTCATTCAGAGTTTATGTCTTTAATCAATGTATGTGACGGTTGTGACAACTAATCGGACAACACGAAATCAGTACACGCTACCTTTCAATATACGTTTACCAAACCACTCAAACATCCACAAAAGAGATAGAAGTTGAGCAGACACCAATTATAATTATACCCTATATGTCTATAAGATTTGAAAACATAACGGTTTAACGAGCAAGTTATTCATTCAGATTACATAGGGCACGTAAGATGGTTAAAATTACCTACGAATCATGCATGACAAACATACATAAACCTATGCTAGCATGGCAAGTTCTAAACCTCTATATCCACTTTCGCAATCAATAGAGATTAACAAACAACTTAGATGTTAGCTACGCATCCAAGAAGAATAAGCACAACCAAACTAGGTTATCAATAAGTCATCACACACGAATCTTTAAAACAATTAACTACTAAAATCCATAGATAAATCCGTTAGAATCCCACGATAACGATTAGTTCATAATTGAACCGCACGTCATCATGGGATCTGATGAAAACATGATATTAAATATGTCTGGAATACTGAATAAAAGTACTAGGGTTTATGAAAAACAAACGAGAATCCAAAGTATCGCCTAATTAGAAGAATACAAAGATAAGTTGAAAACTAGATCTTCGTAATCAGTCATCTTCTAGTTCTCCTTAATGGTGGATAGATATATAGGTAGGTATATGGATATATGGATATATCTCTGTATATCCGTATCTCTCAGATCTGATGTTTATATATCCTCAAGTATTTTAATGCCTTGAGGAAAGTACAATTACGTTTCCTAAACTGATTCTGTTTTACAAGGAAAATTCGTAGCTGACTTTTCTTCAGTAATTCTGGGACGTTCTTGAAGTAATTTGATAATTGGACCACTTTAGAATAAAAGATATTTTTATTATCTTCGCGTGGGCTGTTAAATCGTCCAATTCTGACTTCTAGATCTCAAGATATGACCCAAACAGTGAATTATGTGCAGGCAGCCCAACAAATCCGAATTTTCTTCTAATAAATCTCCAAATTAAGCTCTTTATTCTCCAATCCTTCCAAGTTTAGGATTTCCTTGCATCCTACAATAAAACATTAAAATTTATTAAATAAATATCCAATTAACTGCAAAATATAATAAATATGAGGAATAAAATCATATAAAATATATATAAATATATACTCTATCAGTTATGAATATGAATTGACGCAGAGTATCTGAATCTAGTGTAAGGCTATTGTATAAATTTCATTTCTATTAAATACTATATTGTATAAGATTAGTTTATCTGGTATACTTCTTATCGAAGTTATATTAGTGTTATAGAATTTGTGCAAAGAGAATTGTTGTAAAGGAAGTTAAAGTTTGTAAAATTTTGGATTCTTGTTTCTAGCACTATAACCTAAAAGATCTTGGTATAGTTGGGGTCACAGATGTTATATTTGAATTGGTTTTTATTAAAAGGTTATTTAAATTGTGATTTCAGGTGATGACCAAATCCACTGACCCCGGATTTGGGGGCGTTACACCAGGTGTATGTAAGTGACTTGATCATGCAGTCATGGAGAGTTTTTAGGAAGTTAAGTTCAAATAAGTTAGTAGTAGAGATTGTTTAGGAGTTAGTTGGTTAGTAGTCCTATTTTCCAGAATCTTGTTTTCTTCATTCGTTTATATATTGTAATGCTTCAATGAATAAAGGGATGTCTTTTGGCAAACTCAAGTTGTTTTTACAGATTCATATCAAACAATTATATATATTTATACAACATTTGCTATCAAAGCAACCAGGTGTGCGTGAGTTTTAGTGAGGACATCAGGTATGGATATAAACAAGGCAAAAGGAAGGTCGTTTGGGCTGACTTACCCAATACTGGCCAGAAGCAATTACACACCTTGGTCACTTAAGATGAAGGTATTCATGCAAGCTCAAGGAGTGTGGGTTGCCGTTGAACCTTCAGAGAGATAAGATTGCTTTGGCCATGGTGTATCAGGGTATACCTGAAGACATTTTACTCTCAATTGCGGAAAAGAAGACGGCTAAAGAGGCTTGGGATGCAATAAAAACACTTTGTTAAGGAGCTGATAGAGTGAAGAAATCACGGATCCAAACTCTAATGTCTGAATTCAAAGCATTAAGCATGAAAGATTCAGAGCACCTTGATGATTTTTACATGAAATTAAATGGGCTAGTCACGAATATATGTGCACTAGGTGAAGAGATGCAAGAGTCATATGTGGTTAAAAAATTGTTGCGCGCAGTGCTTACTAGATTTTTGCAAATTACGTCGACAATGGAACAATTCGGCAATCTCGAGGCAATGACAGTGGAGGAGGCCATGGGGTCGTTGAAGGCACATGATGAAAGAATCAAAGGGAAAGATGGTTCGACTGAAAGTAAATTGATGTTAACCGAGGAGGAGTGGCAGAAGAGGGAAGCTAATGAAGGAAAGTTACTGTTCACACGAGAAGAATGGCTGAAACGCAGCAACAAAGGAGTAACAGATGGACAATCATCAGGCTTCAAAAGTCGAGTGATTCGAGACAAGAGCAGAGTACGCTGTTTCAATTGTAGTGCATATGGGCATTTTGCTGCCGAATGTCGAAAGCCAAAACGTAGTAAGGAACAAAGGCAAGAAGTGAATTTGGCACAACTAGATGATGATGAACCAACCCTACTCTTGGCTAAGCATGACCCAGATCGTTCAAACATGTTACTCCTTGATGAAAGGGATGTTAGGCCACATCTGACAGCAAATGGTGAGAGTAAACAATAAGAGTCCAACCTATGGTATCTCGATAATGGTGCAAGTAATCACATGACTGGGCAAAAATCTAAATTCAACACTCTTGATGAAAGAGTTCTAGGATGAGTAAAATTTGGTGATGCATCAACTGTTGAAATCAAAGGAAAAAGTTCAATCATTCTCAAATGCAAGGATGGAAAGGAACGCATTCTTAACTAGGTATATTTTATTCCAAACCTTCGTAGTAATATTATAAGTATTGGCCAATTAGCAGAAGAAGGAAAGAAAGTTGTGATTAGAGGATATTTCCTTTGGGTATATGATAAAGAAGAGAAATTGTTGATGAAAATTAAAAGGTCTCAAAATCGGTTGTATAAATTGTTGATTGAGTCTGGAAATACAGAGTGTTTACTGTCCAGGTCAGATGATGTTGCAAAACTGTGGCATGCCCGGTTAGGCCACATTAATTATCAAGCTTTGAATATGATGTTCAAAGAAGGAATGGTCAGATGTTTGCCTAAGGTTGTACAACCAAAGGATCTATGGTCAGATGTTTCTTGATCGGGAACTAGTCTCATTAACGGAGTTGTATTTTACTAGATTTTGGTAAAAAGATCGTATTAAAAAAGTTTCTAATTTTTTAATTATTTTTGTATATTACTAAAATAATTAAATATTAACATCGGTGCGATTGGATGATTAAAAAATTAAATTTATTTTATTTAAATTTTTTATAATAAACTTTAATTTTTTACAACACAAATGAAATTTATTTTTATTTTTGTCCCTCACTTCATCACCAAACTCAAATTTTGTTAAAATTTTCGTAGTCTTACTCCCCCTTAACCAATAATTCATTTCCCTCTTAAAGGAAAATTTCACCAAATTTCACCCCCTTTCACTTTCCCCCATTCTTAACAAACAGACTCGAATTAATACATACATTTTTCACCCCACAGACACTATCTGTATCTCATATCTCTCTCCCCCAAGATCTAAACACTCATCTCTGTCCCCCAACCTTCTCTAAACACTCATCTCTCTCTACAACCTCTCTGGATCCCTCCACTCACTGTCTTTTATTTATGGTTTATTTGATTTGTGACTTCTCCAATTGAGGGCTTCTTTGGTTTGGGACTTTTTCGATTTACGGCTTCTTCAATTTGGGGTTCAATTTTAGATCTTCTTCAGTTTTAGGGTATGACTAATTGGTTTAATTAGTCACTTTTTGTTGCAGGTGTTCGATTTAGGTTTATAGCTTATTTGGATTAAGGGCTTCATCGATTTGGGCTGGTTCAAGTTTAGGTTTACTGTATTCAGTTGTAGTTTCAGAGCTTTAATTTTGAATCAACAAGTTAAGGTAATTGAGTTTTCTCTCTAACATATTTCATTATTTGGTTCCTTATGTTGTTTTGTTGCTTTCTTGAAACTTGTTCAACACTTTAGTATTTGTAATTCTTGAGTGTTTTGTTGTTCTTGAGCTGGGGTTCTAATATGCATAGTTCAATTTTTTATTTTGACTTGAAATATGTGTGTTTATGTATGAAGATTGTATATTTATTGTTTGTTTCTATGTAGCACATAGCTTTAATAATGATGCTATGATCATGGAGTATATTGGAAATGAATCTTGCTTAGAGGGTACTGGTGAGGAAAACATTGTTGATGCATCTCAAATCAACTATATTGGAAGCGAAATGTTTTCAGCATCTATCTCAATTTTAAAATTTTGAGAAAACACATGAAGATAGAAGTGGAGTAGATATTCTGACCAGCAAGTCTCATGTCAAAACATCACACCAGCAAGTACATCAATGTAAGTGTGTTTTAACAAGCTTGTACATGCCTTCCAACTTCATTGCTTGTTGGTTGCTTCTGATACTCGTAAAGATTCTAATGTGCTTTCTTTTTACAGCAAGAAACAACCTGAAAGGGATACAAAACCTAATTGTACTAAAATACCAGAGCATGCTGCTGTTCCATTCTCCAATGTTGTTGCTGGTACCACGGAGGTAGCAAAATTATTTGTTTTTCAGTTATCATCTGTTTGCATAGTTTAGTATGTTAGTACATGCAAAATGTAGCCTGCTCCTTTTTTGTTTCTCAATTTAAGAATATGTTAGTACATATTTTAGTACATGCATATTTTAGTTGAACATGATTTTCTATTTCAATTAGGTTTTGAATAAGGTCTGTGAAACATAAGAATACAATTGAATATTTGCACGAAGCGGATTTTACAAATTCGATAAGAAATTGGAAAAGTTATGGCTATTGTCATGTTCTATTTACTTCTGTCTTCGTTAAAACTTTTTAATATATTTGTTTTATGTTGCCCAGTAATAAAAAATTGTAGAAGGGGGGTTGAATACAATTGTATAAGATTCTCGACTTAATAAATTATGTATCACAAATATGAAAGAATAATAACAGCTTTATTAAATCTGATATAAAACTGTTACAAACTCTCTCAAGAAATTCTGATGTTCTTGAGAGCTTCTAGGTTACAAAGATACTCGTGTATGATATAAATCGAAACCTAAAACTGTGTTTATATACTACACAGCTTCTCTATCAATTACAAGATAAGTCCTAATCAATAACAAAGATTGAAACATATCCTAAATCGATAGCTGCATTCCTACAGACCAGGAACCGACAGAATAATCTTCCTTATTTAACTAGACTCCAAATATAACTCGAAATAGAATTCCTGATCAGCTTCCAGTCCTGATGATCAATCCTGATCCCAGTCCTGATATTCATCTTGATCCTTACGATCATGCAATCCTGATAGCTATGCATTACTGATGACGTCAGCAATCCTGATCAGTTGAGTCTAGATCCTGACGATCATTGAATCCTGATCTAACAATCTCCCCCAATCTCATACTTTGTGAAATAAAGTATAGATTCCTAGATTCAATGATGTCAAAAACATATTCACAAAATGTACAAGTATTTACAGCAGCAACCTATCTGTTTAAATTCTTTGATAGAACATATTCATCTTCAAGAAGTTGGATAACAAATTTTCTTCTTTTTCTTCAAGAATTTGAATCAGTCTTTCCTTAAGATTTTTGAGTTCTTCATCTTCCTCATTAATCTGATAGATAGCTGCTCTGAGATTTTGTCTGGAGCTTCTTTGTAGACTGTGGTCTTCAAGCAAAAGATAAGCAATTTCCTTCCCATCAGGATTGAGAGTAAGTTGAGTCATGCTAAAAGCCACTTCTTTAACATCAGTGCCCCTTTGCATTTCCACATCTTGACCTCTTTGATTTAAGTACATGGGAATATAATTACCATTGAAATTTATGTTTCCATCCAGTCTTCTTCTTATTGTTGACAAGATCATGTCACTCCACACTTTGCACACTTTATTCTTCCATCTTAACAGATAATGAACATGTTTCAGTTCCTGTGTAGTTTTCATTAGCAGATCTTGAATGGACAGAATCTTCACACTACCATCTTTCATGAAGTACATAAGCTTTTCTTTCTTTTCAATACCATCATGACAATCTATAACTATATCAACAACTAATAAATTGTTCAGGTTTTCAGAAGTTAAAGTACCTCCAATTTCAGTCAAGGTGTAAGGATCAACATAAGACATATTCAGATATTCAGCATCCCTGTGTCCAATACCTCCTCTTGAATTACTTGTCAATTGCTTAAGATTTGAAAACATTCGTAGCCAGAGTGCTTTTGATCTAACTATATCAGATAAATCAACAACACTTGAAGCACTTGTTATAATTCCTCCATTCTAAAAATTGATAGGTGTGTTACACCTCAGTGTACTTATGTGATTCCACTTCTTATCTTTCTCTTTTTCAAAACCATAGCTTCTTTCTAGTAAAGATTCTCGTCTGCTTGGATTTCTCCACAACTTTCTGTTTGAGAGTTTAAGCCTTTGTACATAGAGATTGAAATCTCTATTTGTTCTTCCTGTGATTTCTCTTCTTCTGGCTTCTTCTTCTTCATCCACTTCCTTGTTGTGAGAATGAACCACAGTAGATAAGATTAGCAAATCAATCTCTTGCAGAATTTCAGATTCATCAGGATCTTGAACATTGTCAGGAACAATATCAGGATTAGAATCTTTGATTTGATTTGTATTGAAGAGAATTAATTGTCTTGGTCTTCTTTTCAATTCAGGTTCTTCTTCAATAAACTCCTTATCTTCCTTCTCAATGATATCCTTGATAACAGGATCTATTAGATTTTGAGAAGCTTCAGGAATTTCTTCAATTAATAAACCTCTAGACCTTGTCTGTCTAGGCAATGTTTGAGTTGAAGAACCTCTTCTACCTCTTCTAGCACCTCTCCTACCTCTGCCTCCTCTTCCTCTAGCAGGAACATGGTTATTAAAGATTTCCATCATTTATCTCTGTTGACTTAAGAATTCTTCATGTGAGAGATCAGGATATTCTTCACTTGCTGTAGAGAGTGCTTTCCTTGCAAATAATTGTTGAACTCTTTTATCAGTGTGATAGAGAGTAATAATTCTACCGTCTTTTGTAGTGAACTTCTGGAATAGATTTGATGCATCTTCAGGATTATCAATAAGCACATCTTCATCACCTTTAGGAATTGTAGCAAGAGTTTGTTCGTGACCAGGCATCAGGATTTGATTACCTGTCAGGATTTGTTCTTCCGTCAGGATCTGAGATTGCACTAATGTCCTCACTGTCCTTACTCCAGAATCAGAAACATGAGTTGACTGCGTTGTTTGACTTTGAGAAGTTTGAATTGTCTTCATAACAGCAGCATCAGAGGTTTCTCCTTGTAGAACTTTGTCACCACCATCATTTCCAGTATCATCATCATTATTCCGCAATACTAGATCAGGTGTACATTTTGTCTGACTTACCTTCTCCCCCTTTTTGACATCAGTATTTGACAATATATTCAAAATTAAGGCAAGAGAAGTTTGAATGTCAGTTACCTTTGTATCAAGAGAATCAATCTTGTTGTTGATTGAAGACTGTTCAATAATGATTGACTTAACTTGGGATTCCACTACCCTGAGTTGAAGAGCAGTAGGCACCTTTGTAAAGCTCTGAGAAATATCAGTCCTCACTTTGTCAGTAGAATCTTTGACAGAATCTATTTCATGTTTCAGGCTTTTGGATAACAGAGTAGTAGCCTTCAAATGATTATTCAAATCTTCATTCTGAATCAACTTAGCAGCATTATAAGCATGATCCAATGCATAGGGATAGCTTACAGAATCATGGGACTTGTACCATTCATTTTCCCATTATTGCATTTTCAGCTGCTCAGCAGGATCAATCTCAGAAGGAACAGAAAAGTCATGTCTTAAGTCCTTTCCAGTAGTAGCCTTGCCAGCCATGAATGTGCTTGATGAACCATAGTTAGTTCCAAGACTAGATTTTATAACTCTGGCAAGCTGATCCTTCTCTTCATTATTATCATCATCACTATCATCACTATCATCAGCATCAGTATCATGAGTAACGTCAGGATCAGGAATAGCAATACCTTTCAGTTTATCCTATGAATCTGTGATAGGATGGTTCATTGGTCGTGATCTTAGTGGTTGTATAAGAATTGGCTCAACATCAGGAGCACCACTAGCGTCAGGAGCAACACCGTCAGGATTTGATAAGCTTGCATCAGTATTTGCTACCAATGGTTCTTGTGGAGCCTGAGGTTCAGAAGCTGCTTTAACACTTTGAGTTAAAGGTTCTTGTGTACTTCCCTCAGTGACAGTGTCCTCGACCAATCTTTCACCAGAAGTTGTAGCTTTGCCTGCATCTTCACTTTGAGAAGATGGTTCTTGTGTGGCTGGAATGTTGATGTCTTCATTCTCCCTTTGAGAAAATGGTTCTTGTTTGACCATTCCAATAGCTAGGCCTTCACCCAAACTTTGATTGAGTGGTTCTTGTGTGGCAGGATCTTCAGTTTTAGCTGCTGAACCACTTTGAGATTCAGGTTCTTGTGAGCTTGATCTTTTCAGCTTCTTGAGTCTCTTGAAAACTATCTCTGCTGCTTTCCTCTTCTTTTCCAAGGGATGTGAAAATCCAAGCTTTGAAGCAGTCTCAGTAACCTTCTCCCATGAAATTTCAACAATCTTTGCAGTTGGAGAGGCTTTTGATGGAGAGTCTGAGATAGAGACAATTTTTGGTTGTGCATCAGGAATACCAACATCAGGATTTGGTTGAGCATCAGGAATAGATGACTCATCAGGAATATCAGTATCCTTCATTTGCACCTTCAAAGGAATATGATACCTGCTTTTTGACAATATCCTTTTCTTCTGTGGCTTTGATGAAGGTGCCACAGCTTCAGCAGCAGTATCGGCAACTTCCTTGATTATCTTAAATTTGGAGGAAATTGGCATGTCATCTTCAGAATCAGAATCATCCCTTAATATCAATTTTCTCTTCACAGAAACAGCCTCAGTCACCTTCTCAACTTTTTTCTGAACCAGGACCCCTTGTACACCCCCTTGTTTCTTCTTTTTAGTGAGTGCTGTAGAGGAAAAATCCTTTGAACCTGATTGCCTTCCAGACACATCAGTTCTAGCTGATTTCTTTGATTTTACAACTAAAGTCTTTTGAGAGACAGTAGAGGTGGCTGTTAATTGTTTAGACTGTTTAGGTGGCATGCTTGTGTCAGGAACAAGGTGTGATGGACCTTGCCCCATAGCATTAGAAAGTAATCCATAACAAGTAGGCATTTTCTGATGTAAGAAAAACCTGACCTCATCAGGAATAAAGGCATTGCCAATAAAACCATTTGTTCTATCAGGATTAAAAATAATGCGAAATGAAGTGAAAATAAAATTTCATTTAAGAAAGTAAAATTTATTTCAATAACCCTGAAAAATGTTTTTCTTTTTAAAAAAAATCACCAAATTAATGGTGTAGAACCCAGTGAAACATTCTTACCATTTAACAAGGCAAAATAGTCATTGAAAACTGAACCGTCGCCTCGAAAATGAGCAAATGACCTGCAGTCTTAACAAATAATATCTATAAAAGAAAAGAGAATGTTAAACAGTATTATCATTTATCATCAAAAATACAAAAACCCTCTCCACAGAGAAAAAGTCTTACGCAAACCTTTCATATTCTTCTTTTCTCCATGGCTGCTAACAATCAACAAAACGACTTACCAGTAGAAGAACTTGATTTAATTTGGCAAGAGATGCAGGAGGCTCTTGATGAAATAGCCGAGCATGAAGAACCACAACCTGTTCCTGACCCTCAGGAACATGACGCCTTTGTGAATGCAATGGCGGATGTGCTTCTTCATAACTTCCATCAGGCTAACCCTGATTGGAATCCGCTTGAAAATCTTATCATTGTCGATGAAGACGACGAAGATGAAGATGATGATGACGCTGAGGAGCTCGAGCGAGAGCTTGAGAGAAGAAAGAAGATCCTTGATGTTTGTATGTCATGCAAGGTGGAGGCATGGAAGAGTCCCGGTGGTCACGGTGACGATCCGCATTCAAGTGCATCAGCTCCTCTTCTTGTCCTTTAAGGATGGAACAAGAGAACCCTAGATGGATCTTGGTGGACAACTCCCTTCCAATCCTGACGGACTGTGAAGCTGCTCAAGGAGTTTTTGCCTGGTTATGATCCATCGAACATGGGCATTCCTGCTTATCAGCATAGAGAAATAGACTAGAAAAAAATGTAATTTCCTTTTCATTTGTAAAAATCTTCAAGTATCAATGAAAGTGATCTTATTTCTCCATTATTCATCTCTTTGTTTTCCTGTACAACTTGTTAGCAACATTGCATTTGACATTTAAAATGATGAATAGTAATCCCCAAAAAAAAAATGAATTGAGATTGAAAAGTAAAACTTAATACTTAATCAGAGACTAAGTATAACTTTTATTTTCCAGAGAATACCAGCAATGTTGATGTCAAATTGTCTTAGAACCTCTGGTTTTCACACCAGCTTCAGTACATGTTCATCGGGATTGACCAGTTGACCTCCTGTCAGGATTGAATCCTATCAGGATTTGATCAAAATTACATACCTTTCTGAATGACCATCAGGATTTGACAGTCATCAGGATTTCTTCTCTATACCCCACTAAACTCCAGGCCCCCGATCTAATAACAAATTTATAATTTATAATTAACATAAATTGTTCCTTAAATTTATTAACACTTAACCGAAGATAAAGTTTATACTAATCTGGACTTGCATTGCTCTGCTTACAAGCTACTTTACTGACTTTAACTCCACAGACCACAATCATGACATTCCTAAGTATAAGACTTTTACCAAGTCAATCAACATATGCATGTACTATGTAAATTAATTAAAGAAGCAATACATACAAATAACTGGTAATCCAAACTCACAGCAACTCAGTTAACATGTTCACCACTTTGAATCATTGCCCATATAGATATTTAATTACAAAACCAATGCAAATAATGTTAGTACACTACATTTCGGATTAAAAATTTCAATGGAAACTAATACTCATAAATTCAATTAATAATACAATCCGTAAATATGGCCAGAAATCGATAAATGTATCTCACAAAAATATTATATGAATAATCTAACCAACTTAAATTGTCCAGGAAACTTATCATACTAAAGTTATTATATATAAAGCAAATAAGAGCTCACAATGCATAATATGATTTAATAATACAAATTAACATGTTAATTAAAATTAAATCATCATCTGGACAAAATAGATCAAAAAACAATTGGCAAGATATATGTATAATTAATTATCATGCTGCATAATTAGGACCATTAACACTTATATAATATAAAATTTGAAAATAACATAATCATACATATCAAAACTAAACCCTCATATAATTATAGTACAAAACTTGACTACACGTAAAGGAACAGAGGACACCAAACTCAACTTCTTATTGCATTTGTTGTTGTTAGATAAAATATACAAAGAGAAACGCGATAAATACAATATGTATGGGTGTAGATAGGGTACATAAAGCAAAGGTGCAAATGTTAAAGGCTGATTTTGAGTCACTAACAATGAAGGAGACATATCAGTTAGATAATTTTTACATCCATACTCGATTTCATAAATACAGATAGAATTCTGCGGAAAGTCGTATTGGATGAAAGTCGTATGTACGGCCATTCACCGGGGCTTCGGTCGCCGGCTCCCTTGTCTTCAGGTCACCAACTTTCTTGACCTTCCGACATTAGGCAGGCATCAGCCCCCATACATGGTCTTACGACTTTACGGAGACATGTGTTTTTGGTAAACAGTCGCTCGGGCTGATCATCCTCTCGGACCAGCTACTGATCATTTCCTTGGTAAGCTATTGCCTCACCAACTAGCTAGTCAGAAAGAGACAAGACCCGCATCGAAGATTGAATTTTATGTAGCAACTCGGACTCAAACCGAGATGATGTCGCACGGCTTCCTAAGAGCAGCGTGTCTACCGATTATAGAAACCCCTGAAATGTGTTGAGGCGCAGCAGTTGACTGGATGACCTAGATAATATTCCAAACCTGGCCTATTTTAGCTTAATAAGTGCTAATCTGGGGCCTACATGAGTTCGTATCATTGAGGTTGACTAATCTGGCTAGCATTGAACTTGGTAAAATGAAATGGTTGAATAATTGAAAAATGAGATTATTCAGGAATACGCATTAAATGCTGAGATTATGCATTGAATTTCTGGTAGTAGATCCATAATCAAAAAAGTTTTTATGATTATTCCAGAAGAAATGAAACAAAAGATACGCTCCCCCGCCATCTGACCAAAGCTTCACGACTTATTTACAATTATAGCCTCAACGAAGGTAGGTCGACTAAGCCTAAGCCGAAGGAAGAGCAAAAGGAAGGTTGGGTGCTTGTGGGGCGAGGCCGCCCAGCCTCGAATAGGAGGGGGCTTAGCTCTGGGTCCCCCAAGAGCTTCTTCCACTTCGCAGAGGTTATATAGAAGGCGTATTTGGTATTTGGATATTATTTGTATCAATGATTTGGCCAGTTATTAATTGAATGATTCATTAGGAGATCATGGAATCAAATGAAATACGAACAACCGTGCTGGTCAGATCTATTTCTCGATGGGGGCAGGGAAGGGATATAACTCAGCGGTAGAGTGTCACCTTGACATAGTGGAAGTCATCAGTTCGAGCTTGATTATCCCTAAACCCAATGTGAGTTTTTGGATTTTGATTTGCTCCCACGCCGTGATTGAACGAGAATGGATAAGAGGCTCGTGAAAAATTTGTGAGAATTTAATATCCAAGTAGTATTAGAGGGTTTAGACAAACCAGCAGCGCTAAAAAAATTCCACAACATCTCAATTTGTTTTGTTTTTTTAACTGAGTTAAAATCCAGGATTTTGCCCGTTTTCTAGAATAACTTTATTAATGTCGTGAGGCCGCCACCCTGTGGGCCTGTTAGACTATACTAACCCATAACAGCCAGGGAGAGGCTTTCATCGATTTTGTCCGGATCCTCCTTTTCTTCCGAAAAAAGGGAAGGAGAAGGATCTTCTTCGGCTGCCCAGTTCCATCTCCCATGCTTGCCTAGATCTCTGCTTTCCCGCGTAGTCGTCCGTCGGTCAAACCAACGATTTTATTCTCACAAAGTAATAGATAGATCTTTTTCTAGTTAGACTTCTATCAATGCAATGAAAGAACCATCCCTTCCTATTTGTTTGTCCTGGTCAGATAGAAACACAATTCTACCACAAAGAACCCTCAGGTTGAGGAAGAGTTACGGGACATAAAACAAAAAATACGCTGATGGGGGTCGAGCATACTATGTGTAATGAAAAGACCCACACCCAACTTACTTCACCGTCGAGAAACGAAAGAAGACTTTCATCTCCAAGCTTCACTCAAACGTAGCTCCCTTCTTTTTGGGTGTGAAGCAGTTTCAAACCAAATTACCCAACAAACATTAGCTCCAAGAATTTCTGGGGGCACTAGCACGAGCAAAAATGGTTGAAAAGTCTACTGTTTGAAAGAGAGTAAAACAGCCCAAAATCCCAGGAGCTAATCCAAAATTACCTACTCGATCCTTCTCCGAGCTCAGATTATGGAAGAAGGAGAAGAAGGAACCGAGAAGACGGTATCAGCAACAACAGGTTTTATTACGGGGCAGCTCATGATGTTCATATCGATCTATTATGTGCCTCTACATCTAGCATTGGGTAGACCTCATACAATAATTGTACTAGCTCTACCGTATCTTTTGTTTCATTTTTTCTGGAATAATCACAAGAAATGTCAAGCCCAGAATTTGCCAAAACTATTCTAGTGAGCCCTCGTCAGGATCTGCTTCTCAAACCCATTAAACTCAGGGGGAGTTTCTCTAAGTCAAGGATCAACCTCACATGATCATGATAATGAGAATGATGCTGCATCTTCAAGACCTAAACCTGCTACGAGAAGAAAATGGACAAGGGATCACCCATTTGAACTGATCATTGGTGATGGTTCTCCAAATGTCCAAACTAGAAGAGCTACTCAGGATGAATGTCTATACATCAGCTTTCTTTCTCAAGAAGAACCAAAGAAAGTTGAGGATGTTCTTCTAGATCCAGATTGGGTTTTAGCCGTGCAAGAAGAACTAAACCAATTTGAAAGAAACAAAGTATGGAAGCTGGTACCCAAACCTAAGGACAGAAGTGTTATAGGTACAAAGTGGGTATTCAGGAATAAGATGGATGAAAATGGCATAGTCACAAGGAACAAAGCTAGATTGGTTGCTAAGGGGTATTCTCAAGAAGAAGGAATAGATTATGATGAAACATTTGCCCCTGTTGCTAGACTGGAAGCAATAAGGATATTTCTAGCCTATGTAGCCCATGTCAATTTCAAAGTCTATCAAATGGATGTCAAGAGTGCCTTTTTGAATGGGGAATTGGAAGAGGAGGTATATGTCAGTCAGCCTCCTGGTTTTGAAGATCCAGATTATCCAGAATTTGTCTACTTCCTACTCAAGGCACTCTATGGACTGAAGCAAGCACCTAGAGCCTGGTTGCAAGATTGACAGAAAAAGTAATACAGGCACCTGTCAATTTCTAGGAAACAAGCTTGTCTCATGGTTCAGTAAGAAGCAAAATTTTGTCTCTACCTCTACAGCTGAGACAGAATACATTGCTGCTGAAAGTTGTTGTGCACAGATATTGTGGATGAAAAATCAACTAATAGACTATGGTCTGATAGTCAATAAGATTCCAATATTCTGTGACAACACTAGTGCAATTGCTATAACTGAGAATCCAGTGCAACACTCAAGAACCAAGCAAATTGACATAAAGTATCACTTCATCAGGGAACATGTGATGAATGGTACTGTGGAACTTCATTTTGTTCCAAGTGAGCAGCAAATTGCAGATATTTTTACCAAGCCACTTGATGAATCAACATTCTCTAGGTTGGTAAGTGAGCTAGGTATGCTTAACTTCTCTTAATCTATTTAAAATGTCTGATAATTTGATATGCAGCCAGTGTCAAAATGATTTTCATAAGAATTAAAACTCTCTGAAAAAGAAGAATTTTGCCAAGTCAAAAATTCTCCCTCTACGGATACCTTCATCCGTTGATGGTCGTTTCTGACACTGGATTTTTCTTTTTCTACGGATATAGTTTTACACCTCTACGGATATCAAATCCCTAGGTAGAATTCTATCCGTAGATATTTTAGTTTAATCGTGACCGTTAAAGTCACAATCTTATCAGTAGTTACCTGCGTACAGTACGTGTGAGTAATTACGGTAAATTCGTGACTTTAGTTTTCACTTCATTATCTTTGAACAGTTACTTTCTTGCCAAATCAGATAATATCACACTGTGATCAGGTTCATTCAGAACTGCAGGCTCTCCAAAGTTATGCTCGAAGCCCCCACTCTTTATTTTGAGGTAATTGAAGCTATCTGGGAATCGACAGTTTTTGATTCTGTGAATGGTACAATTACTTTTGTTCTTCAAGGTAAGGAACATGTGATTAATGGTGATGTCATTTCTGCTTTTTTGAATTTACCTGATAACAGTAAGTTGGAAAAGCATAGTGATACTGATATAGTTAACATGCTGAATATGATTAACTATGCTTTACCTACTGATAATCTGAGTAAAATTCAAAGAAAAGAAATGGTCAAAGAATGGAGCTTTTTCTTTGATGTCATTCTAAAGGTGTTTTCTGGTAAGATTAGCAATTATGATGCTGTTATTTCTTCCATGCTAGATATTGCTTTCATGCTTCTTAATGATAGCTTCTTCAACCTAGGATCTCTGATTCTTTTTGAATTAGGTGATAAGTTAGGAAACAAGGCATCTAGGAGTAAGAATATCTATTATGCTAGATTCTTTATGATGCTAGCTAACCATGTAGAAAGCAACCTGGTGATCCAATTCCCTGTAAACTCCAAGGAGTGTTGGGTTCAGAATAAGAGAGTCCTTGATGACTTGAATAGACTGAGCCACAATAGGGAAGTTCCATTGGTATATCCACCAATTGTCATTGTAGCTCAAAAGGCACAGGTGAGTCAGGTAATCTCCTCAACTGTTCCTACCTCTGTTGTTGTTTCTTTGATTCCAAGTATCACAATGGAGACTGGAACTGTCCAACAGTCTCCTACCCATGTGGTCACAACCATTCTTCCCAAATCAAAATCTAGAAAGCAAACCTCAGGTGCTTCTGAAAAGGCATCTGTTGCAAAAACCTACCAAAACCCTTGAGGGGAGTGTGAAGGAGGTAGTGAGAGGTGAGGGAAGGGGTTAACATCAAAGAAACCCCAAGAACAAGGAGGGTGAGATAAGTGTGTCCCAGCCTAGCCACCCTGTATCTTCTCAAAAGGATGCAGTGGTTGAAAAGGAAAATATCACATCCCTAGTGGCATTCTCCCAAAAGGATGTTACTATTGAAAAGAGTCCCCAACCAGGGACACAGAACAAGAGGGATAGGGACACAAGCAGCCCCACAGATACAACCATGGCCTATTCAAGGAGAAAAAGGTCTAAACCATCTGGGGTTACACAGGGATCACACACAGTGTCAGTGACACCATCTCAAATTTAGTTTGATGTGGCTCTAGTAAATGTGGAGTCACAGCCCTCTTCTCTAATCATTCAAACTGAAACAGAAGCACCAAGCTCACCCACTCTCTCTCTGGATGTGGATATGATTCACACATCACTTCCTGATTCTCCATCTTTAACCTTCTTGGAGAAGCCCCACTCTGAAATTGGTGATCATCATCTTATTGATGATTTGTTTGATCACCAATCTATCATTTCTCAGACTCTGGCTAAATCTGTGGCTTCAAATCTCAAATCAATCTCCACAGATTTCACCTTAGTCTCCATTTCGAGAGCAACTTCTTTTCCTTCATCTACGGATATCTCTCATCCGTTGACAAGTGTTTGTACGTCTACGGATATGCCCAAACTAGTTATCCGTTGACATCCATTTCTACTGCCTCTACGGATACTCCTTCCACACTTGCACTTCAAACTTCAAGTATTTCTACTTCAAGTATTTCTACTTCAAGTATGGATGAGTTAGCAGTAGTTCAAACACTTCTAGGATTGAGGGAAGGGAGTGAAGCAACTGAGAGTGAGAGGTTGGTTTACAACCAGGCAAAAGGAGAGGAAGAGCAAGAGAGACAGACTATTTCTTCCAGTCTGGTAAAAGTGAGCAATGAGAGTTCCACCTTAGTAGGTGATGGTGAGGGTGTGAGAGGTGTGAGCCAGGGGGAGCCCCTGATGCAAGAAAAGAGAGAAAATGAGAGAAAAGCAGGTACAGGAGATATAAGGATGGAAGACTCAGCCATTGCAAGTGAGTCAATGGATGTCAGTGATGCAGACAGGGAAAGACTGTACCAACTTGAATATCAAAATATGTTGGAACAAGTCAACCTGAATGCTGAGACATTTACTTATCCTGATCCAGCCTATCAAGTTTTGGCTGGACAGGGCAATGTGGAGGCAAAAAGGATGTTGAATTTAGTACACACAACTGAATCAATGTCTAGGGCAAAGGAAGCCATTCAAAATCTGCCTCCAGGAGCTGGTGAAGATTTCAGCTATGATGAAGACAGTGATGATTCTGAGAGTGGTGAAGGAGGAGATGAAGGCCCTTCTACTCTTCAAGAGATGCCTACTTGGTTGTTCTCCAACTCCTATGATCACAATGCCACCAAGTCAGTCATTCTCAGGAATCATCAAAGGGCACATGATGAAGCTAAAACATCAAATTCACAGCATGCCACCACAGTTCAGAACTTTGTGGCATCACTTTATCTTCATCAAGCCCACATCCTGCAACAAAGAGCCAGCACTGATGATATCAAGAACCATCTGGATGGGGTGAAGGATGCTTTGGCAAGACGAATTGATGATGTTGCACCTTCCACATCTCAAAGATGCAAGCAAGACACCTTCTTGGCTAACCAAAATCTACAGACTCAGCTTCTGCAATAGTTGCTGCAGTCAACTGCTGTCACTACGCCATAAGTGCTCATAGGCAATGCTTTTTTACAGTTGATATAGGCCCAAGTAGTGTTGCCAAACTTAAATGATTACAGATGCAACATACTTCTGCAGGCGAAAAATCAAAGCAGCGGGAGGAAAAATGAAGTAGCGGGAGAAGAAGAATATCCAGCAGGAGGAGACGGTTGGAGTCCTAGAAATTGTAGAGAATAGCTAAAACGATAACAAAAGGTTGGAGTACTATCACGTCCCAAAGGTTGGAGATAATTATTAGGATAATTATCGAGAGTTGTGTAGGAGAGCACTGAGCGGGTGATGAAAAGTTGAAAACAAAAGGAGCAAAATTATGAACGGGATCTTAGCAGGTGTCTTTCTTTTTCATCAGTGTTGTCTTAAAATGATTTTAAATTTTTTAATTAAAATTTTAATTTTTTAATAATAATAATATAATATGTATTTGTAATAAATATTTGTAATACAAATTAAAATTTCTAAAAATTTAAAATCTATGATATATCAAAGTTTTGTATTTTTCTAATAATATTTGTATTTTTTTATAATATTCAACAAAATAACTATAATTTTTTTTTATATATTTAATTAATTATAAAATAAAAAATGTGATATTTATTTATATTAAATATACGTTAAATAGGTATATATTTATAATATATTATATATCAAACTCGAAAAGTAAGCAACATAAGAAAATTTAAATTTCATTTTCTTGGAAATATATATTTAGCTTTAATAATTATAAAAATTTAAATCTAATGCAACACCATGAAATATGCGTTGCACCTTGAAACGCCACTAATCCCATGCAACACCAAATGTATGTCTATTGCAACACTATTTGAGCAGCGTTGCAAAAGACCAAACATGAGCAGAGCTATTGAAACGCTTTGGTGGCAACGCTCACTAAAAGCATTGCGTATGCTCACTTATGGCGTAGTGTGTCACTCAAACCCTTGATGATAACAAAAAGGGGGAGAATTCAAGTAAGGGGGAGAGTGCATTAGTGGTTACAACTCAAGGTGTGCCATCAAGTCAAGGGGAGTCACCTCAAATCATAGCTAATCCGAGTGAGTTTCAACTCACAAAGGTGGTCTCTCCTCGAGCTGAGGATGTCCAAATGTTTCTCAATTCTGAAAAGCTGATCAAAGAATCCATCTTCCAGGTTGTGACTTCATCCACAAGCAGCCATCCTGTCCACACAACAATTCTGAAGGTCCTCACTCCTGACACCATTGTTATGCAAAGCAACTATGATGCTGAGCATTCTAGTATCAAGGAGTTTGAACCTCTCTTCAGTGGCAGGACTGGATCACCACCTAAACATCATGGCAAGAACAAGCTAGAGTTGGACTTCCCACCTCCTAAGCCTGATGAGAATAAGGTGCTTGCAACTCTTATCATGGATCTCAAAAATTCCAAGGATGTAATGCTGAGACAAGGGATGGCTGTTATCTACAGAAATGGCAAAGAACTTCACATCACAAGCAGCCACCCCAGGTTCAATGAAGCAAAGGCAGAAGAGATTTCCAGGATAAGGAGAGAAGCCAATCCCCAAGGTTATGAATCTACTCCTGAAAGACAGGCTACATTAGCCCAAGAACTAGAGAGGGAATTGGAGGAAGAAAGTAGTGAGACTGTGGTGGAAGAGGCCCCTACTAAGAAGAAATTGAAGAAAAGGAAGACAGTGCCTAAATCCAAGCCCCCTAGATGGAAGAAGAGATCAAATAGGCATGTCTCTCCTGAGAAGGGAGAAGAGAGAAGAGATACACAGAGAAGGATTGCCTTTGAAGATTCTGTCCCAGCTTCAACCCAATCTCAAGTCACCTTCCATGGGACTCCTGTAGAATTTAAAGAAGAACCTATTGAGTTTGAAGGTCTAGTATTTCCTAAGTTCTTAATTGAGAAAGAAAGGATATCAAAGAAAAGGATACTAGTCAAGAAAGCTCAACAGGGACCAATCAAGCTCAATGTTGCACCAAAAGTTGTCAAACAAGTTGAGAACAAGGCAGACTTTTTGTACATTGCAGAGATACAGGAGTACACAACCATGGATCTATTCCTTGAGGAAGTCAGTGAAATCAGAGGCACAGACAAGTTCAGAGACTTGCCTGAAAGACTAACTTTCATCTACAAAGGAGGAAAGGTGAGAGCATGGCCCCTGCAACAAGTGCTGAATGAAGGATACTCTACCTTGGTGAAAGACTTTTCAGGCTTCAAAAACACAAGGGGATTCTCTGAGGTTGCCAAAGGTGCTGTGTTAAAGAAGATTTTGGAAATCAGGGACAGCTGGAATTCTCCTGATTGTTTGCCAAGGAAGCTGAAGATCCCTTTTAATGGACAAAGAATTCATCTTCAACCTTACTGGATGATGGAATTCAAGGATGAAAAGGGTTGTAGAAGATTCTTTAGAATTGAAGATCAACTGTCTAAGGCCAGCAATAGGTATCTTAGATGGTTGCAAGGCAAGCTGGATCCAAAAATTGCTGAAGAAGATGCATTCTACAGAAAGCTTCAAGAACAAATCCAGGCAAACTATGCTAAGGAAGGGAGACAGAAGATTCAACCTCCAAGAGAGAA